>WAAD01007106.1:5549-26907 GCA_013389945.1 Fregata magnificens
GAAGCGGGTGTTGGACTCTTCTCCCAAGAAACTAGTGATAGGACGAGAGGAAATGGCCTCAAGTTGCGTCAGGGGAGGTTTAGATTGGACATCACGAAGAATTTCTTTACTGAAAGAGTGGTTAGGCATTGGAACAGGCTGCCCAGAGAGGTGGTGGAGTCGTCATCGCTGCAGGCGTTCAAAAAAGGTGTAGACGTGGCACTCCAGGGCCTAGTTTAGGAGTCATGGTGGTGTTAGTTGATGGTTGGACTTGATGATCTTAGAGGTCTTTTCCAACCTTAATGGTTCTATGATTCTATGATTCTATGATAAGTTCCTGGATGTCATTGGTGATTATTGTGTGCTGCTGAGGTACAAATCTTAGGCCGATAAAAGATGAGCCTGGTAAAGAATGGTATGATTATGCCAGCCTTGGTGAACTAGAACAGCTCTTACCTTAGGTGGACACCGAGGATGGACTGGTCATGTTTAACTGCTACTGCGATTCTGTTTGTTTGCAGAGAGGCACTGCACCTGCAGCAGTGGTACATCTTTCAGAAATACAGCTGATCTGTCATGGCTTTTGCGTGAACTAGATTTTCAGACTGATCTAGATAACAGTAATAAGGTCACACAATGTTACAAAATCCACTAATCATAATTGGGTTCTTCATGGAATCATAGAATCATAGAATATCCTGAGTTGGAAGGGACCCACAAGGATCATCGACTCCAACTCCTGACCCTGTATAGGACAACCTCAAAATTCACACCATGTGTTTGAGAGCGTTGTCCAAATGCTTCTTGAATTTTGTCAGGCTCAGCGCCATGACTACCTCCCTGGCAGCCTGTTCCAGTGCTCCACCACCCTCTGGGTGAAGAACCTTTTCCTAATGTCCAACCTAAACCTCCCCTGGCACATCTTCCTGCCATTGCCTCAGGTCCTGTCACTGATCGCCAGGGAGAAGAGATCAGCACCTGCCACTCCTCTTCCCCTTGTGAGGAAGCTGTAGACTGTGATGAGGTCTCCCCTCAGTCTCCTCCAGGCTGAACAGACCAAGTGACTTCAGCTGCTCCTTATATGGCTTCCCCTCTAAACCCTTCACCAACTTAGTGGCTCTCCTCTGGACACTCTCTAGTAGCTTCGTATCCTTTTTATACTGTGGCGCCCAAAACTGCACACAGTGCTCAAGGTGAGGCCGCACCAGTGCAGAGTAGAGCAGGAAAATGACTTCCCCTGACTGGCTCAAACATCCCTTTGCTCACTGAAAAAAAGAACAAAGACTGGCTGTAATGTTTCATGGCTCTAGTAGAAGATATTTTTTATTTCTCTTCCTTTTAAAATTTTGTACATGCTTCTTTAAATGCAGTACATATTTACTAAAACTCAAGAACATGGAATAATTTCTGTAGTAGAAAATAGCTAAGATGAGATACCTTCATGCTAGAAAAGGGATGACCATAGAGAGATAAGATAGTCTAAAAAGTTATGAGTGACACTGGGAAGACAGTAAGAATGAGGCTGCTCACTGTATCTCCCCAGGCAAGAACGAGCAGGTATCAAATACAGGTATCAAATGCAACTATGGCAGTGTGTGTTCAACGAAAGGAAATGTTTCTTCATGCAACATAGTTGAGCTGTAAAACACCTTGCTACAGAAGGCTGCAGGTGCTATCAGTGTACATGGGTTGAAAAATTGACTGGACAAATCCAAGGAAGTAAAATCCATTATGGGATATTAAATTCAGAACTCTGCTTCTGGATCAGAAAGTCCCAAGCAGGAGTCTGGAGGAGCATTCTGGAGAAACACCCTTGTATGTGGTAAAGTCAGTCCAGAACTCCTATGACTGAGCAGTTTTAAACCAAAGACTGAAAGGAGACAGTTAGGAGCAATAAGTATAATATTTCTGCCTAGTCATAGAGCACAGGATAAAAATCTGGAAAAAATAATCGTCTCAAAGTTGTCCTTGTCCTTTCTGTTTCTCTTCCAGACTCAAGTAGGTTTTCTCTTTCTTTTATATCTGAAGGAAAAAACTTCATTGACGTCTGCTTATTCCAAAACCCTTCCACACTCTGACATTATTTCAATCCTGAGCTGGACACCCCTAGTATTGTGTTCATCATTTTCAATTCCTGTTTTAAAGTCTCTGTGGGCTTGAGCAGGTAGCATCCCCACTACAGCAAAGGGGTCAAGACTTTCTGGATTTAATTGTTATTACATTCTTTATCTATTAAACCTTGAACCAGCAAAAGGTGATGTCACTTCATATGAAAACAAGTCTAAAGAAAGTTGCTATAAAAAGGGCTGAAAGTACAAATAATGTCTGACTGAGTGATTTTGAACTGATTCAGTTTAAATTAAACTGTAATTGTAAAATTTGTAATGAGAGCTTGGGTTTCAAAAGGGCAAACCTTAATAAATTGAGGGAACTCATTAGTAAAGTCGTTGGCTACACAGAATGCTGAGATCTGAATGTGCAGGGCGTAATTATTTTAAAGAAATTGATCAAGTCAGTGGTAGTGCCATAAGATTACAGGATCAGAAATATAAGACTTGGTATAAAGGAGCAGGGGTGGAAGAGATCCGTGAGAGGAGACTCAGTAGTAGTATGCTAGGCATTAGCTTTTAAAGAGTTGAATAAAAAGACATTGAGATAAAATAGTAGAAAATGCAACACAGGTTTGCTAAAGGCAGATAATGCTGGACTAATCTGATATCCTTTTTTGATAATGATTTTTTTCTACACAAGGGAAATATAAACTACATTTACTAAAGTATTTGATATGGTGCCACATAGGAAATTACTATTTCAGCTAGAGAATGCAGGGATTAAGACAAGAATTGTAAGGTGGATAAAGAACTGTAGAGGACAACAAAAGCTTACTGAACAGGAACTATTGGATTCTGTGGAGGTTATTTGGGGAGTTCAAGGACAAATCTTGGGACTGATCTGTTTATTTCTGTTAATGACATTAAAAAAAAGGGAAAAAAAAGAATGTGCTAAAAAGGAGCATGAGTAAAACTGATGAGCAAAACTGAGTTATCAAAGCAGAAAGTGTATGTAGATATCATCTGGGAATAATTGAATGATCTTGAGGGACTAAAATATTGGAAATGGGACGAAATATTGCAAAATGGAAGTTCATTGATTTTGGGATTAGTAACAAACTTCTGTTATATGCAGGGAGAACATCAGCTGAAAAGAAGTGAGAGTTATAGATCTGGAGATTTTGGCTGTTCATAGGATGACTGGGCTATTAAGATGATTGGAAGGAGTTAGACGGCTATCAAAAGAGACTAAAAGAGTATTTTCTTTACTCCTTACCACCAAGGAGAAAAAAAACCAGCCAGGAATTTACTACTCAGAGGAAATTATAATTTCTTTCAAACTGATTCAAGAGTATTTTCTTCTAACAAGCCAAATGAAGGCTGAAGAAGATATGTGAACTCTTCATTGTTAAAAAGTTTAAACAATAGAAAAAGAAACACATTTATGACAGATCTTAAAACAACTGTGAAGAAACAATGTCTGTTATGAGAGGCAACTGGACTCAGTGACCCAAAAAATCTTTCCAGTCCTGTGTTTACACAGTAGAAGCAGGAACACAGGCAGTCTGGTAGGGTAAAATGTCTGTATACACCCAGTTAAAAACTATAATATTTTTTACCATATGATGTTTTAGGTACAAAGAGTTCCAGTAGTGTTCTAACTTCTATTTTATTTTTTGGAATTAAACCAACACTGACTGGGCTGATAAAATAAGTATTGAGCACACATTTTAAAGAAAGATTATGGTCCTATATCTCCTTTACATAAGAAAGTGAATATGTTTTTTACCGGGTAATGTTAAAGGGCAAAATTTTCAAAGAGAAAATAAGCAATGTGAATCAGTAGTAACAACCCATTTAAAAGGTCTGCTGGAGCCCCTGGGGTTAGAAACAGGGTGAATTGTTTGGGTCCAATACAGAATGTCTTTCACAACTGGAAAGGAAAAAAATCAAGACGGGAATTTGGTGCTCCAGTGAACTGAACATCTTCCTCCATCTGCTCCAATTGTAACTTTCTTCTAAGCTAAAGCAAATGTGAGAAAGAAATGGAGAGAGGGTTTTTTGTTTTGTTTTGTTTTATTGAGGGCACTGCGTTCCCATGAGGAAGTAAAGACATGGGCTTGACACTGAGTGGCACAGGCTTCCTTAGAAAAAGCTACAGCCGCCCTGTGCATTAGTCCACCCCAGAGCATGTGGCCAAGGGTGCTGCAGCAAAGCCAGTCTGTGTGCTGTGTGTCCCCACTTGTGTGCGGCCAGGCAGCATCTGTGAGAGCAGGCAAATTACTGGGGCTGCCAGGCTGACTGAGCTGCCCTGAATCCCTCTGAGACTACTTGAGAGTGACCTGAGCCGCTGAACTGACTTGGACTGTAGTTATAACAGTTATAAACAATAATTATTAATACTTTCCTAATGACAACATAATCACTTGAAATATTCCTAAAGTAGTCAAGTTCCTTAAGCTTACAATAGATTTTAACTAAATGACAAATTTTACAAATCTGTTGAAATGTCTTTTTCAGTTAGGGGTGCCTGAAAATGTAAAATCTGGAGAATAAGACCTTCTTAAATCTAACTAGTATTAATTTGCAGATAAGCAAACCAGTTTATTTAAAATAAATCTTGGGAAAATTGAGCTTATCTTAAGGTCAGCTGCTGTAATTTCAGAGTGCTTAATGCTTTTACACTCCAATTTTTTACACAGTGTGATAGTTGCCTGGTTTAGAAGAAAGCCTGGATCCCACCTGAAAGGAGACTGTTAGCTCTACTATGTGTGCATGGGAATTACCCATTGCCTCGTACTCCAGTCTTCACAGGATTTGCCTGGATTTTAAAGGACTTACTTAGAGTAAAACATATTAGCCAGAGCCTAAGCTGGCATGCTGGGTAGATCAGTATAGTATTTTACACCAGCTAAGAATCAGTCTCAAAGTATGAAAATAAATATACTTAAAATAGTATGATTTGGATTTTTTTACTAAATGCATTTTATTAATTTAAATTGATGAATGTTATTAATTGAATTTTATGAAATCTTTATGAAATTTTATGCATGTAAAATTAATTAAATTGTTAGAGGGAGGTCTGAAGACCTCTTACCAGCTACTCAGAAGCTCCACAGCTCTGTTTCCAAATTGGATTTGAAAGAGAACTTCACTTTTTGTGCTGAGATGTCTGTTATTTTTAAGATCTCACCATCACCTCAGTGACAAAATTGCAGTGAAACTCAAATTCTTCCTAACTTCAGTTCAGGCAGGTAATGACCCACTTTCCCTTTAAACAGGTAATGTTTGAGGTCCCAGTATTTATGCATGGAACGAAATACTGGGAGAAGCCCATGTTGCACACTGCATCTGAAGTAAAGCACCATTTTCTTTGCTGAGGGTTCCTGAAAGTCCAGCTAGAAGAATTTCAATGTCATATAGCTTTGAAAAATCTGACAGCAGTTCAGGATGCTGGACAGCGAAAATTCAGCTTTTCGCTCATTTGTGAACCCAAACATTATTACACCTAATGTAAGAATCCGTATACCTCCTTGAGTAGACAGGTAGCTGTTCTAAAGTAAGCCTAGAGCAGAGCTGCTGTGTGCATGGAGGCAGTGCATGCAGCATCCGATAAGAGAAATACACACCTCAGTGTCTCACTTATCAGTGCCTGGCCCTGACGATGAAAGTACAAATATTAAAGCTGGACTTTGATACTTGCTATGCAGTTCATGATAAGGGAATAACAGTTAAAAATTGTAGTTTCATAAGAGTCAGAGTGGAAAGGGAGCTGTTTTTGTATTAGAAAAGTAGGAACCAAAGGGAGTTCCTAAAAACACATTAATCTCAACAGCTTAGGTATCTAAGTTAGGGATGTAGGTATGCACTTTCATTTCCCTAGTACAGTTACCATCTGACCTCAGCCATCATAGCTTACTTGTTAATACATTTATTTGCTCACAGAGTAGTGACTTACGTTCAAATTCCTCAGCCTAGTTAGACACAAATCTCTTTTTACTTCCACCAATATGCAGGGTAGGGTAGGAGGGCACAACTGTAACCCTTCACTCTTCCTGCTGCAGTTGTAATGCGGCTGAAACAGGCTTATGAAACAATTAGGTGGCAAAAAAATAGCAGGAGGGAAAAAAAGGAGTGTTGAACTGCAAGTACACTCAGCCAAGAGGAGAGATTTCACTTCCTGTAGGATTATTTCATTATTTTAAAGACTGAAACCTTTAAGAGTGGAGAACAGATATAGCTCAGTGCTTTATTTGGAGGTTTGGAGCTACCTGCTGCATTCAGCCCCCCGCTCCTAACCCTGTTTATGCAAAGGCTCTGGTTTGTTATGGCAAGTTATGACGACTGCCAAGGTGGCAGGAATAAGACTAAGAAACTGCCTGTAAAACTGGGGGTTAACCTGAACTAACCCCCCTGTTGAGACTTTCTGTTAAAATAACAGAAACGCATCAAACATCTTAAAAACAAATGGTTCTAATTGCACTCTGAGCATATTGACTGGGTCAGATTAATCAGGTCATGTAGTAATTTCTCTTTTTAGTTCTGGTTAGTTTGAATAATAGATGTACAAACTGGCACCTTTCTGTGCATGCCCAAAGCAGAACTGAAAATATTGTAAGAAACACTGAAGAGAGTTTTAATGTTTATCAGGAAGGTTGTTAATGAGTTTCTAAGAGGGGAGGATGAACTGCAATTTTTTTCTAATATTAGAAGGCAGAAAGGAGAAAATGTCCTCATATCCTGGTTTTAGATACAGGTAATTATAACCTACCTGCATTCTTATTTCTTTTCATCCCTAGGTACATATTTGCATCCTGCTAATTCAATCTTTTCTTTATAAAATAGGAAGTTTTTGTAAGAATGCACACCTGATTTGAGTTAGTTTTCTATGCAAAAGAAATATGAAGCTGTTACCAAAACCAGAAAGTCACACTTAATTAGAAAAAGTTTGTTTACACAGATCCCAGGAAATATTTGAATTAAAAAAATAGTCTTCATCCATTTCAAAATGAGTAGTAGTAAGCAGTGAAGATATCAGTAAAATAAGTAGTGAAAGACTTCAAATACAAGAAAATGCAATTCAGTTTGCAATTTTGAAAATTTTCAAGAAAAAATAAGGATGCCTAGGTTTTAAACAGTTAATTGATGCAAAAATGCCTTGTAGTGATAATACAAACACAATCATAATGATTATATTGATCATCAACTTTAGTCTAATGATCAAGAGAAATTTTAAATTTCACCTTGTCTTAAGGTAAGCCCCCTTGGACAAAGATGGAGAGTTCTATGTTACTTAGTATACAGCACAAAAGGAGCCTGATCATGCTTGAATGAGAGTGTTTCATTGACTTGAATAGGAGCAAGATTGCTCCATCAATCTAGATTTTCTTTCTTCTCCTTCTTCTTTTGTTTCAGATTGGTAACTCTGGCTTGAGCTGTCAGTCAAAAACCTTGCTAGATGAGACTCAATGCCACATTCGTATTTTGAATGACATTAAGGATTTATATTATACATATATTTATGTTTCACTTAGAGTTTAACAGAAATAGACCTTTAGCACCTGAGTGCTGAACAAACCTGATTGCTTCCTGATATTAGGAGTCCAACATTGGCTTACATTTTTTACATAGAGAATGAATGTTTTTTAAACTTACATAAATTCAGTTTTAATCCTTACTATATTCTGTGAACGGTTTACAAAGCTTCTGATTACATTGCTAATTCAGGGAAAAATTAGTACTGCTTACCTATTGTTTTGACTTGCTGCATTAATTGTTCTTGATTATGATAATTAACTCTACTCAGCTACCTGCTCGTGCAAAGTATATGATCTTTTAGGTGCTTTCTACAATGCTTTCAGCTAGCAAGAAAAATAAGAGCTCAGTTTAGACAAAAGTTCAACTATGAAGGCTTTAACTGAACAGTCTCAGTGAGATATCTTTGGTTTGGATTCCATTCAATTTAATCCTGACTTAGAATTTAAAAGCTTCTCCATACTATTGATCTTGGACTGCCTAGAATTATGTAAAATCCTTCAAGTCAGTATAGATTCATCGCATTACTTAAGCATTACGCCCTGAAGATTTCATTGTATTTGCAAAAAAACTTTTTGTCAATCTACCATTTTTCTTCTGTCTGAACTGTGCTCCTGGTGAGGTGAATTGATCTCTGCATGACCAGTAATAACTAAACCCAAGGATAGTCTGTACTAACATGTTTTCTAATAAATCAGATGTCTATAAGGCAGGCTGAGTTAAGGCATAGTTCTCCATTTATTTCTCTCAAAAGGTTTTGTACAGGAGGTCATGCAACAGTCTTCAGTCTAACTGGTAAATATCTGTATTTAAGGCTCTCCAGGCAATAACATGTCTAATTAGATAAGTACTAAATAATTATTTAAACTATTGACTGTTGCAATATTCCAGTAGTCTGCAAATTCAAACCTACCAGGCTACATGATGACCTTTTGAATTATCAGACTAAACACAGGGCTGAAGATGTGCCATTTTGCAGCATGAGTTTCACAAGTAGTATGAGCATATAATCTAACACTTTTTTTCTGACTTTAAAATCCATGGTAGTACAAATTGTTTTCACCACAAACTATCTTTGATTTTCTGAAGAAATACAGAAGTGTATAAAATGGTATTTCACATACTTTTCTTGCACAACATACAGGATATTTACTGTGGTTTTTAATATATGCATTGAATGCATTAGATATTATCAGTCTTGGCTTTTGAATACGGTGGTCTTCTAAGCTGTTCCCTTAAGCAGTATCAGGACGTCCAAAACCTTACAGACAATGTAATTTTAGCCTTGCTTTCATTGACATCTCTCGCCTTTCTTTTGTTCACGTCAGACTTCTGATTCGCCTGTGCTCTCATTTTGAAATTCTCAATGTGGCATTTAATGTGATCACTGACTCTTTCCCACCATGCTGCTCCTTTTATTCTCATTTTTGTTCTCATTCAGTCTTTCAGAACTGTTATATTATACTCTAAATTATAATTTATAATTGTGATACTTTTTTTAAAGCTTCTAACTACACTTCTTGTTTTTTCCCTTTTGATATTCTCCAGCTCTTAAAATTACCTCTCAATATATTTGTTTTTCCTTTTTTTGAACTTCAGATCTATTGAATTGAGGTTTCTTTCTTTTCTTTCAAGCATGTTATTTTGCTCTCACTCAAGATAATCAAGAATTTACATATTTCCTTTTGTAACTAATTAAGACATTTATTTCTTTTATTGATACATTGTTTTCATTGTTTTGGGCAATAATATGAATGAAATTAACTGTGTGCACCTAAAATGTATCATGATAATGAAGGAAGAATTTAAAAATGAGTATTAGGTAAACTACTTCTTTGCATTATCAAGCTTTGCAAAGGCTGGTATAGTTTGATACACTATAAAACAATTTTACAACTTTCATGGTTTGGGTATGATCCTTTGAACACTCTGTCTGTCCCTTCCTGTCTGACAGGGACTATATGCTTTTTCTGCCTCTTCAATTTTGCACCCTTTTCTGAGTTTCAGAAGGAAGGCTAGAGGAACTTCAATATCATTCCAGTCTATCTTAACATCAAAATGCAATTGTAAAACTTTATTCTAAGAAACAGGAGATGGGAAGCTGTAGGTCCTGTAGGAAACTGAGGAAGTCACTAGATCAGGTCACTGCTTCCTGGATTAATATTTTCACTTAATTAGATCATTATATGCATTCTCCCATTCATGAACTGGTGCACTAAGGAAATTTTTAGCTATTGGTAGTATTGTTACCACACGGTTTGTCTAGTTATTAGTCCAGCAAGTACAACACTTCCTAAAGATCTTCCCTCAAACTTTTGTAGAAATGTCTCTCACACTTCTGTTACCCCATTCTTTTATTCCTATGCTTCAAGAAAACACCCTTCAGTTCAGAGTCAGCAAAATGATACAGCAAGGACTAACCTACCAAATGACTGAAGGTCACACACTGATATCCGTGCTGTGTCCCTCAAAATATATAGCATCAAGGTGGGTTAATTTTGTAAACGACTCATGTTACACCTACCCAGCTACATCTGTATTAATAAATAAAGCATACCCATTCTTCAGCCTCAGGCTGAATGGTATGGCATAGATCACATCTATATATAGAAATTGTTCTCTAACTGGGTGTGTCATGTTAAAGTGGATGCAAAGTATTAGCTCCCCTTACTTTGTTCATGTGGATATATACGTTGCAAAACTCTGGCAAGTAGAGAGACTAAGAAAGTGAAGCTGCAATGCAACTGAGTTGCAGGGAAGTAGGATGCCCAGAGACTTTTCCCAGGAAGGATCAGTGATGAGAAGATTCTGAAAATAAACATCTGAAGGGAAGCAGCAACTACAAACACCCTCCACTGAGGTTTCCTCCTATCTTTTGTTGTGACACTTTTTAATGTGTGTATAAACTGGCTATGTGCCTTACAATTTCCATCCCAGAGGCTGGGACTTCAGAACATATATTGTCAAGAAAGCAGAGCCTGGGATCAGAGTCATCTGGGAGTACTAACTTTTCACTAAAACAGTTATCTCGCTAAATTGAGAAGAAATTGGCAAGAAAGGCACACAAGACTATTTTGGCTCTATATAATTACTAGATCATTCTCACTGTGCAACAGTTTACTGGGAGCAGTTTAGTCAGGCTTTACAGCCAAATTACGCTGGAACAAAATACAGTAGTTGTATTTGTTGATTTACTTATAACTTTTCGTACTGCTTTCATACACTAACTTTGCAATTGTATCAACAAACAGCTGATACCTCATCTTTACTAATCCATGCTATTGTTCCCAAACACATATAAAAATGTGCTTCTCCCTCAGTATTTAGTGCAGGAATTCTAGGTACGTTACTGAAGAATAGCTTTTAGATTCTTAAATACTATATTCGCTTTTCTCTAGTTGTCACTGGTTGTCTATTGCTGTTAGCAAACAATTATGAGTAGTTGATAACTTGGTAGCTATTTCCATTCCATTAATGCTCCTCAGCCCACACAGTATGAATATCAATATTTGTAGATAGCCAGCTTATCCTACAGTAACTCTAAGCAAATATTCTGAAAGACAAATCCATAATTTCTTAGCCGTTCATGTGTACTTCATCATTAAAAGGAGATCTCGAGCATCCTCCTCGAGAGGCCCTGATTTGCCTCACTCATGCGTTCCTTTTTGTCCTCGGGAGGTCTTAGGCTATGGTCTCTGCAATGTCCCTCCTGTTGAACAGTGGTTCATAACCTCTGATCACCTCTGGATGCACTGAAGCCTGTTCACCTCTTATTGCAGTTCCTCACTTGCACTGCCACAACTATCAGTGCTTGCCTGTCACAGGGGAGGCTACTGCCACCACTCCTGGCCCCAGCCTGAGGCATTTCCTGCAGACCATGACTGGCACTGAAGCATCCACCTTCAGCA
The DNA here is from genome assembly GCA_013389945.1 of Fregata magnificens. Lineage (NCBI taxonomy): Eukaryota > Metazoa > Chordata > Aves > Suliformes > Fregatidae > Fregata > Fregata magnificens. The sequence goes on from WAAD01007106.1 coordinate 17,023, forward strand.
GTTGTACAGTACCAGAAGTGGCTGTACCAGCCAGGACAGGACATGCCTCAAGACCTGATCTCCACTTCACATCTGGGCACCTCTCTTCTGCTAGCAGCACCTCTGGGACCACGATGAACCCTTATGTACCACGGGCCACTTTAGCTGCCTTGCTTCTTTATGCACACCCTTCTGGAAGTGCCCCTGATTGTGGTGTTCCTTAACTACCAGATAAATAGGAAGCCTGAAGTCAGCCTGCTCCATCCTTCTGTGAAGTTTCCCACTTTGCAAGGAACATTGCACACTGTCTGGTAGCCTTCCCATCACAGCTCATTTGCCTTGAATTGCTGGGTATGCTGTGCAGTGCTTTCTCTCACACTGCAGCCCCAAAGAGCGACCCAAGGAAGGGAACAAAGGACTTCCAGCAGTCCTCATGAATCCTGGGAAGGCAATGGGGTGCTTCAATGGTGAAACTAGGTGAAGAGAAAACTCAGTGAGGAAGGAGATTTTAAGTGAGATCTGAAGCCTGAGAAATGCTGAACGGGACAGATTATATAAAGCAAATGAGATTGAAGAGGCAGTGTTAAAATAGAGAAAAAACTGCAGGAGGGATCATTTGGAGCTGGTAAAACACCAGGCGCAATGCAAGAGGAAATGGGTAGAAAAGAAAAAATCCCACTGCCCACTACAGGTTGTTCTTTCAGAGCTTGAAATCAAGTCAATATGCTTGAGCCTAACCTTTATTCAGCTCTCTGGAAATAGAAATCTGCCTGAGAATATAATTCTTTAGGCCTTAGCTTAGCATTTGTGCAACAGAAATAACAGCCTTTCACCTGACCAATTAAACCAGTAAAGTTTGAGATGCACTTAAACTGATGACTGTTGGAGAAAGTCTGAGTTTGTAGGTCTGTCTTCATTGCAGGGGACAAATTGTGCACTGGAAAAGCACAAGACATCAGATACAACAAAGAGAAGAAATTAAAATTTCCATTTTCTGTACAAATAGGCAACTGGTTCAGGGAAGAAAAAAAGCACGGTCTGAGCTCACCAGCTGAAAAACTGTATCCTAATGCAGATGCACAAACCTGGACCAAGGGAAGGCAATATAAACCTTATTTTTTGAATGGTTAGTAACATCCTTTTAGCAGACACCTTTCATATGTAATAAAAATGTATCATCAAAGAACTGGTGTATTTTTCTGAGAGCTGCTACTTTCTAATGTTCTGCATAAGTCGATCACTGTCTAAATCCATTTCTCATCCTTCTCAACAGCAAAATACTATTGCAGGTGTATAAATTAAACATCTCGCTCTCCATTTCCCTTCAGTTTGTCATACTGGTCTTAGTTTCCACATTCTCCCATTTTCTTTCAGCCTTTTTCACAGCTATCCTATCTGTTATCTGGACTTGTCCTGTCTCTGATGGCACGGCAAAGTGAAACTCTACAGTCACCAGAACCTGCCTCGGGTTTACTACTTTACATCAGCAATTTCAGGTCCTGTTTCAATCCCTCCATCTTTTTCTTAAGCAAAGAAATCTGCTGGCAGCTTAACTACCGGCCTCCCGTTCTTGGTTCATAAATCTAAATGTTGTTGGGTTGCTTGGTTCCTTTATTATCTACTTTAATCCTAGTTGATGCTTCTTGACTTGTTGGAACCTGTTAGTGTCAAAGCACTCCATGACATCTCTCCCTGTGACATTTCTCAGGAATTCCATCTTTATTCCTTCCTGGTTTTTCCCTCCTGTGAAGGTGGTTCAGTTGCAACTCTACATAATAAACATTCACATGCTTGTGGTTTTTTGCTTTAGTTCTTTCATAGAAAAGGGATCTTGCACTATTGATGATTCTTATCAGTCTTACTGTACTTAAAAATACAGAGAGATTTAAGGAAAATTCATTAGATTTTCTTTCCAACTGCAAATACAAAACTTATACTTCACCATTCTGCACTAACCTGGTTATGGAAGGGAAAATTCATGCTATGATAATGCCCTTCTTTTTACCCCATTAAAGGCTTTGATGTTTTTTCTAGACAACGTGCTTTTAATTTACACAGAACTTTTCAGTCTGTACCCCTTATCTGTTGTTACGCCTGTATAACATGACCAGATAATACACAACATGATACAACCAGTAATGATATTACACTACTGGTATGTTGGGGGCTGGGTTCATGTTTATGGTTAAACTCTGATGTTAGCTGATGAAAACAGTTCAGGAAACAAAAGCTCATGCATTTTTATCAGCTTAGCTTGCAGAGACTTTATAGAATTTGTTTAAAACATACATTTAACATATTGAAAAGCGATAGTAAATCCAGTTTTTAAACCTAATTCTGAAATCCATGTTATGCATAAATAATTACTGTTTAACAAAATTATAGGTGCTAGGATAAATGGAAACCAATCCTTCATTCCAAACAGCAGAAGAGACCTAACAGATAACACAAAGAGATACCATATGAGAATACATCCACTGAACATCCACCTAATTTGCAAGAGTTCAAAGGATATTCAATCCCAACAGAATGACATCAAAAAGGATTGTAAAAATATCTTGTCAAGCAGCATTGTTGTGCTGTCTAGCTTTTTAATCGTAGCATAATGTTAATGCTATTAGAGTTTCTATAAAGACACCCAGAGGTCAAGGATGCAAGAGGGAAAAAAAAGAAAAGGGGGAAAGAAGGAAAGATTAGATGTGCTAATTACATTTTCTGGAGCTTTAGTGTGATGGTATGACCTATATTTATGCATTTTGGCCTGATGATATTATTTTAAAACTATTCTTTCAATATTAACTGGTTCTAGAGTAGAGTATGAAGTCTCTTATAGAAGATCAGGGGAAAATATGGGATCCTTACACTGGTGAAAGCTGTTCCTCCCCAGTTCCTCTAACTGGAAAATCTTCCATTTTCAGTTTATCCAAATTTACATTTCAATTCTTCCAAACACAAGAAGATGAAGCAAACTGCTTATTTACAGAGGTACATGTTTACAAGAGATCTTGTTCAGTAAAACTCATTTCATACCCAGATAAATCTGCAACTGCATGTGCTGAGCAGCACATGGTTAATTTCAATTCTTCATCTAACACTCATAAATATCAAAGTGGTTGCCTTATTGTCAAATAAATAGTAATGTCTACATGCTATTTTAACTTAGTTTTACATACCTGCATTTGGCTTTGTTTCAGGTAAGGACATCATTGAAAACACTGCTACTTAGTGCAAGAATTTTGTGGCTTTTGTGCTGCCAGTGGGGGCAGGGAAGTTCTCAGTTATTCTTGGTTATTTTTTGCATTGTTATTCATATTTGTACAAGCTTCTAATACACTGCAACTTTGCCATTAAATATTGCCTCTAGCCTATAGTTAGCACAGTCTATTTAAATTCCAGTTGGAGAAAAAGACACCTTCTTTTTGTATTATGTGATCAAAATTTTGAAGCTCTCTAATTTTCTTGCTGCTCGTAGAAACAAAGCATCCAGGCTCACAAAGCCCTTTCTACAAGCTATAAATATTTGCTATTTGTAAAACCTCAATGAGGGTTTAGTTATTAAAAAAATAAAGGAAGAAAATTACTAATAATGATTGGTTTGGGCTAATGAGATGTTTTTATGCAAATATGTGAACCTTAAATATGATCTGGAAACAAAAGACTGCTTAACAGTTACTATTAAGCTATACATTAGGAGATCAATTAAAGAGAACTTCTTTTTAATGATCAAGCTGTACAACAGTTGCTATGGAAACCTGGAAAGAGAGAGATTTAGAATGCAAAATAGCTACAGAAACAAAAAAAATATTTGTAAACAACTATCGTAGAATGTGTGTAATCAGTTAAGTAATAAAAGGCTGATTCAATTCTTTTCCACCCCAATATATCTGGAAGAAGGGCTCTTTTCCATATGAAGGTGCCAGTTTAGTCCATATTTGGATGCCACAAAGCAAGGCAATGCCAAGACAATCTTTATGTAATCAATGACAGTTCCCTAAATTACAATACGGGATAGAAAGACAAGATTACTTTAAAGGTCTCAAAGAATTGTACAGTTATGTCATTATAAATTGCTGGCAAAGAAAAAACACATTTGTGGCAAAGAAAGTGCAAGTACAGGTGGTTAAAAGCAACATTAATTCTTTCCTCTCATACCTTAAATTGGCACTTATATCGGAAACAGCTTAAAAATACTCAGATTGTCTTGTGTGAACGCTGTTGGATGCTTCATATTTTTTCACCTATATCTTGAACGATTCCTGAACATGCATAACATCCATATGAAAATACTGTTAAATAGCATTTTGGGTTGAAAATTTATTTTCTGTCACTGAGTATGTCTTTTCAGCACATATTGCAGAAGGAACAAATACACACAATCAAGTTTTCCACTATACAGGGTATATCTTGCCAGTACATACACAGAGAAATGTTCAAAGCAGGGTTAGAAACTGGGATTTCCTGAAAAGATCTAGGGACCTTCTTGTAACAAACAACTGATATAACAGACTAGATGAACTCCATTTCCTCTTTGTTCTCCCATTTGCAAATTATCCATGGCTGCAACGGTTCAGCTTCTTTGGCAGTGAAAAAGCACCAGAAACTATGTGGATCTGGCATAGAAGAATCTGCATCAGGTGTAGATCCCACATCACAGCTTGCATACCACAAATCCTGCAGGTCCTTGTACTACATAAATGCACGTCAGAGAGACTGCAAGAGGGTGCTGCACTCCTGTAGTCTCCAGATGACAGATGTCATTTTGTAGCAGGGCCACAGCCAGCTCTTCTGATCCACACTAAGCACAAGGAGACCCTGATCCCAGAGGAAACCAGTTCCATAAACAGCTACCAGCAGCTCCAACATCACAACTCAGGTCTATATGCTATGGTGTGACCCCTTTTCTGGGATATTTCAATAATACTCAACTGGCGATCTCTGTAACTGTATGTCAGCTAACATTAATGATACAACCTGAGCATGTCAGCAGGCTCCTAAAATTACACATTAATTTAAGTTGTTTTTTAGACCATGCCTGTGTACTTCTGACAGTCTTGGAAGCAAATAAAGATCACCAAAATCAAGATTTTCAGTGAACAGCTGGCATTTATAAACAGGAAAAGGAAATCAGTACTTATAGGTTTGTAGAAACTAAACCAGCAAGGGACTGCAGGTTTGTCAAGTTCTGTTTTCTCTGGCAAGTTGTCTCATTCCTATATTTACCAACTTTCATCTCAGCCTGTTCTGAGCAACACATTCATGTGGATGTTTCTGAGGGAAGCATATGAATGAGCACATTTGCCAATGAATTTGAAAGACTCTTTCAATGTGGAACTTGAAAAAAGTGAGTTAAGTAACATAAAAACAACACAGAAAAACTCTCATGAAAAATGAATTATAATGTTGCCATCAGTACCACAGAGGTGGATGGGAGGGTATCTGATTGTCTTTTTCAGGGGTCAGTTTTAATCAAGATAAGTAGATTTTTTTTCCAGGACTCACCCCGTGTTATAATCCTGCTACAGTCATGTATGATGGGACTATCAAAATGACCTAATTCTACATATACCAAGCTCAATGATTAATTTCAATGGAAACCGGCCAATGCTAATAAGTACTTTCACAAATCCTCTTCTACACTTTTTCCTGTGTCTCACTTCATGTACGACATCAACTAATAATAATTTCCTGCCTTATAAATGTTATGTGAGGCTTGTTTAAGCCATTTTTTTAAAATGCCTTCTAGACTAAAATCCATTTAAGGTATTTTCTTCATATGCACACTAGTTTACTTCTCATTTTAAACGACTTATAATCCAGAAATACTCTTCTCATGTTTTTTGAAAGTGTGACTGTAGAGATTTACCTCTGAATAGAATACAGCTGCACTTCAGGGAAACAACACAAAAAGAGAAAAAAAAAAAAAAGGAATATTTAGCCAACTTGAAGAAATATATAGTTATCAGGAAGAAAAGAGTGTTATTTCTGAAACAAAATCTTTCAGGCTTCCACTTCATGGGAAGGTCATTTTGGTTAGCTTCAGCAAGATAATAAAAAAATCCAATTAGGTCTATATAGAAGTTACAACTCTGTTCTCATCAAAGAACACACAGTCTACAGCACAACCAAAGAAAATACTATTAAATTACACCTACTGAAAAGAAAAGTGTTGTATGCTGCTAATGAGAGCAGACTTAGAAGAATTCAGTTACTGGAAAGTAAATAGAAAGAAAATAAATTCCAACCACTTGTCAGATCAATCCAAGTTCCTGATAATAACTCATGGTTCACTACAAAAAAAGACGTTAATGAGTATAGTGTTTTATTGACTGATCTGTAAAATGTGTTACTGAGCTCCTAAGTTCATATACTTAAACTTTGCAAAATTCAGTGAAATCTGATGGGAACCCAGTAATCCTTCACAATGGAAGCACAGATTCCACCTCATTCCTAAGAGATTTCTTCAGTCAGGAGAAGGCAATAAATTTGTCTTGCAGAGTGACCTAGGGCCAGCTAACTTTTGGGATCAATGGAAGACTCAAGTTCCAAAGTCAAGGGCTCTGAGCAAATACCACCCAGAATTTATTTTATTTTTCAACAAGCTCTGAAATGAATTCAAATGTAGTTATTTGCTCAACAAAGTTCATGAGTTATTTGCACATATTTATACGGAATTATGTTATGGATATTCCATATTCAGATGAAATTAGTGCAGTCTAATATCCATAACCATATGTTACAATCAGAAGTTGTGGCTGTCAGGACATTACAAGGAGTTATTGTGGTATGTCTACAGTCTCAAACCTTGCTACAAATCATTATATAGGACAAATTATCTTCAAAGTAAACTTGTTTTTTAACCAAATTCTTTTGGAATTTCATTGTCCTATCTTCAGTTAATTACTTGATTTCAATGCATATTGAGACCCCGGAGTTCAATTCTGGTAAGATTTGGTAAGTGTTCAGGGAAGAAAAAAAAATGACAAGATCTAATAAACAAACTAATTTTTCAGGCAATATTAAGTGCAAAACTGTATTATTTAGGGATCGATTTACTCCATATTCTGCTAACAGTACTTGGTCTCTTGCTTTTAAAATGAGAATTTCTTCCTTCTTTTTCTTGTAAGTCATCTGACCACTACTATATGGAAATAAGCATTTCTGCTAATTACCTCACTGAGAAAAAAATTATAGAGAAAATCAAGATGAATGAAGCACTGTGCTTTGCGCAAATCAGACAGACAAGCTGTCAGCGCTGCCTAACCCATCCTTAGAACAATTTCCTTTCCCCAAGGAAGTTGTCAGGAAAATGGAGGTCCTTGTCATTTCTCTGCTCGCAATTTGGGACTTTCACACCTAGTTTATTTCTAGAATCTTTTGACACTATTCTTGCAATTAAGTGACAAAATAATTTTTTTTTCTTATTCTGATCTTTAAGCTGGCATCTATACCTTTCTGATGCTGTACATATGGGGTAAGACATGCCTAATGAGCGTGTTTCTTACTATTTTGTTCAGTCTCTGAAGTGCATTTGTCCCATAGACACGCCAAGCAGGCAGCTCTGCGTCAGTGCCTCAAGTGGCTGGGCAAATTGTCAGCGCTTGAAGAGCCCTGGGAGACTCATCAGTGCTGGAGTGCCCTTGAGAGCGCGCAGGAACGCGTAGGGTGGCAGCGCAGGAGCTCAGTGCCTGCGGGCTCCCCAAGCAGACCCAATCTCCAACATTTTCTGCACAGGCAACTTTGTGCTAGTGGATACTTGAAGTGGAGCAGTTTGTGAAGTATATTAGAACCTCAGACTCACTGGGACCATTTTATACTGAAGAGCTATGTTTTTAATTGAATATATTTCTCAACAAGAAAGATTTGGCTAATATATAATGAGATCTCACCAACAAATGCTTGCTCAGATATATTTACATCTGGAGTATGGGGAAAAATATGAAAAATTGTGCAACTATAATAAGCATTCATAATTTATTTTGCTCATTCTCTTTAAAGTCTTTTTTTGTCAAATGACCTTAAATTTCAGCAAGCAGCAGCCCACATTTCCTCAGCTGCACCCATTAGAGATATGGAAAAATTTGTGGGTGTTTTTAAAAGGAGGTCAATAACAGAATTACAAGAAAAGGAAAGCTTCATGATGTATCGAAGAAGCGTGTGAGTGTAGGAAAAGAAATTTAAATGAGTGATACAGCATCTGTTAGCATATGGTAGTAAATTCTAGATAAAAGTTGCATTAGTTTCTAAGATCTGTTACATAGAGACACACACACATATGTGTGTAAGTAAGTGTGTGAGAGGTCAGTGATGTACAAGATTATGGGTTTACTGATCACAGACACTAATACTGAAAGCTAGCAAGTGTTAAAGCAGAACTCAGTTTTAAAATGAAAAAAAATTTTTTCCATGTAACTACATTGAGCAATATATACATTGTGGATTACATAGAGCTGAGCCTGGCACAGCCTTATCAAGAGCATTTACAAAAACATTCCAAATTAACAATGTAACCTTTGTTTTTACACTAATTCAAACCCAGTAGAGACTGTATGCCATGCTTGTTCAAGATAAAAGAGAAATACGGACACCTGGGTAATTTATGTAAGGAGCTCAACCTTAGAGAGTGACAAAGAAACTATCCACAGTTGCGAAGAGAAAATACAAAGACAGAACTTGGGAAAAAAGAAAAACCACCAAAAATCCAGAACTATATATAATGTAAGACTCACTTTTGCTTAACAATTGTCTGTATGGAGACATTTGGAAAATATTAGTCTGAATTAAGAAAATAAGTGAAATCACATTAAAATTAAATAGTTGAACTGAAATAATATGTGTGCACACACCTATGGTGGTAGCAGTTCAGTTAGGTTACTTCACCCCCAAAGGGAAGTAAACTAAATCAAACTGAAGCTGTGAAGGGTTCAGTTACCATATGTCAGCAGTCTGTACACATACATGGCAAATACAAGGTCATCTGAGGGCTTAGGTAAGAACCACAGGCTAAGTTAACCACATAAAAAGTTACTGTGGATCATCAATAAATTATGTGTGTGTCTATGGCATATAATTCTCAACAAAAACGTTCAGAGAGTTTCACTGTTTTTTAACTAATCCAGTTGTGACATTTGTGATTTTTTTTGCAGGCATTACCATAAAAACATACTAGCTAAGAGCAAGCTGTCTAGATTCACTTCACTAAAAAATGTTTAACTATTCAGAATTTACAAATTGATGAAAAATAGAATAATATCATTTGTTCTGTTAAGGAATGTGGACCAAATTCAGATGGATAACTCAGGGTACTTATTTTTTTAAGTTTCAACACACCTCCCTATATTCCTCCCCCAAAACAATGCCATGTCCTAGCACTTAAAGTTCATTAGAGTAAATGAATGTAGGTATAAATGATGGTAGCACCCAGTGGAACACCCATCTTCCATGGAGTTACCTGGAGAACACCAGTTTTCCAGGAAATCTAGTCCCTTCTGCACAGCACGACTCAAAGCTTTTGCACAGAGGAGCAGGACAGCGTTTTTGGTGCACAAGGTCCTGTTTCTTACTGGGTGCACAGTAGGTAACACACTTAGTCTCTCTCCATCCTGAGAACAGATTCCTACTTGGGAATGATGTGAAGGCTGTAGAGCCTCCCTCCTTACTCAGCAACCCAAACCCTGGACTAAAGACTCACCACTCATCTCCCACTCTCCTGCCTCTCTGCCTTTTATTCTGAGCTGCGCAGGGCCTCACATTCAGGAGAAGTCCATATGTGGTGAATATGCCTTTTTATTCAGGCTTTATGTATGCTATGAATATACTTAATGTATATTATATTATATTATTTTACATTACTATATTATATATTGGATTTTTTTGTATTCAGCATGAGTGCACTACAAACTGAAGGAG
>WAAD01007107.1:3717-15148 GCA_013389945.1 Fregata magnificens
CTACATTTGTAAAATGTACCCTGGCCAGAGAAATTTGCTAGTGCACTTGTAAATGCAGTATAATATGATATATGTTAGATGTTTTTTTAGAAGGATATGACAACATTTTTTCTGGGAGACTTTGATTTCATGATTGGACTTTCAGTCAACTACACAGTAGTCAAGAATAAGTCACTTAAATATCTGCTATGGATAGGTAAGAGAGGGACTCCTGAGAAGTCATTGAAAGTGTATGCAAAACTTACTCATGAGGCTTCATTTACGGGTTTTTGAGATCATGAACCAGAATGTGCAGTGGGAAACAGAGAGTTATATTCTGACCCAGTTTAACACTGACCCACATTCAAGGGCAATGAAAGATGGAAGGATAGACTATTCTTAAACTGTTTCATTAAGTTAGCCTTCAAGGAAAGAAACACGACTTTCTAATCTAGTATTCTTTCCTCCCCCTCAAAAAATGTTTATTTACTTTCGTTATGATATTTTTTCTGTATTGTTTTATTATTTATATTAATTTTTATAATTTTAGTTATACTTAATTATATTAGTATATTTTTATTTCTGTTTCATTACTATTCATAATAACTGAGAGAATGTAAACATTATAAATTCCTAATCTCTCTCTTAATGAATATGAGAAGATGTATACCTTCTTTCCTACAGTGGAAAAAGTATATGAACCTTTTGACCCTTATCTGCAAATGAGAGAGATGTTGTGAGACAGCAGTCATATTTCCAGAGTAATAAATATTCCTTCTAAGCACATAAATATATGTGTGCTGTAATGTATTTAGGATACTCATTACATGAGTCTGTATTGGTAGAACACAAAACCAAAAGCAGTAGATAAATGTGACCCTGCCTCTCATTTTACGGCAAGCAAGAATTTCCACCTAACTACAACCAATATTCAAGTGTCCTCTGATTGCTTGTAATTTCTGGTGCAGATACATTCATCTAGTTTTCCAGGAACAGGCATGCTCTTTATTTCCCACCTTGGTCACACTGAAAATCAGAGCAAAGACCTTCTCTTTCTCCTTTCCTCCAAATCAAATCAAACTCAAGCATGCAAGGACAAAATAAGAAAAAGCAGTCAGTTTTCCAAAATCTTTATGGCCCAAAATAATTAATCTAGTGTATGTTATAATTACGTCTAGCTACAAAAATAGAAAGTAATACAGTGCTATTTCTTCCTAGTGCCAAAAATGCATTGAGGTCATTACACATTCTTTCAAGGAAAGGTCTATGTTACTTCTTCACTATCTGGAACGTAATTGTGCTGATTTCTTGGCAGGTATTCTGACTGATTCCTGTTTAAAAAAAACCAAAAAAGATAACATAACATGATCCTATGATTTGAAAAAAATTTTAGTATCATAGATTTTTTTATATTCTGTGCTAAGATGATGAAGGAAACTTGTAGACTCTTCCTGTTAGCTTAACCAACAGATGCTATAGCCAGCTGCAAAGCTACTTCTAATAAAAAGGATTTGAATTGACCATGACATCTGAGTATATTATTCAACAATGTCTAAAACACTGTTTGCATTAACATCTACCTTGGTAAAAAAATCATAGCTTTTACTTTATTTCTTAGTATACATTTGGATCTAAAAAGATAATTTTTCATTTCTAGTCTATGGACTAAATTACTATTTTGATGAAGCAATACACAAATACTTTTATAGGACAGCTGGGATTTTTGGCATGTTCACTGCTGACAGTTCTTAAGAAATGTGTAATGCTACCCAAGATTCTACATCTTTTGAGGTCTTTTTAGGATCAGGCAGTCGCAGGCAGACAAGGTGTTGGTATGGAATTCCACCAAATACTGAACTATCTATCTCCTTTCTTTCCCTGTGGCACAACAATATTACAATGTTCTCTTTTTCTCAATAAATATTTAGCCATCCTAATTTGGACTTTTGCTAAGATAGCTATATGTATAGTGTTGTATGATGTTATTTCAAGTCATGCATATTTTATTTATATCTTTCTTAACTTGAAGATCCACAGCCATATGTTTCAGCCATATATCAGCAGGGCTGAGCATCTGTTCTCTAAAAAGATGAAGTAGTTTTGGGGAAGCTGCAAATGATGAAACCATCTTCAAATCCAAAATCTGTACATCATGAATGACCGGCACATTTACTGAGTCTAACGGACAGCAGAATTTGGTCTTCTTACTTCCTTGCTTAAAACTTCCACGTGAGCTAGCAGGATGGGAATGAATCTCATCCCAGATATGATCCTACATTTTAAGAAAGCGTGTTTGAGTTAATGCAGTGGTCCAGGTCTATGTAAGCTGTAGCTACAGTTTTGTCTCTCACAGCCATTCAGTTGTCACTTAGAGTCTGAGTAATTGCAGGGCTATGTGGCCAAACCTTAACGTCATTGGATTACTGTTTCTTAAAACTGTACCCAAAACATCACTGTGAGCTACTATCACAATCATTTCTATTATTATGAAAGTAAAATGGTGGATATGGAGCTTATTGTAACCACATAAAGAAGCATTATGTGCTCTATTAGTCCCTTATCTGGGAATCATAGGCATCCCAGGCTAGGGCTTGGCTCAAGAGGGGAGGAAGAAGTAGCTGTGACTGCCTCTCACTCGCAAGTGTGTGGAAAAGTGCAGGGCCAGAAAGGAAGGTGAAATCCCATACACCATCACCAGTAAGAAGGAAGTTGTAAAAAAAAGTAATATTCTCTCAGACGCCATGATTTAGTCCCTGGTCAACTGGTAGGACAGTACAGTCAAGTACTCCCCCTCTGGATTTGTCATCCTGTGATGAAGATGGCTTTTGCAGACATGAGCCAGGCAGTTTTTATAAAACTTGGTTCCGCCTCAATATAAAGCTACTTTAATAAACCTTTCCTCTCTAAGTAAGTACAGTATTTGATTGTATGTATGTTTGCATTTATTTGCTTCAATTATTTGTGGGAAATTAATGCATTCCTCAGATTTTTTTACTAATGCTAAAGGTGTATTCTGAAGAAAAGGCTGTACATCAGGGTTCAGATTTGTCTTTTACTGAACGTTGAAGCCACTCCCTTTCCTGAAAGGTATTGTCAGTTCAGCATCATTTTTTCATAGCCTGTTGTAAATCTTTGATGACCAGTTCTCCAGGGATAGAGAGAATAGAAATCATTTAAGACAACATACTGTATTGTATTCTTCAAACAGACTGACTTTTGCAAAAGCAGAACTCAAACAACACAGGAGATATTACCCACGCAGTACAGCTGTTTATGAGATTATGATGTGTTAAAGTGTTTATTGTCTAAGTTGTATATTGTCTAGATTATACAGTTAAAGAATTTTTCAGTTTAGGCCTTCAGAATATTGGGGAAGCTCTTTTAATGCATTCTAAAACATTAATTTGGCCACCTTGTCAAATTTCCCCAATTTTATTCCTAGCACTTTTTGCTTCAGACACAAAGACCTGTGTATTCAAGTTATGTTTTTGTAATATTAATTATCCAACCCAGATAACCATAACTATTGCAAGAGCTCAGCATCACAGTTAAAGTAACTAGACCACTTGAATCTGTTGCCATTGGACTTCTAAACTGGTTCTGCTACACACTGGAGCAAATATGAATGCTTCTCTTATGGATGAGAAACATGTGAAGCCAGTAGTAAAGTTATAATTTCAAAGTGGGAATTTTGCAGATTTATCTCAGAGTTTTCACAGATCTATCTAAAAATTCGTCTATCCTCTTAAATGATTATCTATTTCATTTCCTATCTAAGGTTTGCATTTCAGGGGAAAAAAAAAAAGCACTTGATTTTTTTTTAATAAAATGTCACAAATTTCACTTACAATGTCATTGTGACTCAGATGTGTAGCTACTGAGACCCATATTGAAAAAGAATGAAAAGATGAGAAGTGTTGCCTAAAGTTTGGGCGTGCTCAGATCCCAAAGAGAAATTTCACATACTAAGTTATATCTAGAAATGGAAGTCAGGGCAGATCACATGTGGAGGGGCATGCAAGACGCCACTACACTCAAGCTAGCCAAAAATAAATGCATAAAAGAGGAATAGATGGGAAATTCCACACTCTACAAAGTTTAAGTGACCTGATATAGTACAGGATTAGGCTCCAATTAGAGACCTTTAAAGTCTGTAACAACTTGCTTTTTTTCCTTTTTTTCTTTCTTTCTTATTTTTTTTAATTTTTAGTATATTCTAGTAGTATTTTCTCAGGAAGTAGGATATCAGCTTCAATGCACTGCTAACTAGCAGGACACAATATCTCTGCATCTCAGGTGCAGGGGTACTTAATTTATGGACCTCAGAGTGGTCCATATGGTCTTTCAGGTTAGTTAACTGTTCATGATTTGCCATGGAATTGGGTGGTAAGAGTCTTTTTTGCTGATTTAGTTCTAAGACCTGATTCTATGCTAAGTATTTAAAAGACAATTTTGATTCTTGATCAGAGTGAAACTCATGAGATTTCAAACTGATTTCTGGGGTCTTCATTTTAGTCCTTTGTCTTCTAAGCTCTGGGGTTGGATTTTCCAGCTTTGTTCATTAGAGTTCGACATTTATTGTTTGTAATGAAAGTTGAGATCATTATACACCACAATCAGGAGAATCAAGATTCCCACTGGTAAGAGTGGTCAATTTGTGGCTTTTGAGCTGTGCTCTAGTGCAGGTTTGGTTTGAGCATGGCTTCCATGCCAGGCTTTGTAACACAGCTGAGTACAGGCCTGTGCTGGGGAAAGCTGCTGGGTGACCTGAACGCCCCTCCACCTGCCCAAGGAGGCCAGCAGGGAATGGAGGAGGCGGATAGCGCCCTGGGTTTCTGCGGCAGGCCTGTCTTCATCAAAACAGATCAGAGGGACTGTTGAAAACCATTGTCATCTCCTAAATGGGAACTATTTCCTTAGCTTCATTTCCCACGTTGCCGCAACGTGCATGTGTTGTGTAAAAAAAAGATGCTAAAGCTATATAGCTCCTCATCGGAAACATTTTTCTATATGCAATTTGTAATGTAAGGAAAGTTGGCCACTGGAGGACTTCAAGTACTAGGGGTGATCACTAGTTAAAGCACTGTTGATTGCGACTGAACTTACATGTATCCCCAAAATTAGGACATTGTCACTCCCTGTCAAAAGCAACTGGTTTCCAAAGGCAGGTCCACAATGCAATGTGGAAAAAGTGAACAAAAATTAAAGAATTTGTGCTGAAAAATAGGGAGTCTTGTAACAAAAGACATATGTACCTGTATGTACTTTTGCATAGTCTTATGGTCATAGGTCTATTTTCTGGAAATTAACTATGCTTTGGTTACTCTGAGTTCAATAAAAGAGAATAAGAGAAGATTAAATGGAGTATGTTCTTACTTTAGCAGATAATTTGAACAGTCTCTGGGTTTTTTTCATGATAAGGAGATATGCTTTTTCTTTAATCCAATGAGTCCAATGTCTTGATGTAAATTATAGCCTTATAATTCAATAATAAAAGAACTATTACAGGGAATATAAAATCCTGAAAGACTGATTTAAAACTGGAACTGTTCATAAATTAATTTGTTCCCACCACTATCCCTTTTTCCCTGAATTTTCAGAGAGGTATCCAAACTATTTTCACAGAAAATGTTACTTGACTTCATTCATAAGGGCTTTTCAGAATTGGAGTATCTTATCCTTTGCTGAAAATATTGTGGGCAGAAACAAATAGGCGATTTTTGAGAAAAGGAATGTACAAAAAAATATTCTATTTGCTGGAAGAGTTTTGCCTGTTTTAAACCACTTTTCCTTTGATTTAAGGACTTCTTAGGGAGACTGTTTATCCCTTTTTACAACTTACCTGATAAAGTGACTTTTAAAAATACAGCTCATTGTCTCATACAATTAATGATCTATAATGTAAGAATTGAAACAGGAATCTGGATTGAAAAGTAAGTTCAAGCAGCCATGATACAAAGCTGTTAATGTACTTTTGCTTATTGGTATTTGAAACAGAGATTCATGCCTAAATACCTTCTGAAGATTTAGGCAAGGGACCATTTGACTCTGCTTACAAAATTGTCTGGGTATATCTATATTGTGAAAAAGATCAGAAACTACCAAGCTATTATATCAGGATGATAAGCAAAATACCATATAGAGATACTGGCACGGTTCCCAGAAACAATAGGCCCAGACTAAAAAAGCCCTGCTTTTCTGGAAAAAGCTTGGCTAGTTTAAACACAAGAAATCACTGATGCAGATAGTTCCTTCCCATTCTTGACTAGATAATTCGCTTTCATCTCAAGGAGCAGATGGGAGATACATATATACCCTACATACATCACAGTTCGTAAAGGTTTTAAAAGAATTATACTGTGGTGTTGTCAGCTACATTTTCCGAGACCAGAATTTCTGTTTCCCATATGTGTATTTTACCTCTCATTATGAGAATTTAATGTATGCCCAGAAAGTCAACACCTTTAATCCTCTTCTGGTTCTCATGCAAACTTTTCTGATAGCTTAAAATCTGTTTTTTCCTCCAGATCAATAACTTTTGATGAAAACTCTTGAGTTTGCATCATGCACATGCCAAGTAATTCCAAAAGTAAGCTTTAAAAAAAGCATGCTTCATATTAACAATTGCACATTGATGATGAAGGTGAAATTTCATACCACTGGAGCAATTCTAAAGCACAGAATTTGTTCTGATCAGGCACTAGTCAAGACTTACAGCACATAACTCTGGGATATAAGAGTGAAGAAAAAATATTAAAAATAAAAAATGTATAAAATTGGGACAGAATTAGTATTGAATCTGTCACCCTACCAATACTGAGCATAGCCTTCAGGCTACCAGCAAAATCTGTATCAGCTATGAAATTATTGATCAATTGCAATTATTTATTGATGAAAACTATTCATGTCTGCTTTTAAAGTCTTCAGAAGTTCTGAGTGTAGGAAAAGACTATTGCTGAAGTCTGTGTTATCTGTGTCTCTGCTGAGGTCAGTGACTAGCTGTAGGTTGTCAGCAAAACCAGAGCGTAGCAAAGGTTCTGCTGCCAATTTTTAACATGAAAAATAGAAACTGCTTGCTTTTCTTCTGTTTAATGAAGTTAATTATTCAGTACAGATGTCCTGGTCACCTCTTGAACACTAACACGCCTTCCTCCATCCCTGAAGATACATGCGTTTTTACTACCTCAGGAATATTCCAATTGTAAAGGCTGTCTATATCCAGCTGCTGTGAATCCTCAGTGCTTCCACATAAACTCATGAAATGCAACTTTCGTGAACTGCATAACTGTTCAACTCACTAACCTTTTCAATCATTTGTCTACCTATTACAATTTCAATACGAACTGTTTCCTACTGTGTGTTTTTACAGTGACCAGAATAGCTTTGAGAAGATGTTAAATGCCAGTATTACAAAAATGACAATTAGTTTATCAAATAGCTTTTATTTCTAATATTCCCTATATTTTTTGTGTGCTTACTCAAGTTTATTTACAAATGTGGTACATCAATGTTATTTTTAAGGTAAGTTAATATGAAAAAAGATAAAACAAATTACTCTTTCCTCTTGAAGATATTATCTATGTCCTAATTTTTTTGTCCCTTAGACCATAATTTCAGCCTTTTAACCTCAGAGTAGAAAATAAATGTTATAAATTAATTTGTGTTCTGCAGACAGGAAGGTGTGACAATCTATAACTGGCTTTGGACTTTTATTAACGGCCTCTTTGTTGAACTCTGAGGACATGGTTCATTGAGAAAAAGCCAAATGTTAGTAAAAGAGCAGGACTTCATGTTGCTTGAAAACAAAGATGAAATGATCATCTTTTTCTGCAAACTGAGTAATAACTAAGAAACAGCAGGAAAAAAAATTAAAATTTTTTTTTTTTTTTTAGAAAACAGAAAGAAACTTTTTTTTCTTGTTTAGGAAGAAAAAAGGTTGCTTTGTTTTTTGAAATTACTATAATGTTCAGATTGAGTAGAGTATAAATACCATAAGGAAATGCAAACACTTAAGCTGCAGAGCAGGCTTGTACCTTTTTTAATAATTATGATTTCAGCTGGAGTCGCTGGGTCTGCCCCAATTCACTCTAGCCAACTGTCAAGTCATAAATATATTACAGCTTTGTTGGCGTCTATTACAACTTCATTGACCTTTATCTCAACAAAAAACCTTTTTTTAACTAAGGCTTTTTCTACTTTCCAATTAGACATGTTTGGCAGTTTTCCCTTGATATATGTCTGTGGCACTGCAAGTTGGTTTTTAATTTCTTTTAGATATAAAAACAGTGTAAAACTCTGCCAGCTGCACAAATGGAAAATGAAGATTCCATTTACAGAAATGTTAAATTCAGATGACCATTAACTTGAGACAATCAACCTTCACAAATTATGGTATCTCTCTCTTCCCTAAGGTAAAGTGAACTTGCTATAGTGGTCAATTATCTCTTCATAATGACCAATTCATTGGTTGTTGACATTTAATTAGATGTACAAAAGAAAAGCTGTAGTAAAAAGTACACAAACAGCAATAATTAGGTTCACTTCATTATAAAAACAAGACTTAATTGAATTTTAACCTTGGGTTTTTTTCCTTTAATATATGAACCTCATGTAAATTCATATTAGCAAGTTTCACTATATCACAGCTACATTGTCCCTTTTACTAATCACCATTCTACAGCAGAAACAATCAGTGATTTTTTTTCTCCATCTTTCTTGTATTTCTTTTTAATCTGAAATTACAGTACATTACAAGTTAGAGGAAAAAACAATGAGTTTTCTGGAATTCAGCTCTATAAAACAATGTAACTTAAGCTTTTCTCACAAAACATAGGAACTGCAAATCTCTATACAATCTATTAAGTAGATATTAAACTGCTCTTGTAAACAAATCAAGTTTGTTAATTTAAGTTTTAAACTGTAAATGATAAGCACATATATCTATTAAATCTCATGTTTTAGTCAACCTTAGTTGCCTTAAATCTTATGGTTTTTACCGAGTTGATGACCTTCTACATTTTGTTGACCTCAGCTCATGATGGATTTGTTTATAACCTTTATAAAATCAAGTCACAATTTTATATAAAAGCTTATTATCTGTACTATTATAGTACTGGAACAATAACCACAGGTTAAAGGTCCTACTGAGACAGATAAAAAATGTACCAATTAACAGTGAGATTGTCCTAACCTGACCAATTTTTGTTCTAAAGCCTCATTTAAAAAGAAAATATTTTTTTCTGTATAATTAGATATGAGGAAGTTCCTAGTTCTTTAATTAGCCAAGTGGTAAACATACCAGAAATAATTTTAGTCCTATTTTTATATGGTGCCAACATTATCTGAAGTCCCGCAAGCAAACTGCATGGATGATACAACACTCTGCCCCTCTGTGAGCTACCCACGCTCCTCACCCTCAGAGGTACTTCACAAAAGATACTATCCACATGGCACTGGCTCGCCTTTCCAAAGCTCATATTGCCCATTTTCTCTTAAAAGGACTAACGTTTCAAGATGAGAGGAAATATGTCTGGCACACCCGAAAAGGCTTTGCCACTAGCACCCTCCGCAGTCACTGATTGAGGAAGAAGTTCTGTTGAAGTGGAGCTTACTGCATTATCCTACATGAAGTAGACAATGCATCTAAAGTATTTTTTTTATTATTATTATTATTATCTGATTATGGCTATTCCAGTGCTTTTTTGCTGGGTTAAAAAATGTCGCATCCCTACCTAGCAAAACTGGCCTGAGCAAGGCATGCAAATTGAATAGATAATAGTAGGTGCAAGCAGGTCCCTTAATAAAATCAGGAAAATAACAGGATTAACGCGCAGAAATTTGATGCCAGTATTATCACATAAGAAGTCTATCTTCCAGGACCAAACAAATACATTTATTATATTTCCACATGCTGAATGTTAATTTATTTTCTTTAATGTTCTGAGCACCTGAGCCAATCTGCTCTATAGTCCCACTGGGAAGAAAACACAGCTTGAAAGAGGCAATGGGAGGACAAAAGCAACCTGTTCATTTTCCCACTGATGTGGCGTTGCAGCATCAGGCTTTTTTCATGCTTTTTAAAAGAGTAGGCTCTAAATGTCTGTAATCTTCTCTTTCTTAATCCGAGTCATTTCTACCTAGAATGTATCCAGAGGCCAACTGAAAAGTGGGTTAAAATTGTTCTTGAAGCTGGAACTTTGATAATGAACAAATTAACTCTGTAATCATTATAAACAATTTATCATAGTGGGGGACTGCAATGATCCTCAAAGTGTGTGCATTATACGTCTTTCTTTAAATCCCATCCTTTTATTTAGGATCACGATAATTATGTCACATGAATTAAAAATACAAATAAGTGAAATAATTTCTCAGAACAGGAATAGAAATGCCTGACAAAATTGACGTTCACAAAACAAACTCCAGGGAAGGACTCATGTATTACAGGGACAGACTTGCCAATCAATAAGGATATGCATGGAAGAAATCTCAGTTGTATCATAAACAGTAAAAAATGACAGGGGATGTGGTTAATTATTATAACGTAGAAAGAATGACTTAGTGCCTTGAATACTCTTGGGATGTGATTTCTCAATTAAATACACTCCTCAGGTTGCTTCATTGTCACTTTGAAATGTCACTGGTTTTAAGCCAAGTATTAATTATTCAGAGATAATACTTTGATCAACGAAGTCTGGAAGATAATGCCTAAAACCAGGAAGGTTCTTCCCTTTGCACAAATCTGTCCAGTTGCCCAACAAGTCTTCGGGAAACACTGTTACTCTGTACTATACCTCAGTCACGTAGTTGTAGAGGTTAGCCTTCAGCAACCCTAAATATTAAAGTACCCATTCAAGAAAAAAGCTTTTATCCAGTATTCAGAATTTATACAACTCTGACAGTCTTTTGTGAAATTAAAGATAAAAATGCAGAGGATCATTTAAAAATATGTGTAAGGCAATAATGTTAGAAACTGATCAGACACTATTTTGTTAATTCATAAAATACCAAAAGTAATATTGATCAGGATACACGGACATTTTTTAGAGAAAAGCAAAACTAAACATACCAGAGATACTGTGAATTTTAGTTCAGACTAGCAAAAACACATGTTTTTCTCTTTACATTTCCGTTTATATAAATACTTTGTATAGTCTGAAATGGAATATAGAATTTGAAAATAAATAGGACTTTTTAAAATGGGTATTTCTTATTTTGGATAATATATGACTTTAAAGCTGTATCTTCATGAAAATGTTATCATCATCAGGGTTTACTTGAAATTCTTTTCCAGTTAGTATCAAATACATACACATTATCATGACAATTTGGGATAAAAACAAATGAAACTGTGACATTTCCCATAGGACAGAAATCTGATTTTGTTCATCTCTGGTGAGAAGGTCTTGCTTTTTCTTGCTTTTTTTCTCTCTCTGTTTCTTTTTTTTTTTTT
>WAAD01007107.1:15228-42453 GCA_013389945.1 Fregata magnificens
TTGGTGATAAACATGGCAATACTCTCAAAACAAGTTTGAGATTTCCAAATGGAATACTAAGTAGCAGGTTGAAAACAATTTTTCCAAGACAAATCCTGTTAGAAGTGATTTTTTTTTTTTTCCAAGAAAGAAATGCAAAAAGATTGTTTTGGGTAGAATAAGGTATTTCGTAAAGCATTGGTTTTTACCTAGCTGATGTTCATAGTAGAGGAAATAACTTTTAGATAATATGTGATGTGTATTCTTCTCTGGTGTCATGCTCACTGGACCAATCTGCAAAGTGAAAATTACATTTTTGTCTGGTCAATTCAGCTTATTAAGGAAATTAAAGGTTAAGTATGTGTTATGCTTTTAAAGATGAAATAAACAGATATCATCTGTCTCACCTGAAGGTGTGTGACAAAATAATATTCCAAAAGATATTGAATAAAAATGTTATTTAAATTTGCCTGCCTTTTTTTGTACTCTTATAATCTGCTCTTAATCAGAACATGAAGTATTATAAATAATAGAAAGCTCAAAATCTGATCTGCTTTCATTATTCTGTCATTGAACAGAAATGTAAATCAACATTTACATGTCGATGTAACAACATATGTCATGTTGTAACATGTTATAATCAGGTACATTATTTTCTTGATTTTAAAAAGTTGTTTTATGTAGATTTAAGGTGAGTTCTGAATACAAGGCAAGTAATGTATTAGCTTCTGCTAATTGGGGAAACATGAACATGAGTTACTTCTATACTAACTTATCAACAGTCAGCTAGCATCCACATCATAGGAAAATGAAATCCTATGATACTTGCATCAGATATTGCATCCTTTTTATGGGAGGTGAGATTACAGATCACACAGAAAAAAAATGTAGCTATTGACAAAAACGGTCATGTTTGATTTTACGCTTATCCTCTGATTGTACTGTTCCTTTTCCTCAATATTTTTGTGACTATAACAAAACAGCTGTTGAAAAAGCTGCAGGATAAAATGTGACAACATTACAGGTAGTTGTTGTCCTCCATAGCTGACTCCATTTCATCAGAATGTACATCCTCAGTATAATGTAGTTAGTAAAATATATATGTATTGAAAAAACAGTACAACAGTGTTAGCAAACAGCTTAGCAAAAATACAATTATCTATACTGGCTTCTCCCATCCTGCTTACAGCCATAGGCTGATACCCTGTATCTTTAACTGGAGACAAAATATTAGATACTTAGCAATCAGTCAATTCTCCTCTTCTAGATGTCATACACAATATCCAAGTCAGGCAAAAGCTTAGTGAAAGAAAGGCTGAGCAGCTAGTTCAGACAGATTGAAACAAAATAAATAGTTTGTACACACCATGGCATTTTTAAAACTTATACTCTTATAGCCACAAACTGGTAAGTCTAATGCTATAATGATACTACCTCAACTCCTTAGCCTTCTTTTTTCTGTAGTTTACTTCTCTGCTCTAATGGGGTGCTCGGGGTATTTCAGGAATCTGGATTTTTTCCCTTGATTTCAGTCTTTTGAGGAAACCCACACTGGCAAGTGGCTGCACGTACACATCTTTTTACAAGAAGTGCCTGGAATTCATCTCCAGTCTTCAATACACACATTCGCTGAAGAAACCAGTGAGTTCTTCAGTTTGTTTTGCATTTTTAAAGACAGTTCACAGATGATATGATATGGAGAAAGGCATGCCAGTGATTTAAGGGATCACAGAAAATAGTCAGAATTTTCATGTGGTAACAGCACATCAGCTGGAACCAAATATAGCTTTGATATAATTGCTGGTTCCATTTATTCCTCTGAACGAAGCTCTATCATTTAGGTGATGTTGACCAGCTAAATGTATAATTACTGTAATCGATCAGGATGTTAAAAAATTAAAAAACGTCCTCTCCATGTATATATTTGGAGTATGTTTTTTCATATTGTGTAATTACCATTAGTGGGTCCAAGCAGGCTCCTCAGATTATGTACAAATAAATTCTCTTAGAAAAGTTTACAAACAGATGAAATGAATGCCCTCATTTTAAATAGGTGCAGACTACTAGCAGAATCTGTACCCTCATTAATCACAGTTTTTGCTGAGCAAACTCAGTTCTGAACAGCTTGAGGTAGTGGTTAGAAATCAGAGGATGGGTCAGAAGAACAGAGACCTGGGAAAGCCCTGCCTCTGCCTCTCCTCGGAAAGGAGATCTGGTACAAGGCAGGGACCTGTGAGGAGCCGCAGCAGCAGACAGGTTTCTGTGCATCAGGCCAGGGGACAGGTGGGCATGACAAGTCTCCTAGCACGGTTCCCGATCCAACGTGCAGTCTGAGTCAGGCAGTCTGCATTGGTTTCTGTCAATGGACTTGACACCTGTATACTCAGTGTCTCTTATTTAAAGCTACCTCGGGTATGTTTATGTTGCTTTCCAGTTGCTGCTGTGATGGTTGTATAGCTGTGGAAAAGAAAAAGGGGAGAAAAGATGGGTTAAAAGAGGAGGAAAAAGAAAGAACGGAGGAAGAGAGGCAAAGAGAAGGGAGAGACATATGAAAGAATGGAGAGAGGGAGAGATTATTTCTCGATATCTTGATATCCATCTTAGTGATCTCCTCCTAGGAGACTGAAAAACAGCTAGAACAAGATCTTAAAGGACAGATGGTATAGCATAACTCTGCTGAAAATCTGTTCTTATTTTTCTGATTCAGCCTTTGCCCAATATGTGTGGTACTGAGAAGTGGTGGACTGCAGTTTAACTTCGACATAGTCCCCCACACGTTGTGTCATGAACATGCGCTTCTAAATGTTTTCTGAAGAAATTGCAACCAACAGATATTTAAATATGAAAATAAGACGTAACCATTGAATATTCATTTGTATTTCTGGTCACAAATAACTACACTGGTACAGTGGATTCAGAGTCAACCATTGTCATAGGTAAAAGTCAGGGGATGAACTTCAAAATTCATCTGTGCAGTCAAACTGCCCTCAAAACAGAGAGCTGAACAGAGACCTTTGGCTGGAACTTGGGCAAAAAAAGGAGAGTTTATGACCTTTGGAAGAAGGGGCAGGCAGCTCAGGAGGACTACAAGGATGTTGTGAGGTTATACAGGGAGAAAATTAGAAGGGCCTAAGCCCAACTAGAACTTAATCTGGCTACTGCCGTAAAAGACAATAAAAAATGTTTCTCTAAATACATTAGCAACAAAAGGAGGGCTAAGGAGAATCTCCATCCTTTATTGGATGTGGGGGGGAAACATATGACAAACGATGAGGAAAAGGCTGAGGTATTTAACGCCTTCTTTCCCTCAGTCTTTAATAGTAAGGCCAGTTGTTCTCCAGGTACCCAGCCCCCTGAGCTAGAAGACAGGGATGGGGAGCAGAATGAAGCCCCCCTAATCCAAGGGGAAATGGTTAGCGACCTGCTACACCACTTAGACACACACAGGTCTATGGGGCCGGAGGGGATCCACCCAAGGGNGCTTGACTAACCCAATATCCTTCCATGACAAGGTGACCCGCTTAGTGGATGAGGGAAAGGCTGTGGACGTTGCCTCCCTAGACTTTAGTAAAGCCTTTGACACAGTTTCCCACAGCATTCTCCTGGAGAAACTGGCTGCTCGTGGCTTGGAGGGGCATACTCTTTGCTGGGTAAGCAACTGGCTGGATGGTCGGGCCCAAAGAGTTGTGGTGAATGGAGTTAAATCCGGTTGGTGGCCCATCACAAGTGGTGTTCCCCAGGGCTCAGTTTTGGGGCCAGTCTTGTTCAACGTCTTCATCAATGATTTGGATGAGGGGATTGAGTGCACCCTCAGTAGGTTTGCAGGCGACACCAAGCTGAGCAAGAGTGTTGATGTGCTTGAGGGTAGGAAGGCTCTGCAGAGGGATCTGGACAGGCTGGATCAATGGGCCGAGGCCAATTGTATGAGATTCAACAAGGCCAAGTGCCAGGTCCTGCACTTGCGTCACAACAACCCCATGCAACGCTACAGGCTTGGGGAAGAGTGGCTGGAAAGCTGCCCGGTGGAAAAGAACCTGGGGGTATTGGTTGACAGCCAGTTGAACATAAGCCAGCAGTGTGTCCAGGTGGCCAAGAAGGCCAATAGCATCCTGGCTTGTATCAGAAATAGTGTGGCCAGCAGGACTAGGGAGGTGATCGTGCCCCTGTACTTGGCGCTGGTGAGGCTGCACCTTCAATACTGTGTCCAGTTTTGAGCCCCTCACTACAAGACAGACATTGTTCTGCTGGAGCATGTCCAAAGAAGGGCAACAAAGCTGGTGGAGTGTCTAGAGCACAAGTCTTAATGTCTAGAGCACAAGACTTAATGAGGAGTGGCTGAGGGAACTGGGGTTGTTTAGTCTGGAGAAAAGGAGGCTGAGGGGAGACCTTATTGCTGTCTACCACTATGTGGAAGGAGGTTGTAACAAGGTGGGTGTCGGTCTCTTCTCCCAAGTAACAAGCAACAGGACAAGAGGAAATGGCCTCAAGTTGCGCCAGGGGAGGTTTAGATTGGATATTGGGAAAAATTTCTTCACCAAAAGGATTATCAAGCATTGGAACAGGCTGCCCAGGGACGTGGTGGAGTCACCATCCCTGGAGGTATTTAAGAGACATGTAGATGTGGTGCTTAGGGACATTGTTTAGTGGTGGACTTGGCAGTGTTAGGTTTACAGTTGGACTCAATGATCTTAAAGGCCCTTTCCAACCTCAATGATTCTATGAATCTATGATTCTATGAAAATAGATGTGATTTTTCAGGCCTGCAAGGAGTTTTTAGTGCTACTTATATCAAAACTTTACACATTCCTTAAACGATCTGAGACCTTTTCCTAAGAACATTCTCCAGAGAAGTTGCATCCAGCTAAGTGAAACGATGACCAGAAAAACAGACTAGCAAAAGGTTTTTGCAGCAGCACTGAATAAATACGAGAAGGACAACTTGTACATGTGAAGTTGAGAAGAAAAAAATTCTTTTTAGAGGTGGCCAGAAGCATCAATCATATGATATTTTGCATCATTAAAATGACATATTTTTCTTGTCTAGCTCTACTCAAAACTGCAACTCCAGTTCATTCAGTTCAGTGGAATGTGCAAAGTTGAGACCATAACAGGACTACTTCTGTTAAAATGACTGTCTTGATGCTATATTTTTCGGAATAGTTAAGAAGTAGAACAGCTTGTGTGGTAGCAAGCTCAAGTAAATGCTGTAAACACGTTTTCTGTAATTGAATCTTATTAGCTTTAATTCATATTCTACATAATTAATTAATTCTTTTTTATAATGTTGTCGTATCAGTCAAAATCATCTATTTTTAATGACTGTCAAAGCAAAATGAATCTAAAACTGTGTTTATATAACTTGGCGAATAATTTGATTTTGTTTTGTTTCTGTGTTTTTTCCTTTTTTTTTTTTTTTTAAGAGGATTTTATCTTGACTAGAAAATATTAGTTTGAAATAAAGATTTTTGCTTTGACATGAGTTTGAGTGACTTTTCTGACTACGAGGGAACTTGTAGTCATGCAACATGCACTGAAAGCTTTTAAAAGTGCTAGAAATAATCGTTATCTGTACTGGAGAAATCATGGAGAAACAACCTGTATCACCATACTTAAGAGTTGATGACTCTAAAGCTAGTAACAGTAGAGTCAGTTAAATGCCTTAGCTTTGCATTAAAAGCATTATGTTTGCAAAAGCCACTTGTCAATAACCAGAACCTTTCTTTGTGTATATGACAACTTTTGACTGGGAACCAGTCCAAGAAATAACAGTCTTTTATCACTATTAAGTAAATAATAATCAGATTACAGCATTCCCTCAATACTTGCTTGTGAACTCTGAACATAGGACTCAGCTGAGATTTTGGGGTAAATTTCCCATTCTGCCTCAGTAAAGCCAGGGACTTGAACATCAGCCTCCTCATGGAGGATGTGGAGGAAATCTTGCATTGGAGCTGTTCTACTTTCCAGTCCCCTGGAAGTCCAGTGGCTGCTTTTCACTGAAGCACTGACTGGGTGCATTCCAGTACTTCCCAAATAAAACGTCATAAAATTTCACTTACAATTCTATTTCATGTCCTATCCTTTTATTATTTATATGGGATGATATATATTTTTAACTGTAAACTCTGTTTTAAAAATCTGTTTTTAACCGGAGACTTGAAATTTACTTTTTTATCCAATTCTAATCTCCACTTCTTTTTTTTCCTTAAACCAATCAAAAAGGAGCTCAACTGAAAATGTGGTGAGAAATTTTGAGCATCTACACAAATTTTTGTGAATGACATTTTTGCATAGGTCTCCAAATGCAGACAGCTTGGCTAGATGACATGGAGCGTAAAAATCACTGCCCTGAAACCTTTTTGACATGGTACCTTACCATATGGAAACGCTGGAATTTAACATGTTTTGCAATGGCAGGCAATTCTTCATTAATACGCCTACAGAGGAGCAGTGCATACTAAACATTCTGGCTTGCTGACAGGGCTATATTAACAGGAAATAGGGGTCTTGAGATAATTACAGTTTTGTGTCTGGAACAGAGAAGTGTGTGAAATAGATCTTTACTTAGATAGCCAAAGAAGAAACAATTTTCTCCTTTAAATGTATATTTAATCTTAATAAATGGACAGCCAGTGAATTTAAGATGGTCTGCTATACTTTAACTACATACAGTATTTAGAATTGGTCTCTTGCCAGTGTGGAAACATATTTTCCCTTGTTACAAGACTGAGGTTTTGAAAAGAGTATGTAAAGACTTAAATTAGCAATGGAAAAAGTTGAAAAAGTTTCTACATGGAAAACTTTATCTCAAGAAATCCTCAGTAAATATCTTAACTTTTTTTTTTAATTAGGAGGAAAAAACCCCACAAAAATTTAAATATAGAGATGGAAGAAAAGAGTAGGCAACGTTGCTGTAAAATCAGCAGAGTTAATGTCGGCAGGAAGTTCTTGATTCTTTTCCCTTTTAATTATGGGATATATTTTCTCATTAGGCTTCTCTATTTAAAGCTAACTATAATTGGCTTACATATTAAAAATAACAGTGACAAACACAGATTAGGATGCATGTTTGTATGGATGAGTACTTGAGAACCAAAGCTCTTGCAGAAAGTAGCTCAAAGAAGGGAATAATTGCGCCTTCTTTTTTACAGGTGAGGATGAAGAATGCTTCATTTCTTCTTCTCGTAGACAGTCTGAACAAAAATCCTCTCTCTAGCTAAGCATACCTAGGTATTGCTAGGGTCAGTGGACTGCAGTACGGAATAAAGCTGTTTAGATGAGTTGTTTTACTGCTGGAAATGGCCATCGATTTTGGGGCTTTGGTTCTAAGGGGAGTTGTGGGAGTCCGGTGAGATGTGCCCTCTGCCCTGTACTCTGCAGGACATCTTCCCAGCCCTGTGGGCAGCCCTCTCAGTTTCTCACTGCCTGAGTACTTGCTTTCCAGTTGCTGATAAGCCCATAGCTTTAACCAGCTACCCCATGGTCCCTTCTCTGCAACCTCTGCCTAACCTCTTGGCAGGGTGTGCAGAATACATCAGGATGAGGTGTAATTCTAGGCTGTTCTGTGGTCTTACTATCACTCGCTGCTCCTCTGGTGGGCATGAACAGGAGGTATTTAAAGGTATGCCTTTAAATGTGCCTGGGACAAGACAGTCTGGTGACTTGACCAGGATGTCCTAAAGGCACCACTGCCCTGGCACAAACCCTCTCTAGAGCGTGTCTTTCTGGATCATTGCTATGGGGGTTGTTTGTTTCTTTTTTTCCATCTGTCATTGCAGTGGGTTGACCCTGGCTGGATGCCAGGTGCCCACCACAGCCACTCTATCACTCCCCTCCTCAGCTGGACAGGGGAGAGAAAATACGAAAGGCTCATGGATCGAGATAAGGACAGGGAGAGATCACTCACCAGTTACCATCATGGGCAAAACAGACTCGACTTGGGGAAATTAGCTTAATTTATTACCAATCAAATCAGAGTAAGGTAATGAGAAAATAAAAACTAAATCTTAAAACACCTTCCCCCCACCCCTCCCTTCTTTCCGGGCTTAACTTTACTCCCAATTTCTCAACATCTTCCCCCTGCAGCAGTGCAGGGGGATGAGGAATGGGGGTTGCAGTCAGTTCATCATGTTATTTCTGCCGCTCCCTCCTCCTCAGGGGGAGGACTCCTCACATTCTTCCCCTGCTCCAGTGTAGGGTCCCTCCCACGGGAGACAGTCCTCCACGAACTTCTCCAGTGTGGGTCCCTTCCACGGGGTGCAGTCCTTCAGGAACAGACTGCTCCAGTGTGGGTTCTCTGTGGGGTCACAAGTCCTGCCAGCAAACCTGCTCCAGCGTGGGCTCCTCTCTCCACAGGTCCTGCCAGGAGCCTGCTCCAGCGTGGGCTTCCCATGGGGTCACAGCCTCCTTTGGGCATCCACCTGCTCCGGCATGGGGTCCTCCATGGGCTGCAGGTCAATATCTGCTCCACCATGGACCTCCATGGGCTGCAGGTGGACAGCCTGCCTCACCATGGTTTCCACCATGGGCTGCAGGGGAATTGCTGCTCCGGTGCCCGGAGCACCTCTTCCTCCTCCTTCTTCACTGACCTTGGTGTCTGCAGAGTTGTTCCTCTCGCATATTCTCACTCCTCTCTCCAGCTGCAACTGCACAGGCTTTTTTTGTTCCCCCTTCTTAAATAAGTTATCTCAGAGGCGCTACCACTGTCACTGATGGGCTTGGCCTTGGCCAGCAGCAGGTCTGTCTTGGAGCTGGCTGGCATGGGCTCTATCAGACATGGGGGAAGCTTCTAGCAGCTTCTCACAGAAGCCACCCCTGTAGGCCTCCCGCTACGAAAACCTTGCCACACAAACCCAATACAGTCGTGTAAAAAAATAAGTAACTCCAAGGAAAACCCTGATGATGTATTGCGCCAACAACTTGATGAGAGGACCAGGAAGATTTTAGGGTATCTGAATCCTAATGGGTGCCTAAAATCTCATTCTTTTCAGTGGTAGGTAGGTGCCTAAATAAGAGTAATGCTATTGAATATATTTGCAACTTGGTCCCTCTTTTTCAAGTACAGGTAGTGGTCAATGGTGTAGCAGCAACCTTTCTTTGTAAAATGGGCTGTTTGCATTCAGTCTCATAAAAGCTGTCTGCTTGTATTGATTTGTTTATATAAGTTACTATATTTGTGTTGCTTTGCAGTATTTATTTAAATTGTTTTTCCTTTGAGTATGATGAGTAGTACTGGTTTGAGTATAGTTGTGAAACCACTTATTCTCAATTTATTTCCTCCACAAAAATTGTTTTTCATTCATTCAACCACCCACATGGAACTTTTTGCCCAGGGAAATAATTCACTGTGATTACCAAGATTTTCTTTAAAAAAATAAACATTTATGAGTAGATGAGAATATACAGGCATTGCCTGTACATTTTTTTATATAAAGACTTCCAAACCACCAAATTTGTTTCAGAAATAATGAAAGATTTCAAGAAGCAACCATAGTGTTTGCCAGGAACATCACTCACAAAGTCCAAGCACTCAGCAGCAATAATGTCTAGCTAGGATGTCCTAATTCTCACACAATCTGCAAACTGAATATATAATTTGTATGCACAAAGAAACATACTTAATCACAACAATCTAAATCAGCAATGAGTCATAGTTAAAAGTATAATTGCAGTTTTGATTTTAGTATCAAAATATTCATAGTTTTTATTACGTGACAAGCGTCTGATGACAGCTGTTTAGATTGGAAGTTCCCTGACTGTTCAGAATAATGCTATATAGGTAACCTTTTATATAGGTAACTTTTTTTTTTTTTTAAATCTAGGGAAAATAGGAGAATATTGATCAATTACCCAATTGTGTTATTAAATTCACATTTCATATCAGTAAATTCATGTGTGTATGTATATTTACTTTGGGTTTTAGATTGGTCTGTTTTTAGAACAGCAAAATTGTGTCAGACTTCGTACATCTTTATGTGTGTCAGATGACTATCAGTTATTTTACAGAGCAGGTGGAGCAGTAATGCAGATATAGGTAGTAACAAAATTCATTGTAACGGGATGAGTGACTGCAAACTTTTATTCAACAAAAACACACCTATTGGACACTGCTGCAGAGATATAGTATGTTCAACATCTTAAATATCAGCTTCAACCCGTTAACCCTAAGAGTGTATTTATTAACCACAGGAATATATTTACGTATTTTAAACCACAAATGACCTATTGCTGGCCTCATTCTTTTTTAATAATTGCATTGATCTACATTTCAAAATCATTTCCTGATTGTTTGTAGGTGCCCAGTCTGATATACCTTAAACCCAGTTTTCAGGAACGCAAAGTCACTGCAGATCACTGTAAAACCGAAGGGGAATGAGGCAAGAAATGAACACCTCTATACTGAGCTGTTAATGTTAACGCCAATGTTAATATATATTTCAGCCAATATATATTACAGTGCCCTATGCATGTTTGTAACTTTTACAGAAATTGCATTGGATCCTGAATTCTCTGCTCCACTCCACAGGCTTGGATTCTTCAAACATGGCCACCACAGGGATGTTCTGAAAGGTTTAAACATATGGAAAGCTTACAGAGATGACTCAATCTGGTTTTACACTAGGTGATAGCTGGAAACACTACATTTTCAGACAACCTCTATTAATGTATAAAATTTCACACAATATGTTGAAATAGATAGACAGAAGGACAGAATGAATGAATGAAAGATGAATGATTTAGATGGCCTGATCTCTAAATATGGGAAAGTTCACCTAAGAAATACATTAAATCAAAGAGAAGAGGTGAGGATTGGAACCAGAACTGTAAATTAACCATATCTTTCTGGCACCATACAGACTTCAGGTATTATTTTCATTAATTGCACAGCTTTGCATCTGACCATCAAGTCCCTGAACTTCTATAATTGGTTATGGTCTGAAGAGCTCTAATGAACTGGGGCTAAGACTTTGTGTTATGCTTTTGTATTTTGCAATGTACAACGCAGTAACTAAATAATTGTTTTAATTTTACAAAACAAAGGGTGTTTCATGCCTAGTAACTTGCAAGCTTAAATACTTAATGGAAACTTGTGATTTATTTATCTACAAATACTTAGCTGTAGGTAACTGACAAAATTGCTGATGCAAACAGAGCCGTACCCTAGCAGAGAATCATTACAACAACCAGTTAAAAACCTCAAGGCCAAGCGGCTCATTTCAGTATCACTTCATTTTGTACACAGTTTACTGCCAGGTTTGTTGTCCTGTTTTGTCTTTTTAAATTCCTTTAAAGTATGAGTCCCTTCACGTTCAGTTCTTTCCAGATAACTTTTTTTTTCTCTCCACTAAGCTTTAGAGTGTAGCTCCACTACACTTTTAAGTTTAGTTTTTCATTGAGTTTCCTTGCATTTTCCAGAGAGGTTTCCATCAGACTGCATATTCAGTAAAATTAAATAGGTTTTTAGGACACTGGAAAACAAGCATCTGTAAAGAAGGTGTGAGTGGGTGTTTTTTGTTTTGTCTTGTTTTGTTGTTAAATAGGATATGAGTTGCCAGCCCAAAATGAGATGTTAAGTCTGCTATAAGAAATATCAGCCTAACCACACCAAATTCTTGAAATGTGTGAGCTTTTGGATTCAGCCTTGTAAAAGTCTATCCTCCGAGACCAGGGCCATAAATTGATCCCCGTGGTTCCCTATCCCAAAGAAGAACACACTAATCTGAAAATGATGTAAAGAGAACCCAGCTTGATTAGGTTTGTTACAAGACTAATCACTGAACAGTGGCAGGGATGCAAGAACTGGGAATGCCACAATTCATTATTCATAACGCGTATCCCTCTACTTAAGAAATCTTGAATACAAACATTACAAGCAAACCATGCTCTCCTTCAGCTGGCTGGCTGAATGGAGGGATAGAAAGGGTCACCTTTGAATCTGGGAAGTCCATAGTAAATGGAAAGTTAAAATACTTGTGGCTCTAATGTCCTTTAAATTAGAGAATAAAACACAATTTTTGCTTAATGCTGTTTTGAAATCCTCATTGCTAACCAGGCACTTATCCACGAAAAAAAAATCTGTAAATGTTTCTTCCTTTTTATAAGTGGAGAGGGGAGAACTGAAAGGTTTTTAAAGTCTGAGAAGCTGAGCTGTGATGAAAACTGCTATTAGCGCTTTCACACCTGATTGCAAGCCACTGAAGTCAATGCTGTTCTATTGACAAAGCAGTGTCGGCCTGTCAGTTTGGGATTTAAGTCTGGCCTTTCAGACCTGCTGTCCTGGAAGTGTGCAGAAGTCAAATAAGAACCACTGACTCTGTTCCAGGTTTCCTGGGTTTTCAATGAAAGATTTCTCATGCTGCTGTAGCTGGTGAAGAGAATCTTGTGTGCTTCATCTTTTGCCATGATTCCTGCAAGCTTGAACAATTTCTGTATTTATGAAGGTGGGTTGCTTTCTGTATTTATCAGATCCATTCACAGCTGCCAAGAAGAGTGACAGCTTGGGGCTGCAAAGTTTTATTACTCTGCCTCTCTAAATAAAATCCCTATTAAGACTATCAGCTAATTTGTAGCTTCTCTGGCAGACAATAATGACTTTTTTGGGCATTGTTGATAGGAAGTAGAGTGAAGCAACCAAAGCTGAGTGAGATGAAAAGCTCTATATCCCACTGATGTCTTTAGTGATGGTAGGCTGCCAGTATTTGAATTAGATTTCTTCTCTCAAATATATTCATCTTTGTTGTCAACAAAGGTAAAATTTTATGGATAAGGCATGCTTCCTTCTCTCCAATTACCACTCTGTCTCATAGCTTTATCCCTTTATTCTGGGCAAGGTTCTGTCCATCAGTTCCATATTCCCCATTCAAAAATCAGTCTAAAACCTACTGCTAGATCAGGGTTTCTGTCTCTCTCTGGTTACTCATGGAATTTCTCTAAGTGTTTTGATGGGGTGAAGTTTTGAATTTTTAGGAATCGGCTGCTTCTCAGCGGCAGCATTGCCCTCTGGTGGATACATGATTCTCAGTGTGGGGAAAGGGGGCTTTCCTGCGCATAGTCTCTGCGGCCCGGGGAAAACAGACCACCTTCGTGTTGGGGACTGATGCTTTTTACATGATTTGGGTTAGTTTTCTAATCTGTATGTAACATGGCTTCTTTCAGAAACAGTACTTCATATTCCAGTTTCACATGTTGTGGATATGAACGCATGCCAGGAATCCAAAGTTTGTCTCAATGTTTTCTTTTTTCCCCCCATATACTGTTAGCACTTTCAGCTCCTACCTGATTTATCTTCTAAACCCTTAGGTATAAGAAAAAAAATGTATGTGTATTGTCCTTTTTTTTTTTAATTCTACGCAAATCTCTGTGAATGAAGAGGGTGGATAACATATGAAAGCTACACTGCAGACTCTATTACAAGAATCTTACAAAATCCAAACTTGCATGATCCTTCCCTCAATTAGTATTCATGTAAAATGTATGCCATTAGTGACCACCGCATTAAGTGGAGTCTTATGGTAGATGATAACACTTGTAAAAAGTCTTAGAAATCTTCAGTATATAAGGATAGTCAGTACCATAAGTAAATGTCTTAGATAATACATAAGCGTGAGGGGAAAACACTTTCCAAAAGACAGAAAAAGTCTTTGCTGGCACCATTAAAATTAGTTCTAAAATATGCTTAATTCAAACTTCCTATTTCTAGCTGAGCTAGAAATGCTGTAGTCTGAGCCCAAATAACACTGAAGGGTTATAATGAAGTTGGTTACCAAAAGAGATGTAAAATAACTCTAAATCATGGAAAAAAAAAGAGTCTGGGACTGAAGGCTTTGGAAATGGAATGTAGTTCTCTATGCAACTCAATAATTAGGCTACAGTTGTTGATGATGATAAGTCTCTGACGCCTTCTTAAGTTTCCCGCATATGTATCCAGTTTAAATGAGAGACCAGACCTTTGGCTGGGGTTTTGAAAGAAGTAGTGAATGAATGAGAGGCCTTTGGAGCTCAAATCCTATTTACATACATTCTGTTGATTTAAAGTTTACAATTTGTCATAGTACTGAATGCTTTAGTTTCCCTCTGGTATTAATTTCAGTTACTTTCAGCATGTATTTCCTCTTGCTGGCTGACACCAGAAGAATATAATTGAATTTTCATTTTTCATCAACTCCTGGGATACTGGGCAATATTCTGTCCTGAAAATAGTAACAAGAACACGAATACAAAGTAATCAAAATAGTCCATTAAAGACTTCTCTTTTGTGAGTCTTCCAGCAACTATATTGTTTGCACACTTAAGAAACCTTTAAGTTTGGGGGTTTTCTTGAGACCACTTCTTCGGATCCTTCATTTTTGAGTCAAGGGAATTTGTTGTTGTTCTTTTATAATTCCATGGAAGAATGATGTATTAAAAGCTGAGTCATCATTATTTGATGTAAAAAAACGAGGAGGATATTAAGATATACGAAGGATTTAATCATTTTAAAATTCTTTAATCCTATTAGATGGCTGTCCAGTGAAAACATGTGATACTTTCAATCTGGAGAAGACTGTGGAACTATTTCAAAGCATGAAAAAAATGAGAGTGCACAGACACCACAGATGACATCTCATTTTACACATCTTAAAGTTTGATTGTATGTTTCTTGTATGTGCTAGGGGTTTAACTATATAGATTTTAAATAATGGAAAGGGGCAAAATAAGCTGCAGCTGGGAGACATTTGGACAAAATGTTTTCAGATGGTCTTTTGATCCCTCCATAAACTCAAACTATAACAAGTACAATTAATAGATAAAATTCTTCTTTTTTGCATTTGCTGCTATCATTCATTATTGTTTTAAAAAATGCAAATACTGACAAGAGAGTTTGGACCAATATCAATAGCAAGCTCATTACTGAAGAAATGTTTCTGTATCGGTAATAAGTAGCTAGAAACATGATACCAGTGCCAATGAAGAAAATTCTAGCTTTGCTGCGTTTCTAGTTAAAATCTGAAATTCTCTTTGTGAAAATCACAGTGTCTGTACTTTGGATGCTTTTAGATTATTTAGATATGGAAAACGATTGCTATTTGAATGGAGGGGGAGGTTAAAGTCAGAGATAAAGCCCTTTAAATCTGAAAGGAACGATCTTGAGAAACAGAACTAAGTCTACCCTCATGTAACAATTTTTGATGAGACGATGTTGAAATATCAGATATCCAAAACCAAATTTGGATCCCAACAACGCTCAAGCTGAAATTCCTTGTGTTGCCTCATCTCTTCCTTTTCAGAGATAATTCTAAGCATGTATAATAATAACTTACAACCATAATGACAGTATTAACTGTTTTCCACTACACATTTTGTTCCCATTTGATTTATTTTTCTCTTGCTCCTAATGATTATGGGATGTTTTCAGATTTCTTTACAAATACATTATCATTTTTTACCTAAAAGATACACTTTTTATTTAGAGTGCTTGGTTCTAAGTCTCTTTTTCTATCTCTCTCTTTTATTACCCATATTTGGAAGAAAAAACATGAAAGCATTATCTCCCTATTTCTCATAGAAGATTAATTGGAGTTGGGAGCAGTTGCTTGAAAGTAAATTTGCAATGAGCTTGTTTTTCAAAACTGCTCGTATTCATAAACCATCTGCCAGTTCCTCCTTAATTTACCAAAGCTTCTAGGACAATCTTTGCCTTTTATGGAAACACAAGGAAAAACAATGCCGAGAAGTTTTGATCTAGCAAGAAAAACCCCTGTGATTTTCTCAAAAATATAAAAAATTCTACAAAATTAGAACAGTATTTAGCAAATTTTTTTTGCTTTTTGATTATTTGTTCCATATCTATTTGAAATGGAAGCTTATTTACATGTTTCCAATGAAAGCAAAATTCAACCGTGAGTACAGGGATTTTTGCCTATGTCCCACATATTCTGTTTTATTTTTTGTTTTCCCTATCATTTTTTTTCTAAATACTTTGCAGTTCAGTTTAGCCGTGAATATCATTCTTCCAGGATGGAAAGGGGAAAGGAAATCATCTAGTAGCAGACAGCAAATTTTGGAAGAGCCTTCTTAAATAATCTGCAACAGAAGTGAACCTTTACATCACCTCTAGCATATGCCAAGGTAAATGTAACAGGATTCTCTGTATGGAAGAAGGTGCATCCATAAGTATTAATTGATTTAAGTAGTTTTTAATGGCCTCACTTACTTTTTTCACTTTTTCAAAATTTCATATGAATTACTGTGCCTTCTATTTCAGTTAAAATAAACTTTAACTTCTTTGATCTGTTCTGCCCATCCTCAACTTACATGCCCCTTCAATCTCTTCTAATCAGTGCAGTTTTTATGAGCTGTTGTTTTCAATCTTGTAAAATACATCCCATGAGAGCACTTCTATCGATGCATTATCCTTCCTGGATTATCACTCTGTTCACTATTAATTCATGAGATTGATTCACCCCCTTCCTTGTAGAGAAATATTAACATGTAATTAAGATACAAATCCAAATGTGAGAACATAATAGCAGGAAAGCCATCTGAGGGAAACAAAATCACAGCAGTGACATGTTCTAGAAGAGGGCTGCAGCTGAAGATTAATTGGTGAGCACTCACAGTGACAGCAGATAACTCATGTGTTGCATTCACAGAGGGAATGAAAGAGCTGGAATCTGCAGACTCTTTGCCATAAATAAAGGAGACCGCTTTCTGCAGAACAATTCCTAAATCTGCTTACATTTAAAATGATTCCTCATGTTGAAGATAATTTGCTGAATCCTATGTGAAATCTGTGTAGCTCCACTATAGTCGGGCCAATTCACACTCTCTTGGGACCTGGCTCTTCTATGTCACTTACAGTGTCAATCAGCAGCTGTGAATTCAAACATGAGTGAACTTTTACTAAGGTCACCCTACTGGAGCAGCAGAAGAGCTAATGGCATTCTGAATTTGTGCTTGGCATTTACTGCTCAAATCTTATGAGATGCAGAAACACACAGGGCAACATTTTGTTGATCTGGAGTTATATTTTGTGGTTTTGTGTGTGTGTGTATGTGGTTCTCAGTACAACTTCAAATTTCTTGGGACACTAACCAGATTTACTAAAAGGGAAGTAGATGGATTTTTTTAATACATTTTTACACTGTTGAAAAACACGTGAAGATTTTTAAGTGGGAATATTGCAGCAGATGATTTGTGAAGAGAGGGAGAAAATTCAATTTCATTTGGAAGGTTAAAAAGAAATAGCTTTAAGTCAAAACGAAATAGCTTTAAGACATGTGTCTGTAAATGACTTCATCTTTGTTAAAGATTTTATTGCACTGCAAAGAGGATCCATGCAAAAAGTTACTTGTGCTGAGAATACCATGGAATGAAGAGCACAATGCCAGTAACACCTTCAGAAAATATTATCAATAAATGAAAATGCACATATGATTAGATACTAAAATACTCATATCATTGTGACAATTGAACTGTTATATTATACAAAGATAAGAACAAAAGCAGATGATGAAGCTCTAATAGCTAAACCTTACATAAGGTATGACTGAATCAGATGGACACAAGACACAACCCATATGTTGCGTATTAATTCCAAGTGACTAAAAATTCTCATAGATAATATAAGTTGCAACTAAACTTGAAAGGTTCTAAAGGTTTTAAAGGCTTGAGAAATTCAGGATGGAGTGGGGAGATTTCCCATAATACAGGACTAACAATATGATGTACAAATAGCTTGGGCATCTCACATCCCAGATAGTATTTCACTGGCGTCAGGACAAATGACTTTAAACAGGCGTCTAGGTGGGTTCTACTGCACAAACAAATGAAGAAAAGGCATCAAAAGTTGCCTGTGAAGAAGGCTCATGAGCAGCTTGTTTTTGAATCCTGGTTCTTTTTTTTTTTCCTTCCATGCAAAGATTAGTAGGTATTTTTGGGAAGGAATCTCTCTTCCCAGAAACTTCACTTATGACGGTTGGGTTTTACCACAGTGAGGTAGGTTGAATGTGAGAGCTCAGTGTCTGGAACTGTATCTTCCATTCAGTCCTCTTGAAAGTACGTAATAGGAATACAGTTGATCCCCCTTCCTCCCCCACTACCATTCTCCACTCTCAATTAAAGGACAAACTTGATTGACACTCTGAAAACCAACTTGCAATGCCAGAATGGTTGTATCAAAACTCAGCTGTACTGTCTTTTGCAAATAACAGACACAAAATAGCAGCAGCAATTTTATGATTATGTAGTTGGCTGCTACAACAGTGCAGTCATTAAAAAAAAAAACCCAAAAAAAAGTGCATGAGCGAATTACACAGGCTGTGAAGACAGCCAGTAGTTGTGATCTTGGGCATGAAGTTCAGACAAGCATTTGTAACCTTATACTTTCACACAATATTTGGTACTGCAGAGCTCACTGCTCTGAAAGTCAGAATCATTACGATGACTTCATCCTTCAAGAAACACTCCACTAATCTCTTTCAGGCTGTACAGATCTAGGAAATTACTTCTCTCAATAACTAAACAATTATCAAAACATTATCATTATAAATCCTGCCCTGACTTTTCATTAGGAATATCCTATAAAAGTCTCAGGTTTGCAGTCCTGGCTTTACAGGTTATGTTATGCAAGGCATGTATTGTGTGTCCTGAGCAGTGAAATAATAGCGATGGTTGCGTATGAATGAATACTCCTTCCTTCTTTCCCATCATCACATTTCAAATATGTCCATGAGCAGCCAGTACAAAGTTAGACACAATGCCAGTTTGGACTGGAGATTGTATTTATCTTTTGATGGATTGTGTAATTATACCAAAAATAATTAGGATTGGCTTGAAAAATTGTCTATTCTGTTGGCCCTTTTCAGCCATCCGTTTTACAATCATCCTGTCTGAACTAATAGAAAGTAAATAATGGTTAAAAGGTAATGAGAAGTAATGGACCTTAAACAGATTGACTGTTGATTGGGTACCACCAATTTGCAGCATTTGTGCTTCCTTCAGGGCCCTTGAGCTGTACAGCTACCTAGCAACCATGAAATCTGCTATGAGATATTCTCCTACAGAAAAAGCTGCACTTGCCAGCACTGTACTGTGATAATCGAGCTGGCAATATAGCTGAAATTGCTGTGTAACAAATAGCCTTACATTCTGCAAGATGTTAAGCTCTGTACTGCGCATCACAGCTAAGATTATAAACCCTTGCCTCTCAAGAAAATATTTTCATACTTCAACTGCAATTTGTTTCCATATGCAAAAGTTGTTGTGATGGGGGGGGTGGGGGCTATCTCATGCTTTCACTGTCAGAACACTGTAAGTATCAATATTCTGTTTGCTATTCTGCAATAACATATAAACCTAGATTTGGACAATCCAGATCTGGACCCCAGCTTCTTCAAAATATTTGTGCTGTACTTCTTTGTTACATATTTGGCTTTGGAGGCATTTCTTCCCCCGTGCCTTATTTTCTCATGTATAAAAGAATAATATTTACATACATCACTGGGTAGAATTGGTGGAGAGGAAAGAGGTTATTTCAGTGATGGAAATTTTAGTTATTTCATTGTTATTTTGTGAAGTGGTTAGGTAGAGATGGTACTGTACCTTTCACACAGCAGTAAAATGGCCGAATCTTGTCGTATCTGGTCCCCTGGCTCTAGCTTTAGCATTGTGTCTTGTTCTAGTCGTATAGGGAAATGGCATCAAAAGTGCAGCATCCCAGCCATCTGCTGAATTCTTGTCTGTTGAAAATATGACTAACAACCTAACCTACCTCGTTAAACTCTTTTTTTCCAACATAGAAAATGAAAACCTTATTGTAGCTCAGATTTAAAAGTTAATTTTCCCTACAATTAACCCTTATCATAAATTTCTCACATCTAATTTAAATATTAAAACGATTTATAAACAAAGCTTGTAGGGTTTTTAAAATCTCCTATAGTGGAAATTAATACTGCTTTGTCAGATATGATGAAGGAATGTTTTAATGTCCTGTTTTGGACAATTTCCTAGCACATTAACATAGCACATTATTCTGATTTTTGTCAGAACAGCTGTATCTCCTTAAAATAGTGCTTTCTCAATTTAGGTCTTTAACTGTTTTCAGGGCTGTACTGTCATCACTTTCTTATGCTCAATTAAGATGTGTTAATGTACAGATATTTTATTTTCCATTATTTTTTAAGTGCAGTATGAGGCCATAATACCAAGCTTAGGAGAATAAGAAAAGTAACAGCATTGGGAGCTGGGTCATTACTGTAAAAAATAATTCAGGAAAATTTATCTGATTAAAAACTGCATATCTGGTCTGACTGCATTTGTCACTTTTTTTACCATTTGTATCTTTTTCCCTAACAAATGTGATTGCAACCCCCCCACAAATGTGCATGCATGTTTTGATTTCTCCTCTGGTTCACAAGGCTGGGATGCAGTCAGGAGGAAGATAACCTTCGCCTGATTTTTCTGACAAATCGGAAACGTGAATAGCGCAACGGACGGCTCATCGAATCAACTAAACACTGAAGTGTTAGCATAGATGTAATATCAGACCATTCTGAATATCCAACTCCTCGTAATGACCTGCTTGTTCAAAAGTAATCTTGAAAAAAAGAATATTGATTTAATTTGTTATGTGTCAGTCAGCCAGTTCCAGTTTTGAGCATGGCAGTTTCAGGGAACAGAACACAATATACATGGAAAGCAAAGCGTGCATATTACAGTAGTTTTTAATCTGTGGCTACAGTCTTACCCCGAAGATAACTGCTCTTAGTGCTGCGTCTTCATGTAACGTATTTTCCTGAGATTACAGTTTTGCTTAAGAAAATTGATAGCGTTGTTACCATGGCTTTAAATCTTTGTGATACGTTTTGATCAAATAACACGGAACTTGAAACAGCGCTAAGTGAAATCGATAATGCACATGCTAAACCCCTCAAAACGTAATTGTGACTAGGGAATTGGCTTAAGCAGGTATAGCTATAAGGAATTTATGCAGGGATTGTACCATTTTTAGCGATGATTTCCCCGGTAAGCTGTTGGCCGCGGGCAGGGGGGTCCCCTAGCAGACCCCTGCTCCCGCAGTAACAGAGCTGCTCGATCCAGAGAAGATGACACGGGAGGAATATGCTTTTTCTTTACCTTGGAGATATAACTCTTCCCGGAATAGTTTGTCAAGCTCTGAGCCAACTGTGCAAGGAAGATGAATTGGAGATGTGAGATCAAGGAACGGGAGATTAATTGGGGGGGGGAGTGGGGTGGTGGTGTGAAAATGTGCCTCAGACTGGGCTCCCTCTGCTGCTCACCCCACCTGGCAGGGGAGAAAGGGGAGAGATGACTGCGGAAGGACGAAGGAGGCTGTTTAATTTCGCAGGTGGAGACCGAGGGTGTGACAGCCCTACACCTTTAAACGGCTGTTATCCAGCCTGGGGCTGGCTGTAGACCGACATCAGGCAGCTCCCTAGGAGGGCTGCTGCGCCGGGCGCCTCTGGGCGTGTGCTAGGCCGGGCCGCGGCCCGTCAGGGGAAGGCTTTGCCGGAGGAGCTCCGGCCAGCGCTGTGCTGAGGTAAAAAATCCTTCTTTCCCCGCCTCCTATGCGTGTGGAAGCAGCCTTGTTTCCCGCGGGGTCTTGAAGGCGTAACCGGTTTGCTTCGATGCCTGGAAGTCCTCGCCTGCTGTGGAAACTGCCCGGCCTGTTGTGGCAATGGCAGGGGAAAGGCGGCTCGCTGCCCCGGCCCCCGGTAACGCTCGTCTCTGTTAGGGAAAATGAGCCCTAATCTCTACAGCAAATATGCCTCGGGGGGCCTTAATGTCATTCAAAAGCTCCTGTTGCTTTTTAAAGTAGAAATCGGCAGGGAACGAGGCTACAGTCCTTGGTATGGCGCTCCCGCCTCCAGGGGCCGGGCGGGAGCTCACCTCAGGCCGCCCGCAGCGCCTCCCCCCCGGCTGCGGGGCTGCCGCCTTCCAGGCGTGGGGTAGGGGTGTTTCACTCCACACCGTGGCTTTGCACTTCAGGTTGGTAACTGAAAGACCTTGCTT
Source organism: Fregata magnificens (assembly GCA_013389945.1). Taxonomy (NCBI): domain Eukaryota; kingdom Metazoa; phylum Chordata; class Aves; order Suliformes; family Fregatidae; genus Fregata; species Fregata magnificens. The sequence goes on from WAAD01007107.1 coordinate 37,219, forward strand.
GGTGTTGAAGCTAAATGTTGGCAGGGTAAATGCAGGCTACTGCTCTTCCTGGACTTTGCCACCTCAGGTGTGAAGGGTTTTCAGCCCAGAGAAAACACGTAATAGCTTCAATGAGACAGTGATGTGGACCCTTTGCCTTATGTGTGAATGCAAATGCAAACGCTAAAAGAGAACAATTAAAAGAAAAAATTATATACGATTAACTGATATTGATTTGGAATTAATTTTACTTGCTGTGGCCCAGATTGATGCAATTTAATGTAACATATATCAAGATAAACAATTTTAGGTAGCCAAAGATTTCTTTAAAGCAAGGCGGTAACATCTGGGTTTGTTATACACCTGCTTCTGTGTAATGTGAATGGGAGAGTGAAATCTGGCATTCGTTTTCCACCAAGTGGATTTGAAATTAGCACTGAAGAGATAAATTTGTTTGGCACAGTCCTACTGTTCTTCATTTAATCTACCCTTGTGTGAAAAACGATAGCTGCTTTTACAAAGTGTCAGTTTTCCAAGTCTTTTGGAGCTCTGTCTTAATATTAACGTGTTTTGACAGAAGTGGAAGCTTAAAGTTTTTGTTCTTTATGCCAGTTCTGCAAAACCAAAATAATCTGATAGCAAAGCTTTGATCTGCCATGTCCAAACTTCTATTCTTCTACTGGAGAACAAAACTCACCTATGTGTCAGAGTTTTGTCTGCAATGAAAACTGTGCCGGGGTCAGGAAGCGTAGCAGGACTGGGTCTTCATATGATGCTCATATTGGGCAATCCTGCACAGGTTTGAGTTCATAAAGGCCTCATTCGGCACATAGGTGAATCTGGTTTTGGTCTAAAAAATATCAGAATGCCTCTTTGCTCAAGACCACTGAATATGGCTTTGGCAGAGCCTAATATTCAGGTGATTATAAGTACTTGTGTCTTTCATGTGATAAAGGATGCATTATCAACTGTTTGAGTTATGTTGGTGCTTTTTGTTTTTTATTCTGAAACCTATTTTACAAGAGGGTTAAGTTACTTTAGCATTAAAAGCTACAAATGTAAAACGTTACTTTCCCCCCTCCTAGAGGATGTATTATTTTGTAAATGAATAACATGTCTCATAGCTTGTGAATTACATAATTATTTGAACTATCTGCATTTTCTTTTTTGAGGCAGTCTAAAATGCGTCTGTTGGAAGGTTTGAACTTTTAGTAGTGGAAACTCCTTTGGAGATCTATGATATTTTGAAGAAAAATTAATACCTTAAGATTGCCTTAAGATCTCAGAAGTTAAGCACTGTTATTGGGGGAGTTGGGGTAAAAGTGGTAGGCAAATCCTACATGGTGACATGTTTCATTCAGCAGTTTCCAGAGCTGGCTCCTCTCATTCACGTAATAGTCATAGAAAAGTTTGCTGTATATGGTAGTACTACCAAAAAAGCCTTTGAATAGATGTGTTTACACTTCCCATTCCTTTCCTGAAGGTATAGCACAATTTGTGGGAACTTGCACTGTTACCTGATGATGAAACTTAAGTGATGACTAAGACAAAACACTAAGTAAATTATTCTGTATTCTCTTGTTTTCCTATGGTTCATTTGCTCTATATGCCTGAGAGTAAGCTTCGTACCAGCTGTAACTAATTCAGGCATAGATACAATTCAGCTAGAGATATAAAAGTGTAGCAAATACTTGTTTTTATGGTAATTGAACTCAAGAGCTTCATTACCTTATCAGGTGTGAGTACACCAATAGCTTTCAAGAAGGGTGTCATTTGATCAGATAAATCAGGTGCTTCATAAATGGCTCTGGGTGTGGCTTTGGGTTAATTAATGTGAATTAACTAACATAAGAATCAATGTCCATATGGCCCATTATTCTCTTCTTTCTGGCAGTGTCCAGAAGTAGGTGCCAGGCAGAGTATTAGTACAGGTAAGCAGGTAGTAAGACTGCCCCAGGGTACTTTAAGCATTTGTGGCCTGTGGCTTCCTGAGTTAAAAGTGGTATCTGCTTTTGATAGCTATTGCTAGACTTTTATTCCATATAATTGTCTAATCCTGCTTTGAAATAAGCAGCACCCATACCTCAACTGTGGACTGTGTGAAGAATGACCTCTTGCTTCGTGTCCTGTTTCGGCCTCATTCAAGGATCCTGTGTCCTTGTATTGGGGAAAAATTGTAAACAGTGTGGTGTTGCTTGCTCACCATCCCATTTTTGAATGTGACTTTATAGTCTTGTGTAATGTCCTGCTATGGTCGGCTCTTTTTCAATTGAACACTCCTAGTCTATTAAGTTCTTCCTCTTAGAAAAGGCTTCTTGTGTTTTTGCTTGTCCTTGTTACCCTCCTCCTTTCCCTTCTGAGATGGAAGGGGGGAAACGTATGCGAGCAGCATGGACTTGTGCAATGGTGTTCTCTCACTTGGTGTGATGGGGTGGAAAGCATGCTGTGGTGGCATGGACTACAAAGAAGGAACTTGTTTTGTGCTGGTAGCAGTGTGAACCTAGAGCAGTTTCTTGTCTATACCTTGAAAGCACTTAGAATCTAAATACTGGTGCTGGGCAGGGAAGAGGGATGTAGCACATGGATGAACAGGTGATAGGAGGTGCAGTTTGCACGACCTGAAATCACATGAATACAGTTTTTTGAGCTATTTTGGCAACTTCTTTTGTTGCCTAGAATATCAATACCGGATCACTACTAGGTGCTAATTAATAAGTCCTGTTTTAGTGAAAGTTAAGAGTGTCTGCTGATAGTACTCTTCAGTATATTATATTGAGAAGAAAGGAAAGGAACCCAAAATTGGGGGGAAGCCCCCAAGATATTTGGAACCAAAAGGTATTCTTTGTAAACTGAAGGATATGAAGCTTTTGGAGCGTTTTCTGAGCAGCTAGACTCGAAGCAGACATTTAAAAAAATAAATTTATGAATCTCTGTATTACAGCTGTATGCGGTTATGTCAGAAATCGCAAGCAAAGTTGTCAAACTTAGTGGAAATTCCTATAGTCTTAGTGGTTCCAGAGTTGATAAATAGCCTGTGAATACTTTGTGTTAGATTTTGATAGCATATGAATGAGAGGATTTGAATTGCAGTCCTGTGTTCAACATGAAAGTTTGAGTCAGGGTGTGGAAGAAAGTCAAATGCTGCATCAGTATTTTGGCAATTATTTGAATAGATATAGGCTGCAAAAACAGCTCTTGGTCCCCCAGTTTAAGCAGAAAAACAAATGGAATGTGGTATTTAGTGTCTAGACAACACAGAATTATACTCCAGACTCGTAAATGGAATGTGTTTGCTGTTGTTTTACATTTAATAGACTTGTTTTGTGAATTAAAATCAAGCACAAATTTCTGGGGAAAAAAAATACACAAATTTGGAAACATGACTGTCTGGTCAGGCTAATTAAGCCACAGAAGTCTTGCACATTGGTGATATGTTGAAGCAAATAAATAGCAGCTGTTAATCCTGTATTGCCACTGGATGGATTTCTAGATAAAGGTACAGGTTCTCGCTTCTGTACAGATTGTTACCTCTTTTAAACACCTGAGAAATCAAGTAATCAAAGGCTGCTAATATGGTATAAGCAGATTTTTTTGTTTTGTCTCCTATCATATTCAGACTTTTTGTTCACAGATGGCTGATTTACTCAACTCTCAGAACCAAGTGCAAATGGCGTTTGTGGATTCTTGCATTCGAAAAGGATTTCTTAGTTGAAGTCATAATATTGTACTAAGTGATAATGCAACCTGTGCAACATAGTTATATTCTGCTTGGCAAACAAAACATTTGAGTCAGCAGATAAATGCAGTTGCATAAACTTTGCTGTGTGTTTATAAATATGCATTTACAGTACACTGTCCAACACTAATTTATGCTTTATGCATGTATTAAACTAGCATATTAATCTTGGAGATTAAACAGGAGCTTGATGTATATCAGCAAAAAATTTTTTCCAGCTCGAGTAATTTATTTAAATATGGAAAATCAAGAATTACTGAAGTGCTATTTCAAATTTTATCTTTCAAATAGCTTGCTCTTTTTCCTCTTAATGTTTATGCATTTGTAGCTGGAGGGCTATAGCTGCTGCTTTTAGCAGTATTCAGTTTGGTGCTATTACTATCAAGTTGCATTATTCTTAGCATATTATGAACATAAAGATCATCTGAAAGTTCTGATAATTTGTATGTTTAGGATTAACAGTACTAAACATAACAATCCTATCACATGATTATATTGTAATCCAGTGAGCAAATAATACCAATTAAGCTTTTGTGGTTTTAGTGAGTAGAGCAGAAAAAATGATTTTTCCTGGTGATGATAAAATGCATGATTGTGACCATTTCCCTAATGCAGATTTGCATCATGTTATAGGCAAATATAAATAGGATCCTATCACATTGCAGAAACTGGTTGAGTCCAGACCCATCATTAATTAGGCCATGTCACCATTTGCAAGTGGTGTGGATAAATAGGTGGAGAGCTGTAGAGCCGAGCAGTCAGACCTGATGACCTTGTGTCTACAGTATACAGATTTAATGATTTCTCTTAAACCTTTGACAAACTTCAGAGTGACCCAGTGGACTGAATGCCTATTTGTGCCTGTGATGCATTAGGGGTGGCCTTGGAGCACAGTTTTCAGTTTATTTTGATGCAGAGGAAGCACATTTTGTGGTTCCTTGGGACTTGTGTACAGGGACTACTGGGAGAGGTACCCGAAAAGCATCATCCTGATCTGAAACACAAACACGAAGGTAGCTACTGCTGCTTCTACCATTGCGTGATGGGTTTTGGTGTTACAGACACTACCCAGTAAACCTTCTAATGTGATGCAAATGTGTCTTCTCAGGAACAGGTAAAATAGGATTGGGGTGCGGGGATGAACAGTTATTGGTTTCAGAGACTCTTCTGGCATTGCAATTTTTGTTTCTAAAATTAAGGACTTCTGTTTACACTTTTGAAGTCTATGAATACTTTCTCTAACTACACTAACTGTGAGTACTACATACAGTAATGGTGCAGAGTAGGTGTGTCAAATGTCAGCTATTACTCATGTGTATAGTCTTAACAACTTGAAATGGCCTGGTTCGTTCTCATGTGAGACTAAGAAAATGGTCAGGATATTGTCTGCTGTGAAATTTTACCTGTAGTCAATTTAGTAATATGACATTTAAAATAAAATTCTTTGTATATTAAGTCCTGCTGTATTAATGGGCTTTTAAGGCAATTAGTCTGTGCAGCTGGGCTATCTTACATATTTG
>WAAD01007107.1:46145-59327 GCA_013389945.1 Fregata magnificens
ATTGAAACTGTTTTCAGCTTCTCTGAGTGCAAAGCATTATTTGCTTAACCTAAAAAGCCAAACTATTGTGGTTATGAAATAATTAAACAGTCTTGGAAAAGCTCTCTATTTAGAGAATTATCTTATTGTATAAAACAACACCTTTTTCATCCCAAATGTCATCCAAATAATTCAAAACCTAAGTGCAGTATATCAACCATGAACACTTGGCATCTATTTCACTAGAAATTGTTTATACAATTTGTTTTGCCTCTTAGTTTTATGCCTTAGACTTTTGTCTTCAAGTGGGTATTTTTTCATAAAACTACTTTTGTTTGTTTCAGTAGGGTGCCTCTGCCTAATAGAGTGACAATCTAAATTTAAAATGGGGTTTAAGAATAGAATAACATCCTGATTCTATCCAGCTCTAAATTGCGTGCATTATGTTGTCTGTGTTTTTCTTTATCAGGTGGGTACTGATGCATCGAGAATTTTTAAGGGGAAAAATGCACAAAAATTAAACCAGTTTTAGACGCAAATATATTGTGGACAGTGGATGATGCCGATAGCTGGTTAATATTTAATATCCAAAACCTTATTTTTTGTTTATAGTCTTCCATGGTGTATCTATTTGTCAGATGATGGCAGATCAACTGCAAAATCTTTTCCCTTCTAGCCACTTAGTGTTTAAAAAAACCAACCAAACAACAAAAAAACCAACCAAAAAAACCCAAAACAAAAAAAACCCCAACCAACCACAATCCCCCCACCACACTTTGAAAACCAAGCACTGAATTGCATTGTTTTAATGTTAAGACAAGTTTTGCTAGTCTGCTGTTCTTCTTGATGATACTCTGTTTATTACAGAACCAATTTATTTGGTCCAAAAAGATGTTTTGTTATCTGTGTTTAAAAAGGAGGAAATAAGAATAAATAAAAGCTGCTCGTTGCTCTCTGATCCTGAAGAACTAGGAGCAACTCTAAGTAGACTCATCAATTGTTTGACTTGGGGGAAAAAACCCACCTTTTGAGGTATTTGCGTTCTAACTCCTATAAAATAAATTTTAAAAAATCCAACATTTCATTTAGCTGTGTCTTAACAGCATACTTGGAATGACTATTGGGACTCTTTAATCCAGACTAAAACCTTTGAACTTGGTTTATAATAGAGGCAGATTAAAACATTTGAATCTAGTTTATAATATAGAGGCAAATTAATGCTTGGTGTAACACCAAAGGTTGACAGAGTTTTGTCCTTTTTCTGTTTTGTAGATTGGGGCAGTTCTGTCAAATACAACGCTTTGACTATAGTTTTTCAGCTTGAAGTATTGACATCAACTTCAGTCACGTGGTGACTTTACAGTTCAAAACCAGCTTGCTTGTTTGTCTAAATTTACCTGGGAAACAGCCAAGAGGTGGAGATCTATTTTAAAAATCATCTCTGTTTGGTTCAATCAACCATATGTTCCACAGACGTGTCTTGAGGGAAGCTACCGGGCCCCAAATCACAATCAGGTCCCACAAAACATCAAGCAACATAGTTGCTCTCAGTGCAGTGACATTTTGAAGTAGCATAATGCTGAACAAAGCCACGTCATCACTGTGATCTTGCACGTTAATCCACCGTTACTGTGTTCTGATGTCTCAGTTTATGTTCTTGGAGGAGGCTTCGAAGATGGTAACCTTTTGCAAAAGTCTGTATTAACCAGTCTGCTATGGCATGTAGATATACTGTGAAAAGTAAAATGCCAGCTTTGGTCTTGTGTTGGTTTAAATACTTGTATAATATGTTGTTAGTGGGAAAGAGGGAAATAGATTTTCTTTTTTGTGGGGGGGTGGAGGAGTCCTCTGTTTTTTGGAGTGGTGTTTTTTGTAGCATCAAGGATTTCTTCAGTTGTATATATTTATATGACTGTGTACTATCAGTTGAGTAACATCTAAAACTAAATCAGTCTAACATTGTCTAGGAAACAAACTATGATCTTAAGCTTTTTATAGCTCAAGCCTTTCTGGTTCTCCGATACAATCGTAGCTGACAGAAAAGTCTAGTCTTAAAATGCTTGACCACATTTAGATTTTAAGAATTAAAGCAGGCTCTGAAGCAATGAAAGTTCACCTTAAAATAAATAAATAATAAGGGGGGGTGGGGAGGAGAGGAGCTAAGAAGTTTGGTATGTATAAGTAAAAACTGCTCTTTGCTCCAGGCATTAACTTCCCACCATGTCTGGTCAAAAGTATATCTTTTTGAGGTCAGATTGTAAAATATTTGAACAAGAGGTCAGATGAAGTTGTGTCTTTCTTGTGTAAATCCAGCAGAGTTGTTTTGGTTTAAACTGGTGGTACTGAGTTTTGATTTTAGCCTAGAGCTTTACTGTAAAAAAAAAATACCCCACAGGTATTAAATTTATGCATCCAGGGAAAAAACTTCCTTCAAGTTGACCCTTCCCCCCTACTTCTAGTCAGATGTGCTTATTATGTGACATTTAGGTGTGGAAATTGTTTCTTGAGAAATGTGACAGATTACTGTATACAACAAGGAGGAGGTGGTGACATTTCTTCTTTGACAGAGAAGAGTTGACCACACAAGTTTAATTTATATCTAGTTATGAAACATACTTTGTTTTACATTGATTAAAAATTCGTGAAGAATGGCTGATGTTATATTAACATTGATGAAGTGTGCCTACTACATTTTGCATGCAGTTGCCATAGCAACTGTACTGTAGAGTGACCCAAATTAATTTTCCACCAGTCACTAAGTGCCCTGTCAGTTTTTCCTCGTGCTAGGGATAAGCAGGCTGGAAAGTACTTGGTTTTTTTTTGAGGAATCTTGCCTTATGATTTGTTTCTTGAAAGCAATGGCTGAGCTATGTAAATCAATCAAAATCTACCATCTTAATTTTTGCAGTCAAATGTGCGCTATTTAAATCTCACCATTATAGAAAGAAACACTTAAATAAACTAGTAATTGAGCAGAAGTAAATGTACAATATCTCCACAGTAACTGGAGTAGACAATATAATATGGTCATTTGCAACCTCTGGCTTTGCACTGCTCTGCTGCTTTTACGTACAGGTTTCTAAGTTCCTGTTAGTAAGCAAGTCTTTACTGAGTTTGATCTGAAAAAGGCCAGAGAATACCATGCTCTGTGTATCTAGCTAGCTCCTCACAATTCATTAGCAGGATGCTCAGTGAATGCCAGTAGAAAGAGGAGTCCTTTGGCAACAGAAGGATACAAAATTCTGATAGAGGTAGTAGCTGCTTATTGCTGGTGTGTAGCTGAGTCCCACTTCAAAACACTTTCGCTTGTGTAGTTGAGTTGGTTTGTCTTGTAAATGACATGAAGTCAGTTGTTCAAGTTTAAAGTTACTACTCTAATTATTGGACACAGTAACACAGCAAGGCATTTTGGTGCTTTGAGAAATCTTGTGCAGTTTTGCTCAGTGTGTGGGACTTTTGGGGTGCATGTTTTTGCTGTTAAACTTTGAGCTTCCTGTTGTATGTTACTACCATTTTAAACCCTGCTGCACTGCGCTACAACCTGGGAACAACCAGGATGGCAATCCATGTATGTATTTCCCTTACTGGATATCTTTTTTTTTTTGGCCCACCCTTGTTTTTCTTGCTGGACTTCTGTTTCTGGATCAATGGATGTATGTTTCTTACTTGAAGCTCATTCATAGCTTGCCCATTTGTGCAATCTTTTCTTATATATAAGGGTCATTTCTGTATGCAGAGTGAGTGCACCTGTATTCAAATACATCTTGTAATATGCAAAACAGTGTCATTTCTAGTATAATTTTCATAGGTGCTGAATAAGGTACCTTAAAAAAAAAAAGGTCTTGGAATGCCTTGTGCACAAAAGTTTTGCAAATATAAAGTGCAGTTTTGCTGTAACTTTGTAATAACTGTTCAGATTTTATGGTACTGAGTTGATATGCTATCAGCTTATACCTATGCAGTGTTCATATGTGTGAATTAATAAATAAGTATACATCTACCTTGCTGCTTTGGTCATTAATACAGAGCTTTTACAGATTGATTCTGTTCTTTAGTTTTTTCAACCAACCTATCAAAGGACAAAACTCTTTTTTTCTTCAGGTATAATATGTGATTTCGAGAAGATGGGAGACTGACTTTCATTGGCTTTTTTCAAACCCTTCTGCTGATTCAACCAAGATCAAAATGTGTTTATTACTTATAGGATGGGCTTTATTTTATTAACTTCTTGAAAGAAATATGTAGAAACTCAACAAACATAATGTTGTGTTCAAACTAACACAAAGCTTTTAATCATGAAAACCTTACCTAGTTTCTCCTTATTCAAAATGTTAAAAATGCTTGCATAGCAACTCTAAATGTACAGAAAAAAGTTATGTTAAGTTTTTGTGTTGTATTAATAAATAAACAAGAATTCCTGCTGATAACCTGCTGTCTTACAGCTACTGAAGTGGGATTTTTGTGGTGGTTTTTTCTGAACTTTGTTTGCCAAATAGCCTTTAAAAGGATAAATCTGTAGTTTCAAAATGAAAACAGTTGGCTGATTCCAAACAGCTGTGCAGTAAAAGTATGCTTATATGAACTTGAAGCTTGGGAAAACTTAACCCTTTATACTTGTGGCATTATTTTTGTTTGGAGAAAGAAAACTTGCAGAAAGACTACAATAGGACAGTCTCTCCAATGTCTCATGGAATAGTGGTGACATGGACTTAACTGGGTAGGGGATGTATCCAACTTCAGAGAAAAGCACTGGGCAATCCAGAGTGATCTCTTCCTTCATTGTGGTGTAGTGGCTTCTTAAAAAATCCTGTTTTAAAGACAACTGAAAACATGCTGTTAATGACTAATGATATTCTGTCTCTGAAATATTAATTTCTATAGAAGCCAGGTTATTTATGGGAAAAGAACTTTCAAATATCATGTCTTTGGGAAAAAAAAAGCTTTTTAACTCCAAGAAGTAAATTTGCTTTTGAGTCATAAAAGCTGACAGGGTTTTAAGGGCTGAGCATGTACCTTTGCTTCACACTTTACAAAGTTGTTGCTGAGATGAGAACATCTAGTAGCTTACTCATTTTGAAGTCTGTTTGTAATCAATACATATAGACCACGTAATGCAAGGCAGAGACGGGGCAGGAAACTTGCACTGATAGTCATTCTCCTGCCCCTATAAACTGCTAAGGCTGTTGGAGTGTCATAATAAATACGTGTGTGTGCTACTTTTCCTCTGATGTATGAAAGAAATTAAGTGGACTACATGATGTGGTTGCTTCTAATATTAGAGGATTAAACTGATGACCCAGGATGTCCTTTCTAGTCCCATGTTCTCTATATCATGTCTCCTCCAGAATGATAATGTGATAGAGTTGAAACTTTCTTGTTAATTATTTGTAATAATCCAGTCCATTGTAATAATAAAGTCTAGTACTAGACTTAAAGGAGTAACACAGTGAAGTAGGTTGAAAGGAAACTTAAGCAAATTTTAAGGAGCATACCAGATACCTGGAAGACCTATTCAAGAATAACAAACCGTGTGATTACACTATAATACTCTGTAGTCAAATATGGTCTTACTACTTTTGATTCCTGTCCATAAGTATGGTGTGTAACAGCTAAAAGATACCTGGACATCTTAGATTGCTGCTTTTTTTCTCTGCTCAGTTCTTCTTGTGCTAAGGGAAGTTCCTCTGGTGGCTGAGTAAATGCCATTGTCAGAGCCTTTTTTTTTTCCTCTTTTACATTAGGCCTTACACCTTTCATTGAAAGTGTAGGAGCGTTACAGTTCATTGCAGTAAGACTTGTAGTTTGTTAAGGAATGCTGTAAGAGATTTGACTCATTCCTAAATGGCTTTCATCTTTCCGAAAGGGCTGTGTTTGTGCAGTTCTAATACTGATCTCAAAAGCCATTAACTGAGACTATAAAAGGATACATACTGAATGGAATGCCTTTCCTCCTCTATATGCATGGCAATACATTATTTATTTGCATGGAGACTTAAGGCTATTGCATCATGATTCTTCAAAAACACTGTATTACTTATGAGTCTCCAGAAAATAACAGAAGCTTTACCTCTGTGCCTATGTTTACCTGTAATTGGAAAGTGGTGGTTCTTACCAGCACCTGCAAGAGGAGCACAGGACTCAAAGGAAAAAAAAAAAAAGGGGGGGGGAACACACAAATAAACAAAAAACATTAAATCCCAAACCAAACATCTCTCTCCTCCCCCAAAAGAAACCCCAAACTCTCAAGCTACTGTAAAATCCGTTATAGTGGCATGGTTCCTTTAGATCTTTTCAGTAATCGAAGTCTAAAAAGAAGGGGCTGAGGAAGTCACAATGCCCAGTTTGCCTCTGATTCTGCAGCTTCCTGCACTCTCAAATTCTAAGTGCATGCCTATGCCTGGGAAGCGCTGCATGTTGGCTGAGTCTTAAAAAGGGCAGCAAAACTGATGTCTGTAGTTCTTGTTTAATCAACTTGAAAAACTTGGTTCAATACATGTATGTTGAAAATTAATGCATATCAATGTAAAATAGTCTGGTCATCTTGAGGAAAAAAGGGCAGAGCGGAAATATTTAAAGCCATCCTGAAGCTTGAATAAGTGTAATGCTGATTTGCCTAACAAAGGTAGAAGATCTGAAGATTATGAAATGCTTAAAACAGCATTTATATAACGAAGACTGTGGTTTTTATCCAGTTATTTCACTACTTTAACTTTTTTTGAGGCCAATATAAAGATATTGGTGATAAACTCCTTAGAGTTTGAAAAGAGGATAAAGGAGAAAGGTAGGATACACAAAAATGTGCTGCAGTAGGGTGAATGTGTATGTGTGCCTCCATGTTGTAATGCTTAAATATTAAATTTACTCATTTTCATGTGAGTGTGGTCAGGCACAGATGGAAGGAGTTATACTTAGAACAAGAGTTTGTGATAGTGCCTTAAGAACTTAACCTGCCCTCCTAACCATCTCCAGTTGGATGTTTTTGTTCCTCAGGTAGCACTCATAACTATTATCTGTTGCAATGCGCAGAACAGTGAGATTGCATAAATAGGCACTGAAGGCTACTCTGCTTTGTAGTAGCTTTGAATTAAATATTGTTCAGCTGGGGGGAAGGAAGAAAAGAGTAATTAAACATGCCTAAATATTCTTATTTCAGTTGTAAGTCTTATTTTTCACGGCTGCTTCTAGATCTCATTGAGGATGAATGTTTGTTCTTCAAGTGTGGGGATTAGAGAAAGGGGTCACATGTGACTGCTGAGTGACTTCATACAGAACTATTATGTTTTCAGGGGAATAAAGCAAATATTTTATTACCCCCATCTCAGCTGTAGGCAAAATATTAAAGTTAATCACTGCAGAAAAGAGATGGAGGGTTTGTTCTACCTCGTTTCCTGTCTCCATCCAGTGGCTGGCTGGGGGCTGTCAGAGCAGCACAACAAGGGATCCTGCTCAGGGAGTTGGATGCCGTGGCAACTTCAGGCACACTTATACACAGGGGATCTTGGAGCGGGGAGGTTTGGCAAAGTTACTTTAATGCCTAGGTGTTGAGCAGTCAGATTGATGCAGAGGACGCAGAAGGCAAGCTGGGAGAAGAAAAATGTTCTGTGCAAAACACTTCCGAACATGTTTACTAAGGCTTTCTAATGACTGACTGTATAACAGCAAGCATGCCACAGGACTTGGTACTTTCTACACTACTACAGTAAAACTGTAATGATAAAACTTGAAAAAGTTATGATCAGGGAAGTGGGTTTAGGTAGTACTTGTGGAAGAGGTGCAGGGTACTTATTAGCTCTGCCAGATTTCTGCATTCTCTACTCCAGAAACAGATGCCACTGTTTAAAACCTTGTATAATTATACCTGTACACAAAAAAGTGACCCTTGTTCTTAATACTAGGCTTGTTTTAGCAGCAAACACAAGAGAAGGTGGTAATGAAAGGGGAAAGGTTAGTGGGGTTGTTTGAATTCAGATTGCTACCACTCGGTGTGGCAAGGTTTGTAGTATTTGAGGGATGACTAGAAGATTAGTAATAGGAAAAATGGACTGGTAGGCTGGGGGGAGGGGGAAGTATATGCATTTCTTTCTTTAATTCAAGAAATAACCATTTTGTATCTGCTTGACTTGAATTTGGTTACAATGATCTGAAGAAAATGAATTTCTAAAAGTCTTCATATACCCTCTAGGCTAGTGGACAAGGAATGTGATATAACCTGGGAGCTTTATTTTAAATCCTGCAGCTGGTGTTGAAAGGGGTCTGTTCTGCACATAATTTTTATTGTAAAGTATGTTCTAGTACAGGTGTTCATGAACTACCATATTGCCCCCTACTGAAGAGTCAGCAGGTGTGGTTCTCTTTACACTGTTCAAGAAGCTAAACACCATCTCGTCTGCTCACCCCTGTGAGCAATTACCTTAGGAAAAATGAATCATCTCTTTAATGTGGACCATTTAGGTAATTTGCTTTGTGGAGTTGCTCAGTCAGCTGTCCTGGTAAAATAAGGAGACAGCAAATGAGTGGACAGAGGAAGTCTGTAAACTAGTTTTGCTGTGGTGGCCATCATATCAGAAATTGGATACTGTTGCATAGAGGGATAAAAATCACTTACCTGACCTTCAGAAGTGTCTGACAGAGCTACTAACTGAACGCAGAGTTTAAGAATTTCAGTACCTTAACTGTAAGTGTCCCTTCGCATAAACACAAGCCCATGCCACTTTGACGAAGTTACTGCTACCATTGGGCTGCCCTTGAGTTAAAAACAACCACAACAATTGTCAAGCTGTGGGCTTTTTTCCAAAGAGGTGCTCTCCTCTTCTCCCTGTGCAGTGGCTGCAGGTTCCTGATGCTATCCTGAAGTAGGTGAGGTTTGGAACCAGGTCAAGTTCCAAAAAGGTATTTTAGAGATTTTTAATCTTTGTTTAATCTTCAACTGGTCAGCCCTTTTGTTGATCTGGATTGCTATGTAACAGGATGAGAGCTTCTGTAAGAAGAAGGGAGATGGTGTGAGTGTGTGGTAAAGGCAGGTCAACCTCTTGTCAGAAGCCCCTGGATCTCCTTAGGCAGCTTATGAAACTGCGGCTTCAACTGCGCTTCGTGGGAGTTTGCTGATGAACTTGTTTGGGCTGAGATCCGCGAACATCTTCAAAGACCTGGCTTTTCTGATGCATATGTCTTAACCACAGAAATACTGTTATTCACCTGAAAGTCGTGAGAGTAGACTTGATCTATTAAGGTTTGTTTTTGTGCAAGCGGGGTTAAATTTGTATTTATTGCTCAAAATGACTAGCTACATCACTTGTAATTCTTAAACATACATACATTATAATGCAACTAATAATCGCATCTGTCATTAGTTTCTGTGGTTGCCACTATAAATGTATTGGCTGTTTGAACATTTTGCAGATGACTGTGGTTCATCTGGAGACTGTTTGCAAATGGCTTATTTGATTGTTAAGTGACTAGGCATGCAATACAAAAACCAAGCTTTGGTTTTTTTATTTCTTGACTGCATTTCTGAAACTGGAAGCCAGTGAAAAATGATCTACCAGTAAGTAAACATTCTGCTACTGGGCAAGTAGGTAAGAAAGAGTGTGTTACTAGCCTTAAGGAATCCTGCTTTAGCAGGAGGTAATGATTGACTGGTGGTTCAAGCCAAGATGAATTACTTGTGCAGCTTGTAATTTATTGAACTCTGCAGTCTTCCAGAATGATCCAAATTGGAGTTACATCATGAATGTATTTGGCACCTGTTTTTCTTTGGAAACAGTAGCTCACCTTAATGTCTTCACCAATGGGTTTTTCTTCTGACTTACAAATCCCTGTTGTGTGAGCAATTACAGAGACTAAAATAAATGCTGGGTTCACTTGCACATTTACAACAATACTGAGATTTAACTCTGAAGGCTATAAAGTTCATTAGTAGGAGAAGCTCATTATACAACTGGATTCTAATTCTCTTCCTAGACGGTACAGCAGAAGCTGGTATTGCTATTTCATGTGAAACAATTATATCATGTTACATGGTACAGTGAGTCAAATTTTCTGCTAAAATAATCAAATGGAAGTTTACTGTCAAAGTATGGAGCCTGCTTATTTTCTTCTGGTAAAAGCCATCATTAGTTCATAAAATGCATTCTTAAATGGAATATAAACTAAAATCAACTAATTTTCCTTTGAAGGCAGTAAGTCTGACAGTATTCCATTTTTAAAGGCCTTTTGGAAGGCCGTAGAAATAATAGAACATGCATATTCTTAGTTTTTGTTCTGTTAGCAACTTATCCAGAGCACATTTAGCTATGCCATGTGATGTATATAACTTATCACCGGGTGGTGTCAAGATACGGCTCCCTGTTGTTGGAAGATAGACAACTGTGTAGGAATCCCAGATCGGGTTTGTATCGCATTAGACCTTACATAGTAAACCACAGGAGATCAGACTCTAAACTCTTGCGTGATTTACTGCAGCTCTTCAGATATTTATATTTTTGCCTAAAAATCAACCCCTTCTCTCTTGCCTGTAAAAATGTTTTCCGTGTATCTGAATAGGAGGGTTGTCCTAAAATTGATTTCCAGGCACTATGGAATGCAAGATTTATGCACTTTTTGATAACTGTAACAACACAGCTGCAGTTCTTGCCTGTGGAGATTTGTGACTCTGTAGTGAAATTTCTGGTGCTCACAATCCATTCTTGATCCCAATGAGGGGATTGTCAGGAGAAGCGTGCAAAGGTCTTTAAATCCTCTTCATGTGTCTGTCTTGGCAATATCTATCCCAAAATGATTAACAGTATTTCTGGGACAATTAATAGGGGAAGGAAATGGTGTTAATGGTTTGAACTTTTTGTTTTTCTAAATTAAATCTATTAAATGTGTTAGTGCACTAGTAAGTAAAGGGAAGTGAATAATCACTACTTCTGAGCTCTGGAGAGCAGAAAGAAAAGGTGGGTGAAGGGGCGAATATGAGCTGCTGCTTCTTTTTTGGGATCAGTTAGGAAGTAGGTCTGATGTCAGAGGGAGCACGTCCCTGGTAAAGTTTTGAAAACCTAGCATTTGAATGGAGATATTTTATTTAGATGGATTATCATAAAATATTTGCAAGCTTGCAACTTCATAGTTCAATATGTCATTGCAAGCTTTGTAACATACTCCTGCTTGGAGCTAGTTCTAACTGAGCTAGTTGCTGTTGGTGTGCTCTAAAAAAAAAAAAAAAAAAAAAGACGAACTCCTGAAAATGAAATTTAAGAATCAAATATTTTTCTATATGACCTCTTATTAATGATTTTTTTAAAGTGTTTTCTGTATCCAGAAAGTGAACTCTAAGGCAAAATCCTCACGTAACCTCTGGAATGTAAGGATTTAGACCTCTAACCAAGTCCAAGTTGTAAAAACCACACAGAAAAGCTGACTTGTGAGAAATCCTTGTTCTATTAGGCATACAAATTCGAAATAAAGGCCGCATACAGGAGATAAGTGAATTAAAGTAACAACAGGAAGTTGTTTTGCAAGAGGTTTGATAGTTGCATGAGCAGCTAAGATAGTAATAGGAAAAAAGGACTGTCAAAGTGTCTTTTTTTTGGTCAGTCTGTTTGCCAACAAATGTCTGTAACCATGCAACAGTGTGTTTGTTTCTTTTCCACCAGAGGTTTCTACATTTTTAATACCATATTCTAGGCTGTGATCTCCAATTTAAGAATGACTTTGTTAGGCCACAGCAGAAATGTCTCTAGCCTAAGTGTTTTGTTCCCTATAGGATGTTCAGCATCAGTACCCCAGGAAAAATAAAAGGATAAGTGTGTAGTGAAGCTTCTCAAAATATGGTTCCAGGGTCTAGTGATTTGTGTCTCAGGGAAGGACATCTTGAACCACAGAGGATGTCATTGTGTTTAATTGCCTCTATTGGCTTTTAAATCCATGAGTGTTTCCAGACCATTCTTGATGCCATTTGAACTTACTGGAACCATGTAAACCTCTGCGGCAAGGAATTCCATGGTTTAAAGATTTATGAAGTATGTATTTCCTTTTGTTTGTCTGTCTTCATGGAAACTTAAGACCTACAATAATAAATCAAAACCTAAAATTAAAATGTATCACAGGAAGAAAGCAATGAAGAGCATAGTGAAGCTTCTTTGTTATTGCAGCCATAAGAAGTAGGCTGTACCCACCATACAGAATAAAAAAAAAGTTTTATAATATTAGTCTTTAGGTAGTACAGCAATAATGAAGACTAAGTTTGTGCAGCACTAGGCAGTCTGTAAATGCTGTCATCTTTAAGTTTTCACAATTGGAATAGAATATAAGCATGAGGTAAGAGAGACTAAATGCAATAGAAGTGGAGAAAACAATGCAAAGTACTGCAAACGCTATTAGTATTTAAGTTTTTTGAAGGGGTTAGATGGTTTAAAAGGTGGTTCTTTCTATCTTTCCCTTCTCTAAAGGGAAATTTAGAAGGTACAAGTAGAGTAAAACTGCAATGAAGATATGAAGAAAAAAGTAATTGAGGCTTTGAGGAGAGTTCTTTAGTGTTACGATTCCAATCTCTCCTTTGCGATCCACCTTATAGGGAGAGTTAAGTACGAATGTTTTCTCCTGCTTGACTATTAACTATGGTTAGATACAGACTCAGTAATGAAGGTCTGCAGGCAAGCTTCTCAGTTTGAGCAGTCAGATTTGTAAGTCAAACTTGATAGAGTAGTGGCTTAAAAAGAAGGCTACAAAAATAAGAGTCTTTCCAATTTGGGGGAGTATAGAGAGAGTATTGTTCTGGCTTTAAAAGGTGAAAATTGTTCAGTGAATTAGTGCAAGGGAATATACTAAAAGCTTATTTTCTAAGTTTACTTAGACCCTGATTTTTAAGAGTATTCCATAGAGGGAAAGTCATTATAATGGCTATTCTGTGGTAGCTCCCTTGAGTGTGCTAAAAATTCTTCAGATATTGTAGGTAAGCAATACAGGAAATATATTTTTAGAACAGAAAATGTCTAGTATTTAATGGAATCACTGTGCAGGTTAAAGAACCCTTGGCATGCCTGGTAGGATTTTAAGACACTGGGATACATACTTATAATTCAGTATTGATTTAAAGGGTGAGACTTTAGCAGGGGGAAGGGAGAAAAGTCCAGTTATCAGTAGCAGGCCCTACTTTAGTTGAAATCAGTAAAGTAAAGCTGTTTGCTTTATTATGTGCAAAGCTAGTTAATGTTGGGAGTC
>WAAD01007108.1:17030-48713 GCA_013389945.1 Fregata magnificens
AATTTTTCTTAGGCATATTATGGAAGTATTGAACAGTCCTTACTAAGAATCCAGAATGGACAAAGGAGGGAAAATGCTCTTACTGTGAAAACATCTACAGAATTTAAGGGGATGCAGTTTCAGAATGTGAATATAAAGCATGATACTATGGAGGTGGCTCTGCTGTTACTACAGGTGCCAGGTGAATGCTAATCTAGCCAAGATTCATGTTTAGTGTTATGTATGCAGTCATGTCATCTCTGCACTACAGTTTGAGCAGTAATGAGGCTTTTTATGGATGCATGACAACTCTGAATTATACAGATTAAGCTACCGCTATCCTCCCTACCAACTCTGAAGTGACCCCTCTACCCATGTAAGAGACAAAGTGTTGTGAAAAAGCTCAAGGAACAGTCAGGTTTCACACATTGCATGAGCTCTCAAACAGGATTAATTAAAATGAGATGGTCACAAAGGAAGGGGAAACTGTGAGCATGTTATGGTTATTGTGCCTGGTAGGATGCCCTGTGGAAGGTAATTGGGGACTACTGAAAAAAATTGGAGAAAAAATCTTTGGCAGTTTCATTAAGGGAATGTTATTCCTTCAGAAGCTTTGAAAGACCTTAGAGAACTCATTTTGATTTGGAAGACATCTCTTGTGTCTTCAAAAAATCAGATATCTCTATTGGGGGCGGGGGGGAAGTAAAAGGCCTAATAGTCTTACTTCTTAAATACTATCCTAATAAATCACTCTATTTTTATGCTGCCAGGTAAGCGATAATTCAAACAAAAGCTTACATCAGATATACTTTGTCTAATGGGAAGAGGATATAGCAAGTCTGTTTTAGACATAACAATCAACTTTTACTTTGATCACTAGGTAGGCCACCTAAACAATTTGGAATAACATTATTATCAGCTGAATAAACAATTTGAAAGCTTGATGAAATTTTGTCTGTGTTGTCAAATACTGATGAAAACATTTTTTTATGAGTACTGTTAACCACTTTCTACTGGAGCTCTGCTAGTTACTTAAAAAGAATTTAAATATTACATCTTTGAAGTACGTTTTATTAAGCTTTGGACTGTATCTAGCATGAGGAAAAATCTAAGAACTCCGAAGATATTAAAAAGAGTAGGCTTCACAATTTATATCGGGTCAAGTTATCTCGAAATACCAGTTTTTACTGGAATTAGTGTTACTATAGAATGTCAGCAATAATGTCTACCTTTACAAACATGTTAGAGCTTAATTCCAAGGAAAATTACTTTAATGTTGACAGATGTCTTCTATTAGTGACAGAATAGTTACCAAAGGCAAAGCTGATACAGTGTTTATTAATATTAAAAAACCGACAGATTTTAAACTCTTCCCTTTCTCAAGTATAATGACCAAACTTGTATATAAACTTTACAAATGTACTTTTGGTTCAAAGGAACACAAAAATGTTAAATGATATTGATATCACCGGAAACCTCGGAAACACAAAATCACAACCCTAACAGTTTCTCAGTTCTATGCAAAGTAGTTCAGAAACTGCAGGAGTAAAAACCAACATTAGTATTAGCTATAAGGACTTCAGCTGCTAGAATAGTCCAATCTTACTATTAATTATTTCTGGTGGAACTAAGAGCTGAATATTCTTGAGCCATGGTCACCTATTTCTTTACACTAGCTACGTACAGGCTACGGATGCAGTAGGATCTGTTAGTCTGCGTACACAGAAGGAAAGAAGGAGATTCTGTAACACAAGTCATTTTGAGGTAGGTAGAACCTTTCTTTGATCCAGAATAAAAGCTGAGCTGTCCTTTGTATATCTTTAAACTATTTTGTTATCATTTTTTTTTGATGGAATATTTTGTGTCTAAACCAAAATCATAGAAAATAAATTGTGCTGAACAAATTCTTCCCTTTTCCAGAGTGTGGTCCTAATTGATCTCTCTGTGTTTAAGTCATCATAGACTTGTTCACCTCTAAGAAAAATAAATAGTTCCAAAAAAGTGTTGTGCAATATCCAGTGCATGCTATGAGGAGGAGGAAGTAGGAGGAAGTATCTGAACACATGCTTTAAATAATTTCCAAAAACTACTTATCACCTTACTTATAACACATTTCACAAATATGCAATACTAACAATCACAGGCTAGTTTGATGTACAAAGTCTCTGAGGAAGGTTGGATTTTACAGTGCAAAATACAAAATATATTAGAAGCTTTTGTCATAGCATTTGCTTTATTTTTCAATTTTAGGTAAATCTTGAAACTATTTCTCTGAAAAAGCAACCATTTCTCATTGTCCACTTCTTAAAGAAAACTCCCAAAAGGTAAAAGAAAGAGATTTAATGCACAAAGGCTTACAAGAATAGGCATCAAAACATCACTTTATATCTCCTCAAGGTTTCCATATCTATTACTAGTTCTTGCTGCCTGAAAAAATTAATGAAATTCTGGAGTTATAAAGTTCTAGCTATTTAGTTTAACATACATTTACAAATGTGAATACCTAGTTTGTTAATACTGTCCTATTTCACCTCCAGTTCAAAGTTACAATTCATCTTCCTCTGTTTATTACCTATGCAAGTAGCCTGTTAAGCCTTCTTAAAATAATAGATCTGACTAACTTTCATAGGGAGCATTTTTGTTGCCAGTGCAATTAAGAATTCCAAAATAATTTAAAGATCACATAGGGCTCGTTTGTAGTAATCATTATGACTGCTCGAAGTAGCCTGTGGCCCTGCCTGCCAAAGTTGTCTTATATACAGTGTGTTTAGAGACATGGAAATTTTCAAATCATTATCAGCATAGCAGAAAAAACCCCTGACTTCACAGGGACCATTGCCTCCTTTCTTTGAACATATGTCAATCTCTTTTCTTAGAAAGGAGGAAACCTGTGCTTTTTAAAATGTCACTTTAAGAGTAAATGTTGTACAATATTAGCAGTATCCTGTTTATTACCTGTGACTCAACAAGCCCCAATGAGTCACAGTCTTAAGAATGTTTCTATTGCAACTTCCAGCCTGACTAGAAAACAACATTCTATAAATAATCAAGTCACAAGTACTCAAATGCTTTTTTCCAGATGGAAGTAGAGTAAAGCACATTCAAGGATTCTAGCTGAGTTTGGGACTTAGCATACATGACTTTGAAGGGATTAGCCAGTTGGGTTTGGTAAGTTTCATGCACTGCTGTAATAAAAATAAAAGAAAGAGTACGTATTTGTCTCATGAAATTTGGAAAACGACCACAAGGAATTGACTCTATAAATGAGGTGAGAGACATTTAAGTCAAGAAATTCTTCAATGTCACACCTTGGATAGTAAATAAGCATTAGTGGTAATATAGAAGCAATGTCGAGGTGCTATCATAAATTACATATTTACCAAAGGTGCACAAAAATATATAGCAGATATACTGTGAAGTCACTCCTTCCCTTTTCAAGGACAGTTTGTTTGCTATATACCAAGCTTCAGAAAGACTCCAAGCTTCTTTTCAAGTTTTCAGTCTTTCCAGTATATTAGCATCTGTTCTCTTGTTTTCCATTTCCATTGTGTTTTAAGATCGCTCCTTTTTCTCCAGACAAGATTATTTGGACTCTTTTTTTGGAAGTGTTTTTATTAAGTCTAAGCAATCACCCATTGTTAAAAATAGTAACTAGATTTATAAACTTGAGGGAAGCTTAAGGATCAGTTACATAATAAACATTATATAATACTTAAAATGACTGACATTTCAAACTGAAATGAATTTCAAACTAGGTAGAGGTTTTAGTAAAAACCATAACAATGTATGCACTTTTAGAAATCTCTTAAGAACAATGACTGTTTCCATTTTTAAGTGAATTACGTTTCTTGTTTATTTTCTTCTATTTCTGTGCTTTTGTGAATTATGACCATAATTCATATATCCACAATAATAAATTTATGGAGGAATACATTCAAAGAAAATGAGAACTCTCAAAATCACATATATTTATTTAATTGTTTTTAAAATGCATATAACTCATCTGCACAAAAATCAGGTTCTTTCCATATTTATGTTGTAAACAATCACTCTTTTTTCAGTGAAGAATTGGTTCCCATTTGCCACAAATACGGAAAAATTGAAAGACTGTTTCTTGCCATTCCAGTTGACAACGTTTAAGTCCACATGTTTTCATCTGTGACAAAAACTAGGCCAAGAATTTTAATATCAGCTGAAAAAAGAAAAGGACAACAGTTAAAGTATCAGATAGGTCATTACAACATGGAGACAAAAATTCAAACAAAAGTTGTACCTGTTAAGAAAACAAAAATTGTTTTGGGAAAAAAAAAAAAAAGGGATACATTAAATTCTAGTAATATTGCTATTACTAGCATAATTACTAGTGTTGTCCCCTTTGTTCACCTAGACGTCAATGAAACAGATGAATACTCAAGGCTGCTAAGCCTTTGTTTTATTTAGGTAATCGCTTGAGATAATTTTTAGCACCGTCACTATAATTAGTGCACTAGTTGTCTAGAAAAGTCACATTATAAGTTTATGCAGCAAAACCTACCAGAATTAAAGAAGCCAAGAAGAAATCGTTTCACTCTTTTTTCAGATGCTGAATGAATAAATGATGGAGAAAATTTCTGCTGGCAAAAATAATAAAGTTTACGCTGGACTCCCCCAAAATACACTGGATTCCCTTTAAAACACCTCATGGACAGTTTTTTTAATTATATAATCTGGTATTTTTGTTAATTTGAGAGAATAGTTGAAAAGTAAGGGCAGATGCATCTGCTGGTCCCTTAAGAGGAATATCAGGACAGTACAGCACCTGTGAAGACAACACAGATATTTTTCACACAGAGCATTTTGTCTTCAAAAAAAAGAGATTTTAATCAAATCACACAACTCAGTCATGTGAAATCACAGTTGCATTTGAACTTAAAAGCAGAATGAAAGACAAGCATCATTTATTTGAAAATTAGTTTGAAATCACTTTTTTTTTTTGAGGGAGGGAGCTTAGCCCACTTCTCTCTGTCTGTGTGTGTGTTTAGAAAATGGAGCTTGCTGTCCTTCACATTTCTTCCAAAAGAATGCATGTAATTCGTCATGTTATATTCTGCCAACCTTGGCTTTCTGCAACTATGGTTAAGTTCTGACAATTCAAGTCAGTGTTCACAACATTTGCTCCAGAGTCCAAATGCTTTCCCGGCTGCCCATAGATTTCCAGAAGAATGTCTTTTGGAAAGGTTGAGTTCAATGTGATTCCCTCCTGATGCTCACCAAAGTCTGGTCTCATTCTTTGCAGTGACAGCAGAAAGTGAGCTGGCACAAGGCTGTGAATAACTCAGGAAAAGTCACATAGTTCTTTATTAGTGTCCCAGTTAACTGCAGGAGGTGAGACAAAAGCTGTATCTTGATAAATTGTTTTGGTTATGATAATCTTTCCTCTCTTTCTCTTTGCGTTTGTGGTGTGCTAAATTGTCCAGATATTTTATCTATTGCCATAGTGAATTCCAAGAGAAATATCCTCTGTTTGCTTTGAAGGCACATAAATTGTCTAATCCTTTTTGTCTTCAAAGCAAATTAAATAGGGAATGAAAACAAGATTTTATTTAGGTATAGAGTACACCTTTAGCCCGGATGCAGTAGGAAGAAAAAGCTGAAAAGAATACAGATACCTTTAGTGCTTCATTGGCATATGTATCGCATGATGTTACATATTTTATTGCCTTTTTAAAAATGCATGAGCTGTCTCTTCAAGTCAATACAAAAGCTATTTAGTACATTGCACTGCTCAGAAATATTTGTGGCACTGCCCTGAGTTCTAAATTTCCTTCGAAGTCGAGTATTCAAGTCTTTTTATTTTCTTGGCTTCTTTCAATATCTCCATCCATTATGACTGAGAAATGAAACAGTCTTATCCGACTAAGAGGTGAACTATTTTATCCTGTTGAGGAACACACCCTCATTTTTGTTTAAATGGGTACAAGTATAAAAAATTCCTTTACACTAATATTTGTGTCTTAATTTTTTTCTGTGCAATGTCACATCTCACCAGAGCGGACTTTCACAAAATTTCAAGTGCTTCCTGTTAGCAACTGAATTTGGATGAAGTATCCAGTTTTCATTTCCATACCAGGCCTGAGGCAAATGCAAATAAATAAAGAAAGAAAAAAAAGAGAGTGCTTTTTCAAATCAAAAGAAAAAAATATTCCAAGTTCAATTTAATTTGAACTTTTAAAGAAAGGAATCAGCTTTCATGATGTGTTAATTGAATAATGAATTATAAGATATTTATAATGTGCCATTGCTCTTCACTGGAAGTTGTACCATAAGCATTTTGGTTCTATTTACAGTGGAAAGTCTTTAAAAGTTATAAAAGTAAATGCTGCTTGGGGTATTAATTGGCAGGAAGCAATATAAACAAAGATTTTGAGCTGTTTCAAAAGTAAACTACTGAGGATATGAGATGCTTGATGCTCTGTGGGAAGTGTTATTACTTATATTGTAATAGTTCTTAGGAGTCCCAAGAGTGAGTCATTACCCAACAGGGATGGCTCTATACAAAACTGAATATGAAAGCCTCTCTCTAACCAGTTTTCAGACAATGTGACTGCAATGTAATGTCCTTATCACCGAACCTGGGCTTAAACTACCTGATAAAGTGTTGAGTGCAATCTACCCGCACTAAAACCCAGATTCTTTCCTGTTCAGTGACTTCACATCTGTGATAGACTGGTCCAAACTAAAACTCCATGTCCTTCCTCAAAACTAGACTCCAGTGTTCAAACTCCAAGAATGCACCCTGCAACAAATTTTGGATGTGTGTATCATCACAATCCAATTGTCTCAAATTAGAGAAAAAAAATATTTTTAAGAAATATTTTTAAAATTAGAAGATGAACATATCAGTAACTGCCTTTCATTAAACTATGAAAGATATCAGGGTTTAATATGCTGTACTTGGACTGTTGTAAGACTGCCATCAGGGACCTTCGCTTGAGGTGCTTGCTAGCATAAGACCTGGCCTTACTGTTCAGTGAAACAGGATTATGTTGAAAAATGCTGACTTGCTGTCTGAAGTGCAGGCATTAGGTAAATGAGAGGAAGGGCGTCCATGAAACTTTGTATACATTTGTGGAAAGCTACTGGGGTTCCTCATGCAGCACTATCGGCATTTGTGGGATATCCCATTCTGGAGTGGTTCCCTGGGTTTTTGAAGGCCTATGGCTCCACAGCAACCCAGTTGCTCCAGGGTGGCCATTCTCACCTCCACAGAGCTGTGGGAGCCCCAACTCTCCTTGCTACAGAGCTCTGACACAGCGC
The DNA here is from genome assembly GCA_013389945.1 of Fregata magnificens. Taxonomy (NCBI): domain Eukaryota; kingdom Metazoa; phylum Chordata; class Aves; order Suliformes; family Fregatidae; genus Fregata; species Fregata magnificens. The sequence goes on from WAAD01007108.1 coordinate 24,306, forward strand.
TTGGAAAGCAGGCTAGTGACCCCAGCATTTCCAGACACTTGGTGAACTAGCCAGCACTGTGGGATTTCCCTGGAGCACATTCAGGCTGGAACCAAATTTTAAACGTTTCCAGTTAATGAGATGTTTTGTTTCTTTCAGCTGTTTCAACTATTGGTTTCACACGCAGTTTTGCCACTAAATTCAGTGGGCCCCCATTTTACTCTAAGGGTATTATGAGATTAATGATTATGAGATTAGTGAAGTTCAACTTGGTTTAAATGAAATCAAAATCACTCATCAGAATTGATAAATACCAATTGGTCAAGGTGTGTCTGAATCGTACAGAAGTTCACCACATCAGTCAACAAACTGAAACCACAAACTTCCTTCTGCTTGTAAGCAGAAGCAAATGCACCACCACATGGATATCTAAACCCTGAGACTGTGAAGTGCATTACACGGGAAAGATGACTGGCACAAGCATAGGATATTACTGAAGCTAATTAAAAAAAACCCAATGAGCTTTAAACCTACATTAAACCTATGTGGTCAATTAATCATAATATGAACTGTTCATCACTGAAAACAAATTCATGCACAAATAGTTCAAAATAATTACCCTGATGGGGAGAAATTCTTATTTCCTGGATTGAATAACTATATTTTGTTTTTTCTTTCTGAGTAATGTAGATTTATTGTATTTGGATCCCAAACTCTGTGTGACTTCCTTATTTTCAGAAGAATAAGAAACAAAACAAAGCAAAATATTACATGTTACTTCAACAGAGTACTGGGAAATTTCAAGGTTTCTAAAGCTTCCTTGCTGAATGACACTGTCCAGTAAGTAATGCTGGCAATATTTCTCATAATATAATTACTTTTTGGCATTTAAAACCTGCAAATGTTACCTCAGAAGTCAGCAGGGCTTAGGAACTTTTCCAAATGAACTCTTCTCAGCTGCTGCTGAAAGGAAGTGTGGTTTTTTAATTTGTGGCCACCACCACTAGTAGAAGAAAAGGAAATGATTTGGTTTGGGTTTTTGTTGTTGTTTCGGTTTTGTTTTTCTAATAGATATACAGATTTTAACAGAAAGTAAGTTGATTTTTCTGGGAAACAGAATACTTTGGTCATCTTGATTCCAGGTGGCTACATATGTACTATTTTCACGCACATAAACGTTTCATGAAAGAAAAATTAGTATCAATTCTGTTTGAATAAAACTTAAATTCTCATTGTCATTCTTCTGTCTCAGTTTTAGCTGTGGTGAAAGGATGCAGACAGTGTCAGAGGCTGCAGCCTTATGTTCTCTCAGCAGGCAGACGAGGGACAATCTGTGCTGCAATTTTTCTCACGCTGTACTGTGTTTTACCACTGCTCTGAGGGGACCAATTCTTCCAGATGACACGATAGCTTATTTACTATATTATTTCATTGTTAAGACTTTACTGAATGAGCCAGTGTAGACTAGGCCAGGTTTGACACATATGTCTTTATCTACAAGTATATCTATTTCTTTAGGAATCTGCAGCTAATTTCAAGAACACAGTTGCCAAATGGTACAAAAGAAAAGGCACACATTTAGAAACTGCAGGAGAAAAATAGTATGCAGAAGACAATTACCCAAACCAATCAGAGCAATGGTCTTTCATCTTACCAAAGCATTGGGGATTCTTTAATGTTAAGTAGCCTGGACCTGACTTTTCATATAAAAAATATGCTGGGGCATTTGTTCAATGCAGAGGTGGACAGAAGAGTGGAAGCATTAAAAAAATTAATTGTCCTAGTACATAAGGCTGATGGATCAAAGCAGAGAAAGACATAAAAAGCAAGATAAAATTCAAATAAATTATCTGTTGAAATAGTTTGTAGTCATATAAGTACTTATTTGGAACTGCATCCCTTCCACAGTCAGCTGTATTATGTGACTTTGAAGTTGCTTGAACTTGTTCCTTGTGGCTTTTATGTTCTGGAAACACTGCCATAGAGTTGACATAATTCTGCCACAGTCAGTGGGATCTCCAGTCTTCCTTTATAAAAAGGAAGTTCTGTCCTGATTTCATCAGGCAGCAGAAGCCCTAATTCCATTCCTATCTTCTTCAAGAGCTTTGTACCTCAAACTTACTTCTATGCATAGCTTTATAGTGAAGCATGCCTGTTATTAAGAGCCACCTGCAGTAGCACCTGCCAATTTGTGACCACTAAAATGCAAAAACTAATGGCAGCCTAGCATGGAAGAGAAGACTTCATTCACAGTTTCAGTGGGTGACTGGTGTTTTGATCATAGCCAGATCATCGGATCCTAATATGCTCCAAAAAATGAGTAGAATGGAGTTTTTCTTCCTTGTACAAGATAGCAGCACTGGAGTGGAGGAAGTATGTGTAAGATTATTCCTTGGGTCCAACTGTCATCTTTCTCCTCCCTATTTCTGTCTAATCATTGATTCGTAGATAGCCCACTTCTCACTGCTGAAGCCTAAATAAGAATGAGGAAAGCTGCAGTCTTTCTGTTTTTCTCAGACAACCACAGGAGAAGTGGTGAAGGTGGGAGAAGAACATACTTTAACTTTTAATTTATGCAGAGCGAATAAAACATGGAACATGAACGCTATCTGTCCTGATCAGAAAGGACTCTTTCAACCTTTTTGTCAATATTTACTACCAAAAAAAGTTTGGTAAAATGAAAGTTAAAAGCTTATTTTCACATCTCACTTTGAGTAAGTTTTCTTGTATACAGTTATCTAAAATACTTGAGATTGTCTTTGTCAGAAATGTCTGGTCTGCTTTTTAAGACTCAGTAGAGAAAGCATGGTTCTTGAACTCTATTTCAAGATGGGAGTAACTTAGTAACTTGTGTTTTCTCAATTTGTTTATTATAACAATCTCTTTAGGCCTTCAAATATGAAATTCTAAACCAGATACTGAAATTTCCTTTGACGTGCTAAACATTTCTTTCCCAACTTGAATGCACATGAAAGTGATTGTAACAGACTGGTAAAATACAGAGAGAATGGTTAAGAAGAAAAAAGTTCTTTAAAATATTTTATTTTTAACAAAAAAGAGTGAACAAAGAAGCTGCAAAAGAAAAGAAATTAATGAAAAGGGAAAGTAAAATAAAGACTAGGTAGAACTAGGGAAATTAAGTAGGGGTTGGTATTTCATTCTTTACTTACAAAAGGATTTTTAAAAGTCCTCCCTGTATCAGGAGAAGCTTTCAAAATTTTGTGAAAAAAACACTTAATTGCCAAGATACAACAAATAACTCCATAAAAGCACTCATTTGCAAGGTGGATGATAAATTTGCCCTAAGATGAAGGACTGCTGTCTCAGTTTTACCTTCCTAAGTAAACGTCAGTCTTTAATATTCTCTGCTTAACTCTTTCATGGATTTGGTAGCATTTAAGGACTCAGGGGTTATTTTGCTCACAATGCTGCAAAGACCTCAGATTGGCCTTTGCTGGATTTCTGTAAAATTTCAACACTGTTTCAGTGTCCTGGTCTTTACTTTCAAGGTCTTTAACATCTCAAGCCCACTCGATTAATCTTTTGTTTTGCTGACACCTCAAAAATGTACAGCAAAACTCATGATGAATGGTTTAGAAGTAAAGACTTTTTGGGGAAGCAATCTGAACCATGGAATGAGGCACTAAGGTGGTAGGAACCACCCCAAACCTGAGAACTTTCTGCCCTGAATTCAAAGGGACAGCCTGCTGTCTCAGACAGCTTCACAGTTTCCAAAACTAAAAAGCAAGGGTCATTGGACTATTAAGCACTGATGCTGCATAACTTTATGCACAAAGTGACAGTGTCAGATTGCAAGCTGTCGTTATCAAACCACTTCCTGTCAAAGGATGATCAGAATCTTATTATATGTTCTTCATTTAAAAAGAACAGCAACTTATGATATAACAGTAAAAAAATCAGAACACAGTAATGTTAGTATTTAAAATAACATAGAAATCATCTGCTAAAAATGAGTAAAAGTATGCAAGACAGCTTATAAGCAAAGGAACACATTGTACAGAATACAAATGTATTCTGAAATTTTCTTTACTGCTGTGAGATTGTGCTAGTATGGATACTGTATTTCATTACAAACTCATAGAAATCTACTGGTGCAATGTATTAAAAAATAATGAATTTTTCTTTCAGCAGTCACTTTGTAGAAGAAATTCTCTAGAAAGGTATAATATTATAAGCATAAATTTTGAAAAAAAGATGCAGGCTGTGGTGCAACTTACTGTTTCTGTCTTTCTACCTATATAATTTATAATATACACAGTTATTATACAGAAAAAATAATTTGCCTCGAGTTCATAAGGGACATTTCAGACAAAAAGCAAAACAATCTGTTCTTTTTCACATTGTTAATATTTGGCAGTGTAGTCAAATTGGAAGTGTCGAGAGCCTCTGATCTTGTCACAGGAAAGGATTATGAGTTGAGATTCAAAAGCTGCAAAGTAATATTGTGATCATTTGATTGGGCTGTCCGCATACTGTGGCCCCTGGGTCCTCACCTTATGTGCTTTTGCATTGTATCAGTTGCTCCTATTTGAACTCTAATATATTTGTAAGTTAATCCTCCTTTAAAGATATCAAGTCACAGGCCACCTACAATGTCTTTTGTTAGGTTTTCTAATGGCTAAATACTGTCACTATTAGCTGTGACTATGTGGTCTCCTAGTCCTTTCCCCTTCCATTCTCTCAACCTCCTCAGCCTCTGTTGCTGGTCTATAGTTTAGGTGGGATTAATTTGGTCTAATTTTTGCCAACTAAAGGCTGGGCAATTTACCTCAGCTTCCCCTGTAGGCAATGGAAGAAAAGAAATACCAGGGAACTTCTTTTTTCAAACTTATGTACCTATGACTGATGAGAAGAAAGGTCTTTCAATGTACCTGCCTGTCACTACAGACTACAAGAGAAGGCTGGACAGCTATATGATACACCTATGTGTACACATTTAAAGTTAAATGAAGCTAAATTCATCCTATTAAGAAAATTTCAGAAGGGGAATATAAAAATAAATCATGTTGCCCACAAAATGAAACCCAACTAAAGAAAGACCTAAGGGAAAACACATGGTCCCCTCTTCACTCTCAATCCGACATGCCTTCCTTTCAGGCCAAAAGGGAATTTAATGTTATTATTGGTGTTTTGTTCTCTGAGTCTGTAAGTCTGCAGTGCAGTAAGCTTATTGGGACTAGGACAAGGTGAGCTTGTTGGGAGCTATCAGAAAACATAGCTGGAAGCCTTGCTCAAACCTTACTGAGCATATTAAAACAACAATTTGCAAAGTTTTGCAGCTTGACTGAACATGAATAGATTCTCACTGAGATGACAAAGAGTTGGTTGGTACTATAACGCATGCAGGTACTACAGCTCTTCAAAGAAATACATTTTAATATTGGGAAATCAATCTATTTTTCTCTAATGTCCCTCTTGGAAATGGCAGGGTGGTTTTCATTGAAACTTCCCAAAAAAATTTCACTTGAAGTAAAGAGCAAGTGTGGAAAATTCAGTCCAACCAGTGAAATCTGGCAAAGTAAAAAGGAACAGAGTTTATAACAGAAATTTCATGTAACCTTAATTGCAGACAAGTCTACCAAGTTCTACCTGCTGTTGTGGGTGACACTAGAGGGTGTTATGCTTTTGTATAGCTTTTTATTTTGTTTTGCTTTGTTCCCTCAGCCTGGAAACAAATTTAAGCCTGGAAAAAAATGCTTGCAATGATATTCAGTGTTGGTTACAAAATGTTTGGGGAACAATGATGTGTGAACAGTGGCAGCTAGCTCAGCTTTGTTCTTTTGCAGGAGTCAGAACCTGAGACTCACTGTATAGAAAGAAGGCTCTAGCTGGGCTAAGATTCTTAGAAAAACGGGATGCCCTTAAAGCCTCTTTAATAATTTCATGGTAGGATTGCCATGTGAGCACAGAAACGAAGCTATACTTAAAAAGTACCTGTACTCTCCATTGATTATTTTTGTGACCTAGGAAGACAAATTGCAAGTTCATGGACATGTGTTTCTGCTTGAGAGAAAAATAATGCTACTATCCAGACAGGTCACGTGTGGTGGATATCACCAGAAGTAACATTAGATTATTCACATTTGAATAAGGTCCATATTACTTGCATACATCTGTTGTGAAAGACTCTGTTGTATTTGTGTATTTACATATTTATATAGGGGTGTGTTTGTGTTTAAACATACTCATCAGCCAGACCTTTTTTACTCAAGTACATGACAGATAAAAGTGGTTGTGATCCAAGATCGTCCTGTGACTTATGAAGGCTGATGCAAGTTGCATCTTCTTCCTGCCTAAGAGGGAAGGGAAAAAGCTAGCAGGGGTCCAAATATTTCCCCTACGTAAGATCCAGAGAAGCAATGGAGGCTGCCTGAGAAGAACCAGTGATGTACATTGGAAGGTTCACAGTAATCCTCTACCAATAATCAACATTTAAAAAAAAAAATCTCTGAAAACTTATTAAGCTACAATTACAGTTATTGCATTAATCTGGAACTAAATTTTTGAGAAATTGTTACTTTTTCTTCAAAAGCACATGTTGAAGGTTATAAATGTCAAATATGTTTCTTTTCCATTGAAATGAATGTGAATATTTTGCATTTATCTGTGAATTATACAGAAAAAAAACCCCAATAAACACCCCTGCCCAGCTGACATCTCTCCTACTCCAAAGAACTTTGATAGTAACTTAGACTGTTTCTTAGAGTCTTCTATATGTTTAACTATAAAATGCACCTAAAGTTCATACTCATCATTCTCCCAGTTTGTCTGCTGGCAGCTCTCCCACCCATGTATGGAAGCTCTCTAAAACTTTCAGATATGAAGTCCAAGCACCCAACTCAATTCTAAGGCTGCTCAGCTGTAACTTGAATTTGGAATATAAACTGGACGATTACGCCTTCGTGACACGATGTCTGCCTGCGGCAGTCCCGCAATACTGTTTCTGAGTTCTCATCCTGCAGCCATGCTCTTTCTTTATACACCTGTGAGCACACATTATTGATTCTTGTGGGGGCTCCAGCCACCATCTGAGCAGTCTGGTGCTTTTGGAAAGGTATTTTATGACACTGAGCTGGGTGAGGGTGGCTAGTAAAATGAGCCCTTCTTATCAGCATAGTTGTAATCCCTGTGGGCCCTGTGAAAATATGAGCTGAATACTTATCAAGAAGAGGAGGACATCACAGAGACCCTTCTAAATGCTCATGTTAGTGTTTTAGCTGCTTCATGCTGTCCACACTCTGGTTCTGCTGAGGGGGCATACAGCATATGGGAGACTTCTGAGTGCAGAAAGGCACTGCACAGAAAGGCACTTCCTGGAAGCAAGGGGCTTAAGTTTTAAGTATTGACATTGAAACTGAAAGAGGAAATACTTACAATTTCTCTTTCTCTTTTGACCACAGAATAAATTAAACCCAAAACCTAAAAAAACCAGACAACTGAAACACCATGTTGTTTTATTTTTTTCCTCAGCGTTCTTCAAATCTACAGATTGGACAGCATCCTGAATTCACAAGCTTTCATTTCAAATCATAAGTGAAGAAAGTTCCAAGACTGAAGTTTAACTAGTCAGTCACTGCAAACTTACACATACTTATCTGTGGAGAGAGGTGATAAAGATCTTTCAGGCACCACCGCTAGATGTGAGGTGTTTGAACAGAAAGCAGCTGTAGGTAGCAGAGTTATAAGCTGGAGAATGACAAATGCAAAGGCAGCAACTAGATGCAAGCAAACAGTGCTGATAATAGAATGAATCAGAGGTCAGATATAAAGTAGTGTTATTCTAAGAGTCATCACATGATTCTGCTCTCCCAGACCTCCATATTCTCCACTTTAACCTCAAAGTATTCTTCAGTCCCCATGAAACCTAATTATTAATTGTTGCATACATAGTCATTTTCACAGCAGAAGCATAAGCAGCAGGAAAACAAAAGAATAAATAATAAAAGTGAGAAACCATTGCCAATAGAAAATAGATCAACAGTTACACAACACTCCTATTTCCACCACCAAGACTTTATCTACTTTTAATAAACTATGCAATGCAGAACCATTTAACTAAACATACAATAGCCCACACTGCCAGTTCTCTGTTATCCTGCTAGCTGTGTCACGCAGGTTAGAAGCTGAACTGGAAAAGATACTTTTACTGCAGACTAGTTTTGGCTTTATACCTGAACGCTTAGACGTGCTTATGCTGCTTGATGTGCACTTGTATGTCTTGGTGCATTTTGTGAAGACTAGACTCATCCCCAGCATAAATCACAGTACCCCAAAGCCCCTCAGAGCAGAACCTGGCACACTTGTTGAACTGCAGATTGTGGAGAAAATTAAGTGCAGGCACACACCCTTTCTGAAAGATATGTCACCCTTCGTCACATATGTCTTTTCATAAGGGGATTTCCAAAACCAAAGAACTTTTTGCTGCTTTTGTTGCTTTGCCTACCACAACAGCACATAGTAAATGAAACAGCAGAATGAAAACAAATGAAGCCCAAGGTGTTTGTGAACCCAGAGGTTAAATTAACTTCCATACTGATATCAGCAAGGGTAAGATGTCACCTTGCATCTGCTACAGTTCATAATGTTGCTGACCAGTGTTCTCTGAAAAACACCACCTCTCTTGGTGGAACAGTAACCAAAGAGGACTGTCTAGTCTGACACACAGAGCCATACCAGGCAGAGAGGAAGCCAATAGTATTGGGTTTAGCCCAAGGACCCAGACGTACTGGAAATGAGCCTTTCTCCTTCTAACTGACAGCGACTCGCATGATATTTCAACACTTTTGCTTCCACTCTGGATCCAAACCGTGAAATGCAGATGTGAGCAAACAGGGTTTGGGGTTTTTTTTCCTTTAGTTAAGCTAAGACAGCGATTTGTTTATTTTTTTCTTTTTGCTGCTGTGTTAGAATATTCTGAACAAAGCCTTGAGCAAAAGTTTATGCTGGGCCTTCTTTGCACCATGGGGTGCATTTGTACCCTCACATCCAACTACCATATGTTCTGATATAAAAGATACCATGAATTTTGCTTCATAGACTAAAATACTGTGACTATTATAGTGTATTCATTCTGTAGCTTGCTCTATGAATACTCTGGTCATAATGATTTTAAACAGGTAAACCAACATATTTAAAATAATATTTTATCCAGAAAGATAATCCATGTTTCCATGCCTCCTCATTTTATTCATGCCAGCAGTGCTTGCTGGTACAGAGTTGACACATAATATATTTATAGAAAACCAAACTATGATGGCAGCTAAGGATTGCATCACAGTAATTTCATGTTTTGCTTTTACATTAGTTACTATTTATGCAGCCACAATTTTATGTTTACCAGAACTTACGTATTTTTTGTTACTCCTTCATTTACTCCTCAGCTCTGCCACTTTCAGCTTTTGCACGTGCTGTTCTTCTTCCTACTCATGGAAAACCTTCTATGAGGTAGTAGGAATCTTTCCTGGTTCAGGAGCAAGAACAGCTGACTGCATCACTATTCACAGGCATAACATATCACTTTACTATCCCTACCTTTAAAATGGGACTTTGTGTAAAAAAATTTATACATATATATGCAAACAGATTAATTACCATACAAGGGATCAACTATATGTAGAAGTCTCTCTTGCAGATCACAGTGTCTCTAAGGTTGTGAATATCCTTTTAACTTTTTTTTTTTTTTGGGGGGGGGGGGGGGGGGGGNGTTGTTGCAGTTAACATGAAGCCACTGTTTCCAGCTGAAGCAAAGCAAGGTGGAAGAAGATGAATACACTAAAAATATAGCATATGCAGTTATTGAACCAAGAAAATGGTGAAACTCATCACTGACAATTAGAGCAAAACTTATTTAAAATCTTACCCATAGCATCTAGAGTCACATATTTTTAATTTACTTTGGCTTTGATATTGACTACAAGCCACAGATGTTATGTTATTAATGAATGCCTGGATCTGTTAGAGTCCCTGAGAACTATGCTTTTTAACACTGTGGTGCTAGGATACTCCCCTCAACATATAATGATAGATATGGCGTCAACTTTATTCCATCTCACAGCTCATTGCCATCACACTAATGTTATTATACTAAAGAAATCTCTTTCAGATGAAATGCATTTCTCACATATGGCAGATGCTTCCCTAATCAATATACTAAAAAGTGATCTAATAAAAATAATGGGGAAAATCATCCCTCCTCTCTTTGAGGGAGACTAACATGGGAATGAGGGGTGGGAGAGAGGGAGAAAACAGTTCACAGATCATTAGGTCTTAATGGAAAGGTACATCTAACAAATTAATGACAGACTTGCAGGAAATGAATCATAACTGAATGCTAATAAAAATATATATACACACACAGTTAAGTCTTACTTTTTCAGGATTTGTATTTTGTTTGTAAAAATCAATATATACAGAGCTGTGTAACTAATTTCTTCCTTGCCATTTTAGCTTGCTAATTAGAAATGTATTTCACAACAAGTTTTCTGATTTCAGTTGGTTTTTTGGTCTTCTCGGAGTTGGAAATTCTCTTAACTGCTTACTTAGTAGCAGAGTATTGTGATATACCAGAAGCAGTGTGCAGTTATCACAAATAGGCCTATAAAGCAACCAATATAGAATATCAAAAGATAGAATTATCACAAGTATTAACCAGCAGAAAGCATGGAATATGTTTCATAATGTTCTTATTGCTCAAGTCATACATTTTATCCGGAGTAATCCCAGTCATGGATAGTTTCTTTAATTTTTCCTGTCATTTTACATCCAGTCAGAGAATTCAGATGACACAGAAATGCAATAAGAGTGGGAGTCACCTTCAAAATCACAAGCAGCATCTTTGCCCTGCCCACACCTGATGCAAATTATGCAGCAAAAAGCAGTGGTGTATCAGGGACTAGGAGAGCAGGTAGACCAGCTAAATGAGAGGAGTTTTACCTTCTGGGATCCATATTTCTTGTGTGGATTTCATAAAGTCCTTCCAGGCACCTTAATCTTTTATAAAGAATGAGTGAGGAGAATTAGGTGCTGTGAAATGGGCTCTACAGTTAAGAAAGGACGCCTAGGTAGACCAATAAGCAATACTGAAGAGAAAACGGGTTTAAATTTCTCCCTATGCACCAGACACAGAATTAAGGAATCACATTGCTTTTAGCTTCCCACTAGAGTTTTGAGGCTAGCGATACTGTTAGGTCTACTATGGATCTCCTCTGCTTTCCTAGCAGGTGGCAGCTGTTTCATCATGTCCAAAAGTGCAAAATTAGCTCAAATAGTTAGAATAGCCAAACAAAAAAGTAGTAACTCTGCATATAGCTGGGAATCCAGTGGGCAAACTGCTTTCTTTGGCTTGCAGGCAGAGAGATGTGTTTTGTAGAGCAGTTTCACAGAGGAATTCACAATGATCTTCCCTGCAGGATATAGTCAAAGAAAACAAGTCTCAGAGCCAAAAGGGATGTAAATGGTGGCATGAATACATGTTCCTCCTAAAGAATATAGAGTGTTAACAGCTGTCTGAGAATCTGTAGGAAAATAACAAGTGGGTAGCTATTGGCAAAGAAAAGATTGTATTTCAGATTGTTTGGTTTGATACATTTGTTTAAAAGGGTAATAACAATAAAATACCCTGAAATAATCACTACAGAGCAACAATGTGGAAGAGAGATGAGATGGCAAATAACCCATTTTAATATCCATTTAAATTATAAAGAGCATTAATGGATAAAAAATGCATTTTATTTACAACTTTCTTGAAACTGCTCCAAGCTGAAGGATGGGATTACTGCAGGTACTAATGTAACCTTTTCGCTATTTAAGACCCTTACATAAAAAGATCTCAAGGTATAGAGATTTAGAGGTGTATGAGAATGACAACTTGCAAATGCTAATACAAAGCATGGGATTTTGTAGGCCTTGTTATTTTTTACACCACACCACCCAACTGAAGTGCTGTGGTATTCCTGTCCATGTGCTCCAGTAGCTCTTGATTACCCCAGTTTAAATAAAGCATCTGTCAATATTCCCATTAAAGTCTCCATCAGCTCTGAGCAAAACCACAAATCCAGCTGGAGTTCAGCATGGTTCCCTTCAGTTAGGAGCCTTTTTCCCCCCTCTAGTGCTAACAGATTACATATGGCCCAGTTTAAAAGTCATGTGGGGTTTCTGTGGGAACTGCCTCCACACTGGCTGGGTCCCACTGCAGCTGCCTAGTAACAATCATTAATAGGACACAGAGGGAAATAATACTACTTCCAGATTTAATTTCCATAGTGGTGTCCAAGTCCAGCACAGAGCAACACCTCTTTCCTTCCCACCCTGGCTCTAGTTTGCAACCTCCGTGGGACTCTGGCCCTGAAGCTCCAAAGACAGGCAGGGAAACCAGGGTCTCCCAGCAGCAGCATGTCTGCCCCACCAGCTCCAAATGCAGTGTGCCAGGGCTGTCTTTAAAGGCAAATGTGAAATCAGTTCACTTTATCACACAAAGGGCTCTTCTGGCACTTAGGTGTGGACTGACTATCCAAACACAGCCTTCCCTTACACCCAGGTGAAAGGAACACACATCTTCATCTGTTAATGTGGTGTAATCAGCCTCTAAGATACACCTGCCAGATTTAAGAGCATGCACTGATCACCATCTACCATCATCTCCTAGCCAAGATTTGGGAAACCAAGAAGGTGCAACCAGTGCAAGGGACAGACTCCCTAAGCTCCCAAGAGTGTTAGGATTGTGACTGTCACTTTATCTTTGCACAAGTTATGCCCAACACAAAAAAAAAGTCTGGAGCTGTGGAGTGGAGGCAGGATGTGGAACACAAATATCCATTCACACAATGATATAGTAAGGCCTATACAAAGCATCAGAGCTGTTGGAGGAGATGGTGAGAATGCCTTTGTAAAGGACTGCTGGGCTATAGTCATGTGCAGCAGCACAGTTGTTACAAAGGAATCCCAGTCAGATGACTTCATTCTTCAGTTTTCCCTCTCCTGCTCGTGCATGCGTGTGTGTGGTGTTGTCTCACCAACTTACGCGTCCCTGGTTTAGTTTTCACAGCAGGAATCACTATTTTTTGTTTGTTTATTTGTTCTTCATATAAAACACCACAGGTTTTCTTCACTTATGTCATTAGCAAATATACATGCCATGGGCAAACAATTACAGAAGGCAGCAGTTTAATAGGGGAAACTGCAATGAGGCTGTGTGCTGTGGATGCCTGCTAGGCAAGACCCCCAACAATGGGTTTATGGGGCTTGTATGGTCACATGAAGTACAGAAGCCACTTGATGCTTTTATGGAAAATTCTCTAATTGCCACATGCTCGCAACGTATATTAGCGCCATTAAAATCCTTACTTGCTTTAGGTGAAATTTATCCATGTAAAGTGGAAGCATGCAAACTGTGTCATATTTAAGCACACAGTAGAAGATTAGGCTGCACATACTTTCATGCTGTCCTTCTTGTATGGGAAATTTAATGACAGGATTCAAGACCAGTATCCAGGGAAGTTGAAGATTAGAGCAGAAAAGGCATCAGAGTTACCCAGGGCATCAAAATTCATTTGAGCAAAAATGTGCAGAACTAGAGCATGATATCTAAACGACAACATCAACAACTTTAAAAGGTGTTCCTGTAGGCAAAAATGCCTTTTTTGGACCAGTAACCCTTCAGCAAATTTCAACTCACAGTTAAATTTTTACATCAGCTTTTGAAAGCTCCTATAAATAAGAAGTTATAATGGAAACAATGGCACAGATTTAAATTATACTGTGATGCAACCATATGTCATTGTAATAAACAAATGCTTATTTCTGGAAATGGGCACACGGTTTGGGGGGTGAAGACTGAAGGAGATCCATCATCATTTTTGCCAGAAGCCATTGCTTTTAGGTTAATGTAAAGTAGAAACAGGCAAGCACACACTTTGTAAGAGTGATTTTGTTTCTGGCCATCTGGGATTTTGTGTGTGAAACTCCAGTTTCCTGTTGGGTGTGCAGTTTTGTTTTCCATTTTTTCATTCTCATAGATAATAGTTTGATATGCAAGGTGGTATTTAAGTCCTTGTATCATGTATTTTCATAATCCTGATCAGCAAACAGCTCAGCACAATGCCCATCACACCGAAGTCAGTTGAATCCTTGTATGTATCAAGTCAAGCTGCTTGTTGGTTCAGAACCTCAATTCATTTCCATAGTTGGAGAGCCGACCCTCTCATGATGCGCATATGTTAAATGCAGACATCAGAAATGCACTTTTATTTGGCCCTAATTATGAATATCAATATATTCTTGTTCAGAATTCTAATTCCTTCCAAAACAAATTTAAAAAATAACACAATTTTAAAAAATATGTGAATAAAAATTAAACTGATACAAAACTATAAGAACCGCTTACTGGATCTGAGAGTATTCCTTCAAATCCACATAAATGTCTGACTGAGCATTTGCTAAAAATAATCTAGAACTGCAGAACATCATTATCAGAAATCACAATTCAGACAATATTCTGAAGTCACAGATTCCATGGTATGAGTTACTACATTTACTGTGTTTGTTGTCAAGCTGGAATATTCATAGCCTCAGCTATTCAATTTATTTCAGTAAGAGGAACAAAAATTTCAAATATGCTTCTTCCTGATTTTGAGTGCCCTAGTTTCAAGTTTGCAATGACAACAAGTAATAAACCCCCATTTTTCTAAAACCCAGAGAAACTTTTTCACAGTACAGTCCTTCCTACTGTCTCCAGCTGGACACTCATTGGAGGAAGAGCTTCTTTCTTAAAATTTTTTTAAAATCCTGGCCAACAGCTGAGTTCTAACCTCTCCTTTAACAAATACCATTTTTTATTCAAATAATTTAAATTCTGAAGATCATTGATAGAATAAGATATTCTGGTACAGATTTGTTTATAGCAACAAAAGCAGTAACTCTGGCTCATTCTCAGTTACAGTGAGGCTAAACTATGCTGTTGTACCCAGCATGTGAGAACTTCTGCAGCAGAACAGACCATCACTGAGAGCCAGCACACACCTCCTACATCACTAATTGACTGTTGTTGTCAGAGGAGGCATAGCAGCTAGGGAATACTATGAACATTCTGGTTTCTGAAGCATCTTTTCAGAGCTTTTTACAGTTGGCATAAGTTGTTCTGCCCTTAGGTATTTGAACCCAATTAACCCATCTACTTTTCTCTTTCCATACTGGTGAATACAGAGCAGTAGGGACCACTATCCCAAGTTCAGTGTTTATATGGTGTGCTACCACTTCAAAACGAGAGCCACTGTAAATCATCTGTGCAGGATATCAGTAGCAAAGGCATGTGGTAAAGGTGTTACGGACAACAAATGAGAGTCTAAAAATAGCATTGATACTATGTGTTCAGAAAAGTTATATGTACTTATCAGAGTCCACATTGCACATTTTGCTTATATAAATACAAATCACAGCAGACTTTGAAAAATAATATCCCTCCATCATGGAGGTTGATTGCCACAACAGTACCTCATACAGACTAAGTCACATGTATAAAGAAATATGCTCCTTTAGTTTTGTTCTTGACATATTATCAGAGCTGGTAAAAGAACTGATTGCTTCACTTTTAATATGCTCTGTCCTCATAATTATCCACAAATGAAATTGGATTCACTATTCACTAGCAAAGCATGTGTCATTGCTTGGACTAGATAAGGTCTGCATTGCTATTCCTGCCAGATCAGGGAAGAGAATGGAACATTCAGATCCTCACTAGTGCTACCATGGGAAAAGTCTTGCAGCATTAAATAGTAGACACTCACTCATATAGGGAATTGTATTCAACCTGCCCTGGCTCCAGAGGGGACACAGCAATGCTGCATCTGACCCAAAATGAAATCTTGGATGATGTCATGATTATATGCAGCCTGCAAGAAGTTTCACACTCATACTGTGTCCAAGCTAAATACAGATGAATTGTGTACAAATGGATCAGGTCAGAGATCCCAGAATGAGTGGATATAAACAGTTCCAAACAGTTTTATATAAAGTAAAATTCTCCTCACATACTAACATATGTTGGATTTTCCTTCCATTTTAATACAGATGGATAAATCAAAAATGAACAAATAAATGTACCCTTTGACACGAGTGATCCTGTAGTACCTGCGAGTGTATTTGAGCTTCCTGTTATTCACAGTTTACAATCTACAAGTAGGAAAGATGGGAAGAAAACAGAAGTTACAGTATTATCCATCACTTCTAGCAGTTGCACTATCACTGACGTTGTACGCCAGCATGGATCTCTTTCCTCAAGCCTCATGACATGGCTCAGAATCTGAATTTGACTGAACATTGCAACCCCTCAACAAGTTAATTGCAAGGGCTTTAGGTGAAACACAGGCTACAGGGCTGTCTAAGGGAGCAATTATTTTGCTCATAAATATTTTTGCCAACATTTCCTATGCTTTCCCTGAGTGACCAAAGGCAAGGGAACCAACAAAATTACTATTACTCTTTCTTCCCCAGGGTCTCCTTAGGGAAGAGGAAGCCTACAACAATTTTGCTCCTGATTTTGAGTGATAGCATAGTCACAGTAAAAAGAGTCCTACTCTCCTGCTGCACTGGAGATGATGTTTGTCTCCCTATCTAAAAAAACCCAAAACAAAATAATTTAGATCATGGTTTTCAAGTCTAGTCTTATCTGCCATCTCTTCTCCTTCAGCAACTGCTCAGAAAGGTTTGGATCATGCAACTGTGTACAGACACTGCAGGCTCATTTGGTTAATGACCTTTTCACTGCACCAGCCAATGAATAAATAGAAAAAATATGGCTCTCTGGTTAGCTTTACCCCAAAAACTTTAACTCAGGGCAAGAAAAGTTCTACTTCACCCTCCAACCATTATGGATCCCTAGCTCTTATCAAGACCCTATATTTAAAATATTGCAAAAACTGTACTGGCAGCACTGCTTTTCACAAAACACCAATAATAGGCCAAGGTATTCTAAAGGTAAGCGTGATAGTTTCTGTGTGAGTTAGTGAATCTGCCACCATCTGGTTATCTTTAAGAATTTATTGCAATTCTTGCACACAGACCATTTCTAGGATACGGTGAACATTTTACATGCTGTACTTTCTGGACAGGTGACAGAATGACATAATTTAGAGTTTTAGCATCAATTAATCTTGTTATGGGTAATACTTGAAAAAGTGTTTCAGTTTTTCTTGGTGTATTTACAATCATGTTTCCCTTAGTTATTTCTTTCAGTCCCTTAATAAATACTATTTTTAAACTATGGGTTATATTTACCATGTCATCTGATACCAACTGCAATCCATAAACATTTTAAAAGAAAATTTGTGTTAAGCCTGAAACAGAACACCACATATGAACACTCTTAAAATTTTCTGACTCCCATTCCAGTTACTACATGCTATACTTATATTTTGCTGAAGTAGAGATTCATCTCCGTAGAAAAAGGAGACAAGAGCAGCATGTGTTCTTGCAAGACTTTCCATATTTTGTTGCAGCTGCTGTAAGAACCGCCTGATGTAACAACTGATGATACAGTCTCCAGAGAAAAAGATCTGCGGTCATATAGACTGTATCTGAAATAGCATGCAGAAGGATATAACAGCTTGGCCATAAGCTTTTACTGAGATTGGCAACTTACTCATTTGCAGTAAGGTTATGTACTACGAAAACGAATACACTGAATGGGATGGGCCAGGGACCCACACCCTAAAGTGGACTCAGGGCGTAGCCAGCAGCATCGCTAATTCCCCCAGTGTTACCACTAAAAGTCAAGCCAAGGTGTAAAGTTGACATTGTCATTGAACTTACTTAGTAGAAGTTTTGCTGTAGTGCCAAAAAGACAAAGGTTTTTCTAGGAAACTGCAGAGACCATACAACATTGCTAGGATAGAACTTCTCAGGAGGTAATTGCTGCTAACCTCTGCAGAAACACAGCCTAGTCAGCCACTTGTACAAGGAGGCTGAGGAACTTCCCTGCCACCTGGTGCTCCATCACACACAAGCTGGAGACTTTTTGCTCACTGTAGGTCCTCAAAGTGGTACAAATGCCACAGAGATATTCAGAGGTTGCCGTTGATCTTTTAAGGGATCTGCCCTATAGACACTAGCTCCAGATGTGGCATTTTTGCAGACATTTCTGACATACTCCAAGTCTCTGAGTGTCAACATGCAACAACGGGACATTAATATTCCTAACTGCTGGATGCATTTTTAGTTTTACTTTTTCTTAAGTTCAGGCAGTTCTAATGAAGGTTCGCACAACAGTCTTATTGACGGAAGATGAGGAACACATGGAATTAAGACCAAATCCTCACTGATATAGTTCAGCACAGCTGCTGTAAATTGCCCCCAGGTTCAAGGGTACTACTCCATATCCTACCAGAAGTACACCTAATCATAAGTTTATGAGGCTGTATCCAGTTAAAGGTAGAGGCCAAGATTTTAATAATTCTTTCCTTTCTACTTTGCCAGTGGACTCAGTTTGGCTACAAAATTCATCGCCAGACTTGGGAAAAATTGGTTACTAAACAGGGGTTGAAAAACAAAACTGTTTGCAATTTAGATATTTGAAGAGGTGATGATAGACAAATACATATATGCCAGTAAAGGATACTGAAAATTTTTCTTCAATGATTTTTAACTTCGGAGGAGCTGGCATCATTCTCAACCAGCAGATTTATACATAATATTCTGTAGAGTTTGTAACAAAATCCTAATTTGCAATCTGCCAAGTACTGGGTGAGAGACAAACCTCAAATGTTTTTTCACATTATTTCTAAATCTGTTCTTGATTTAATTTTGTTTACAAGATAACATTTTGTGAAGTTCTTATTCCCTGCTAGAAGGAGTTTCTGCATATCAAAGTGTGAAAATATGGACTAATGACAGCTCCCTATGTTATATTATAGGATTATATACTAATAGGATGCTCATTTAAAAATGGTGTGGTTTGGTGACTGGGTGGAAGACGCAATTGTACATGTAAGTTTATATAAGAATTACATTAGCCTTGCAAAGTGTTTTGCCTGCCATGGAGGGGAAAAAAAGAAAAAGTATTAGGTCCCATAGATTTTGAAAAGTTTTGTTTGGTTTTAATTTAATAAAGGCTTCCAGATAAACAGCCTTGTAAATAAAACAGCTTTAAAGTTACCCACAGAAATAATACACTGTGCAGACAGTACTATGTATCCTCTTTCACCCTCTCTTCAACAACTACTTTTTAATCTCTTCCAAGTCTATCACATGTAGGGGAAACTGTGCTGCAGACTAAGACAAGAGGGCCAAAGTTTCTTGTAATGTGCTTGTATTTCTCATACTATGGCCAGTTCCTAAGCTCACTGCCACCCACAGCAGAAAATGTCAACACTTTCTGGGCAGCACTTTAAAAAATTCCCTGAAGGGACAACTGGAACAATACCCGTGTATTGGGTAGAGGCCAATGACATGTACTGCCAAAGTGCTACGACTCTTAGAGTGGGTAGCTTCTGATATTTCTAGGCTGATTAGTGGTCAACAGAAATACAATAGCTTCTTCTACAGTGATGTTTTTCAAAGACTACGGCACGTGCAGCATTCAATATCCATGTGATGCATGAACTTAAATGTATTTTTTGGAACTAATCAATCTGGTTCCAAAAAATCTCTAAGTTACTTCTGCAAACAAAAGTGACAGGAACTCTAAATACAAACTGTTATTGGAAGGACAAGAAGCTGTAGACAGTTTCTCTGTTAGAAATGCTGTCCCCAGAGAAATTTATGGGAATTTTTTCATCGACTTCCATACTACCAAGATTGGCCTACTGTGTGAAATATGAAGTTATTTCTATCCCAGGCAATTGACTTTCTGATCTTGCTTGGAAATTTCTAGAGTTTGAACTACAATGTTATATATGTCCTGATGAAACATGGGTATATCGGAGAATATACCGATATACCATGGGTATATCAGAGAAATCGGGCAGACTTGATTCAATCACCAACTACTAGAGTTTAAAAAAAAAAAAAACAAACAAAAAAATCTTTCTACTTCTCCGTGCTGGGTTCAAATGCTTCACATCAGAAGTAGAGAAGACAAAATCTGTGCAACACTGTTCCTCCTTTCATTTTAAATAGTGTTAATTTTTGCCATTAAAGCAAAACTTCTTTGGATGTTCTGGATATATAATACCCTCAGTCAGTCAATATGAATGTATATATATGGGGGCGGTGGATTCTAATACTGTTGTACATTTCACAAATAATGTTTCACCTACACAGAGAATGAGCCTTTAGAGCAGTATTTTGAACCCTTGAGTACAATCTGTATGAACCTTAATAACACTGTATTTGAAAAGAAAAATAAAACAACTTTTAAATATATAGACAGATTGAATGAAAATGATATCACTGCAAATAAGGCTGTGCCAGCTTCTGTGGTGTTATTAACAATGAGGTCAAGTACAGTATCCATTAAGCACAGAAAATAAACAGAAACTATTTAAATAGCAAATAAAACACAGGCAAAGATTTCCCTAGCTGCAAGCTTAGTTCAAGCCAAATATTTTTACAACAACTGACCTCACAATTCTTGGTCATGGATGATTCAGGGACACGACACTAAATATACAAATGTGCACAGTAGTGTAGTCTGAAATAATACCATTAAATAAAATGGACAGCTATTATTTGAACTGGAAATTCAATGAAAATCTAAATATTTCCTTCTTCAGAATAAGAAAGGTCAAAAGGATGACTGTCTTGCAGTGCTATGTAACATTAACTGATTGCTAGCACGAAGAAAGAGCTAGTAAAGATTTCACTACAATTAAACCAAGTCCTTCTTTTTCTGCAGCCATCAAACTTTATTTTGCTATCTTTTAATTCTAACGTTGAGATCTAGAAACTGGTAGGTCACAGAAGACTGTGTCATAGAACTAACCAAAAGACATAGAGCGGTAACATGGGATACGAAAATCTCTAGACTTTCCCCAAACAAAATTTGTATGCTGCCTATTGTAAAAAAGAGAGGTAAATCAATTTCCTCTGAATTAAAACCTTACATATATTTGTTATCACATAGGAAGAATTTCAATGCTTAAATGTTATTTTTCATTGAAGTGTTAATTTAAAAAACATCATAATTAAATGGAAAAGCATTTCCTATCTTTTCATGCATCATCCAGAAAAGTGTGACAGAGAACATTTTCACCCATTTGGCCAGTGGAAGAATCTGGCAGGATCGCAAGCCACCGTAACTGAATACTAGAGGGTTTTTTTTCCTCAGAGCTCCTAATCCCACAAAATACAACCAAAATGGGCAAGTCCACATGGTTATTTGGTATGAAGGTAATCTAGATCCACCATATGTATTGACACAGAAAAGAAGGATGATGTTTCATTTTCAAGAATTCTCTGAAGAGAAATTAACCTACAGAAAGCAGGATACCAAGAGCAGGATACTCCAGAAAGACCAAGTCAGAGACTTGTACTGCAATTTGCTTTTACCTTATGGAGCTGGTGATTCCCATTACCAACATAGGTGCTTCATAAAGGTCCTCCACCAGAAATAAACTTGCAGTGATTTACAACAGCTGAACCTCCTCCCAGCTGTGCCACACAGACCTCACTCCATCTAGAACAAGGGAAAAACTGCATTTTATGTTTAAGCCACCATAGTCAGTATCAGAAGAGCTTAGGTACTATGAGTGGCACACCAACATCTTAAAAGAAATGTATTTTATTTTTTGTCAGTTTAGCAACTTTCTCCTTGTTTTCATTATTTCTCATTTGAGCACATTAGGTACTTATTTTTTCCATGTAAATCTCATCTAGGGTCCTTTCTAGATATGTGTTTGGAAAAATTGTTTTTCTTCAGATATTTTTTTTTCTTCTCCTGCCTACCACTATGTAAACAAGGTAAGCTGTCAGGGTTGTGGAACTAAATTATTTAAATCAGAACAAGAGAAAGAATAATGGGATCCTTATATTTGGTACATGTGATTTGTTCTCCGACCAAAAAAATAATGCTTTTATTAGGCTCAAGATTCAGGATGATTGAGTTTTTAATTTCAGTGAGACTCTGCTCTGAGGAAGGAACCTGCTTTATTCCTTAAGTATGGATTTAAATTGTCCTTCACTTCTTTCAGAATAAATGTTAACACAAAGTCGACTAATTAAATTCTGAGGTCTTCACTCCATAGACAGAATGTGGGAATTCTGTACGGAGAGTTTATCCTATTCCCTGTAAAAGGTGCCTCACTTGGACGTGAGATTGCATTTCTGAGTAAGTTAGAGTCGGTGTAGATTCATTTCCAAGGCAGTCTGAGGCAAGCATTTTTACTGAGAGAGACTTGCCATGACTTGATAGTCCCTGTGAACTCAGACAAATGCATCTGTAGTTCAGTTTCTCATTTATGAATGAGAGGAGGGAATGCTGCTTCCCTGTCCCACGGTGGTGTCAAGCATGTAAGTACTTTAAAGTCTTCAAAGTTGGTCTGTCAGTCATATAGTAGCAAAATAGGCTATATAAATAATACAGCTAGATAGTGAGAATGAAAAGATGGAGCACAACACTTCAAAACTGGGGATAGGTGTTTCTATTGGGTAATCAACATAACATGGTAAACTCTTCTCTGAGCTCAGGCTATACATTCATATTTCTTTTCTTAATTCATACTTGAAAATATGCTCACTTATGCAAAAAATATGAACTGGAAAAGATGCTTGATAATAAGGACAATTTAAAACCTACATTTCACAGAACACTTGACATTTTACCCCATTTGGAATATCAGTTTTCATAGTATTTCCAGCCAGTATACATTTTTATTTAAATTGAATTAAACTGTTTAGCCACATGTGCATGCCACTTTAAATAGTGCTGTTTGGAGAACATTATTTTCACCTTTATTGGACAAAAAGTATCATAGGAAGTTGCTTTCCCCTGGAAATTGAACCTAGTTGGAAATAAATGAACTGGGATACAGCCAGACCTGGAAACTGTAAAATAAAAATCTACTTAGCAGAGAGTTGAACATCTTAAATGCTTCAACATTGTTATCTTTTAAGAAGACAGAATGTTTTCTGGGATTGTATCCCATGAAGATAGCGGAACTTTACAGAATTCATGTTATAACTCTGCATGCTTCCATTGATAGACCAGGTTTCTAATAGCACACATTTGATTTTAGTGGGATAAAATATTTCTTATTACTGCATCTCCTACAGTCTCCAACCACAGTGTCCCACTACGATACATTCTGTGTACTGAGAGTGTAACAGACAGTCCTGGCCTCATGGTTTGCAGACTACATACACAGATGATGAGGAAAAGATACTTATCATCGCCATCCTTATTTTGTTTGTGAATTGACTTCAGAGGGATTTGGACAAAGTCCTAGATGACTGCCTACATCCATAACACACCTAATAATTCAGTATAGGTCTCTTGACTTCTAGACGAATCTACAGATCACACACTCCAAAGAAATTTCCAAACAGCAGAAGCCACAGATTTCCCTGTAGGGTCTTATGAAAAATATGCAGGTCATATGAAAAATATGGCCAACACTGGAGGAATTTTTCATCTGAAAAATAGCCCATAGGACTATTCCTCTGAAAGCTTGGAGAAATGTGAAATACTTATAGCAGGAATACATGTGCTTCCTGAAAAAGAGAAACATTTTCTTCATAAATGATGGCAGGTGCTTCATACCAAGCAATATTCTTCTTCATTCTTCATGCTATTCAAATATGAAAACATGATTCGGTCATCCAAAATACTATATTTTTAATACTTGTATTTATCTGACGATGCAACCTATGACAATATGCATGCCTTTCCTACTCGGAAGATAATACTTTCTGTTCTTTTTTTATTTGTATTTAAATGTTTCACAAAATAGTTAATTTTGACAGGTCACCTAGGAGAAATTATGTGCCCTCACTGTACTGGTGGTGAACCTGGGATAGACAACCTGTTCACCAGAGGAAGCTTACCAGTGTACTGGTCCAATATTATTGTATTACCACCTTGTCAATAACCTCCCAGTGGACACTATAGTTACACCTGTGCTGATAAATCAGAGAGTGCCATGATAGAGTCCATTCTGGATCTTTCTCATCAATATGCTTAAATTGTTAGAAGGCAGTTTTGGTCCAGGCCAGTTAGTTCTCTCATCCTAAATGCCACACTTTCCATCAGACATCATGTGGTTGACAAATTCTTAGGCCTACATCCCTTTTAGTAAGCTTAGGAAGTGTGGGTTAGATGAGGGGACAGTGAGGTGGATGGAGAACTGGCTGAACGGCAGAGCTCAGAGGGTTGTGATAAACAGCGCAGAGTCTGGTTGGAGGCCCGTAACTAGCGGTGTTCCCCAGGGGTCTGTACTGGGTCCAGTCCTGTTCAACATATTCATCAATGACCCGGACGAAGGG
>WAAD01007108.1:55089-104945 GCA_013389945.1 Fregata magnificens
TCTGGAAAACAAGTCTTATGAGGAGCGGCTGAGAGAACTGGGCTTGTTTAGTCTGGAGAAGAGGAGGCTGAGGGGAGACCTTATTGCTGTCTACAACTACCTGAAAGGAGGTTGTAGTGAAGCGGGTGTTGGACTCTTCTCCCAAGAAACTAGTGATAGGACAAGAGGAAATGGCCTCAGGTTGCATCAGGGGAGGTTTAGATTGGATATCAGGAAGAATTTCTTTACCGAAAGAGTGGTTAGGCATTGGAACAGGCTTCCCAGAGAGGTGGTGGAGTCGTCTACCCTGGAGGCGTTCAAAAAAGGTGTAGACGTGGCACTCCAGGGCCTAGTTTAGGAGTCATGGTGGTGTTAGTTGATGGTTGGACTTGATGATCTTAGAGGTCTTTTCCAACCTTATTGGTTCTATGATTCTATGATTAGATTTATGTTGGCTTAAGCATGCCTTGGAAGAATAATAACTAGCCCAGGGAAGTACAGAAAGTGAGAATTAATAAGTGAAATCTCTGTGGACAAAGCTACTAAATGAATGAATAGAGTAATAGTGTAACCAGCAACAAAATGGGAATGGAAGTACAGGAGAATTGCAGGGGAGAAAAAGAAATAATGCCATTAAATAGTCCTCCTTTCTCATCCTTCAAAGTGCCTATATGATGACAAGATTCTTCTTTGTTTGATATGGATTTCTAAGGAATTGTGATTCCAGCTGGTTTGGGTGTTTATTTCCAGCTCCTTGAAAAACCTAGAAGTGTACAAAATGTCATCTTAAGGTCAGCTGAACACAACTCAGATAAGTGATGTTCAATCTCAGATTTCAGCTAGAGCGTAATTTTTTAAGGTGGAAGCTTGCATGAAGCTTGAAAAAAATGAATAAGTGTAATATGAGCTCTGTCTTATTCTGGAGATAAAATGATTTTTTTCAGGTCAAGATACATCAATTTTCCTTTAGAACTTGATATATTATTGAATCAATAATTCTCTGCTCATTAAAGTTCATCCAAACTCACTGTCAGAGCATGCAATGTAGGAGGAAAGCCCAATAGACTCTAGCTGCTCATCTGAGCAAGAACACTTGTGGTTGCCTCTGCTCCATCCTTCACTACTCATTAGGGCAGAGACCTGAGAGCAAAGAAAACCTCTACGTCCCACCCAGACCATGTCTTAAATATGACCACCCTTGCTGCTGAGAGGAGTGGGGGTAAGGAGAGGCAGACAGTATTTCTCCCCACCACTCTAAGCTGTGACATGAACTGATGTAATCTTTCCCATAGACCTCTAGGGTCCTGAATGAAAGATTGAAATAGAACAGCAAATGTGTTTTGAAAAAATTTCCATCAGAAATTTATGTATCTGTATCAAAGGAAATTACTGATGCCCCAATTATTTTTAATCATATGACATTTACAGTGTTGTGGAAGAAACAATTGGGTCATCTGGAATCATGATTTAAACTATCACATTGTACTGTCTTGATTACAACTGATTTTTCCTTAGTTTCCCCCCCTTCTCAATTTATATGCACTAAGAAATAGCTAACTCGAAGTCTTGACTTCACCCACCCCCAGTGTTTCTCTGTTACTACAGTAGAAACAATGAACAGATGAAAAAAAAAATCCTTTTCCCAACGGGTCACTCTCATATTGTACTCCAGAGGGCACCCATGAATGAATGGCAAATGGCCATTCAGAGAGTTGCCAAATACCATTAATCAATGCACCAATGTGGCAACATCAAGTTTTGTGACAGGCATGATTTAATCTATTGTTTGGTAATCAACCTCATCTATGGACATTCTGTAATTCTTATAAATTCAAGAATTATTGTTAGTCCTTTGGAGCAGAACAGTATGAGAATGTCTCACTTAATAATCACAAATTGCTCTTTTCTTCAGTCAAAGAGGTAACCATTTCATGATTATTTGAGAGAACAGATTATGTCAGCTGGACCTAACAGTGCATGCTTTGTCTCATTGAATACTACTTTCTCCCAACCAACCCTCCCAAACCTCTCTGCAATCTTCACATTGGAATTTGCTCACTAGGAGCAATGGATAATAATGCCATTCATCCACCGTCTGATTCAGATTTAATAATTAGAATGACTTACTTACCCCCCAATTAAAGGGCAATGTTACTTCCACTGTTTATTGTTCCTGTGATTTACAACCTAGTACCATAAAATACCCAACGTTAAAAAAAATCAAAACGCTTCTGGTCAGTATGCAATAGTTAGTGGATTACTTCATACTTGACCTTATCTTCTGAATGAAGACAAATTATACATTTGATGAAGGAAGGAGTGAATCATTTTGTCTGTTTGAGAATGTACACACTCAAAAGTTTTAAAATATTTGGAATTTATATTGAGACAAGATCTGAGGATGAAACTCTCATTTATAACATTTCAGATTGCAAAGTAGAAAGCTATAAAACTAGATGCTTTCAAAGACTGAAAAGCTAGCTCCCAAAGAAAATGGAAATATCAGTAGAAAATACCAGCACTGGTTCAAATAATTTAAATGTAGTTATGCACATGTAAATTAGTAGACCCAATGAAACTGTTCTTTGTTGGCAAAATGAAATGCTTTCTTCTGTTTTCAATGGCTCAGCTTTTCTTTTTAGCTTGCTTATGAATGCCTATATTGCTATCATAATTCTTGCATTATTCAAAATACTATTTTATTTCTCAAATCCCTTGCGGACATAAATTGAAATTACTATCCACCTGTGATGCAAATTAGGATTGGAAAATTGCACGATCCTTCCTTTAAATAGTTTGTATTTTGCTACTTAAAAGATCTCTGTAGTTATTCCTGCTTCCTATGTTGAGACTTGAGGTTTGAGGAGATAAAAACTGTACAGTGGAGGTAGATGAAGAGACCTTTGCCTGACGGCAACTTGAGCTAGCAAGGCTGACTGCTACAGCAAGGTTTTGGTGACCTCAGGTCAGATAATGAACAGTCATGGTGTCATTTACAGAGTTGCACTGTAAGTTAAGAAACTTTGCCTCTTGCCTATTATCTTTGCTCCACTTGCTTAGTTTGAGTCCCACGCTGTATGCTTGCAATTTTTCCATATCTGGGCCCAAACAATTCTGCAAACAGCTAGTTTAATCTGCTGGTGTTCTCAGTCCAAATGACTGAGCAAAGCCAGAGAGAAAGACTTTGCCAAACTGAAAAAACCTCCTCCATTTATCAATTTTCTGTCTCATGCCTCAACCATAAGACATCGTGCCAACTCAATAGTTGGTCAGGAGGCAGACTAATGTGACCTATAATTGCACTTTTAGAAATAGGTAATAGTACAAAAGTTGTGTGGATTTAAACATTGTGCTTGGGGTAGTATAACCTGTACTGAAGTATATAAAAAGCATTTTAAGATTTGAAATTGATCAGCTTGGAAAATTATTTAGATTGACGTTACTACTTTCATTATTTTGTTTGTATTGCTCTCCACCTTTTCTCCCCCACTTCTTTAGTAAATTTACATCGTTGTGAAAGGGAATTGGAAACTTCAGCATCTATTCTAATGATACTGCTTAAGGTACTACTATTTTTCTATTACTGTGCAAAATTGCTCTCTTATCAATAACTTCTCTTCCCTTAAAGCAGTTTCTTTCTGTTTTCTGATAACTCCAGTTGAGTTTAGTCTGTTTCCCTTTGCGGAACAGTAGCTCCTTTCTTTCATATGGAATCTATGGCTCACAGGTTTCAAAACAGGGTGGTATGAACATCACAGAACTAAGTTTTTTAAAAAACTACCTGAGAATCTTTACAAAAGATACAATTTCTCTGCACTTTTGCACTTGTACACTCCAGCCCACAATATAGCTTATTTGAACCACATTGCTTATCAATCCTAAGCAGGTTTACAGGGCATTTCTGTGAAATTCCACTTGTTAAATCACAATCAGTTGCATGTTTTCTGGGCTGTTTGACAAAACACTGTGAGTGCTGAAGATTTAAAAGAATATTGGATTATTCATTTATTTACATATTTCTGAAAAATCTTATAATCTGCATTTACATTGCAGAACAGATGTGCTCCCTGGTAAGCCCCATAGCTCAGGTCCCCACACCCACACTGGCCATGTCTGGAGGAGATGGGGCTGGCGCACATTCTCCTGCATGCCACGGGGTTCCTCTGCAAGGAAGGAGTCATGGTGTGTTTCCACAGGTCTGCCAGTCCAGACAGTTGAGCACATCTGTGGACTGCAAAGTTTGCTTGTCTTAGTACACTTTAAAATGCAATAATTTCTTCAGGGCTTCACAGCTCCACTGAACTATCTTTCTCTTAAATCTGGCCTATCGTAATCAGCACTGGGTTTCTGAAGACTGGAAGTAACTGCAGGGATATTACAAAAACAAGGGACAAGTATCACAGATGGAAAGATGCCTTACTTTCATACACTGAATCCAGGGGATCATTTCATTGCCTAAACATAGGTACTTAACCCTCTCTGAGATGCTCTGGGCTGCCTGAGGCAACCTGGGGCTGCCAGATGCAGCACAGGACCTACAGAAAATCTCTGCCCTTTGGAGCAGCAGCTGAGAGCCAGAAGGGATAGCTAAGGGCATGAAGTTCCTATATCTGGGGAATGAAATCAAGCACACTCCACCAGTGTCTAATACAGATAGAATAAAAGCCAGGCTTTATGAATCAGACTGTGTCATTAGTGAAGCAAATAGAAAATAGGGGCTGATTTGTTCTTTGAAATAATGTAGATTGCATGGAGAGAAGTAAAAAGCCAGAAGAACTCCATTTCTAAAAATTGAAGGAGACAGAAAAAGAGGTAGAAGGGTCATGGGCTTTTTGTTTCTAATTATCTTGGTCTGGTTTTTCTTTTTTAAACTAAGTTGGTTTCAGGGAGACATCCTTTGTGATGAACAATTCTGATTAAAATAAATGAATCAAATTAACTGTTTACATCTGTTGTATCAGAAAATAACAACATCCAGAGTCAATGATGATGAAACCAATGGCAGTACATGATCAAAGCAAATGACATACAGGGGCAGGTACAGAACCTAGGTTTGATAAAAAACAAACTGCTTTTATTGTTAAAAGAATGTTCGTTGCCAATGTGACCAGCATATCATGTATTTAGATCTTTCATTCCTTTTAAAACTGTACATAGTTTTAAACTACTATTCTCATTTGATTGGTGCTTTCTGTAAGTCATATAGCTCAGCTGTCCAGTCTATGGTGCATATAAATACAGATATTACCCCCTATAGGTAACTCTTAATACTAGCTTAGGTGTTCACAGCTTACATATGAAAATTTGGAGAGGGGAAACAAAGTCAATTCCCAGCATTTTGTATTGCTGAGATCTACGTACACAGCTGAAATCCCCAGACTAGGTAAATTTGATGTTTGTCAGAATATAACTATCTACATTGGACAGCTACACAATAGGCTGGTTTTGTCCCCAGACGATGTCATGTCTAATAAGACTATGCATCATTTTCATTCCTGAGCTTTTATGCCTCCAAGGTATTTTATAGTTGCTATTATCTATTTCCTCTTCTCTGGCTCAATTTCAAAGGTACCTTCAGTACAAATCCTTGAATCGGTGTTTAGAAAACATTAAAAGCCTAAGTAGAATATTGGCAATATATAGGGAAAAAATAACAGATTCACAGAGTTGCTGAGGTTGAAAAGGACCTCTTGAGATTGGCTAGTCCAACCCCTAACTACTCAAGTAGGGTGAGCTAGAGCAAGTTGCCCAGGATCATGTTCAGTCTGGTTTTGAATATCTTCATAAATGCAGACTCCACAATCTCTCTGGGCAACCTCTGCCAGTGTTCAATCACCCTCACAGAAAAACAAAAAAATAAAATAAAATAAAAATTTCTTGTGTTCAGATGGGATTT
Source organism: Fregata magnificens (assembly GCA_013389945.1). NCBI lineage: Eukaryota > Metazoa > Chordata > Aves > Suliformes > Fregatidae > Fregata > Fregata magnificens. The sequence continues at coordinate 60,965 of WAAD01007108.1, forward strand.
CATGTGTTTTAATTTGTGCTCATTGCCTCTTGTCCTATCACAGGGCACCATTCAGAAAAGACTGGCTCCCTCATCTTCATTTTCCCCATGAGGTATTCATACACATACATAAGATCCAGCTGAGCCTTCTCCACTCCAGGATGAACAGTCCCAGCTCTCTCAATCTCTCCTCATATGACAGATGTTTCAGTCCCTTAATGATCTTCATGGCGCTTTGCTAGAGTCAATCCAGTATGTACCTGTCTCTCTTGTACTGGGAAGCCCAGCACTGGACTCAGCACTCCAGATGTGTCTCACCAGTGCTAAGGACAGTGGAAGGGTCACCTCTCTCAATCTTCTGGCAATGCTCTGCCTAATGCAGCCCAGAATGCCGCTGGCCTTCTTTGCTGTGAGGGCACATTGCTGGTTCATTGTCAGTCTCTTGCCTGCTAGGACACCAAGGTCCACCTCTGCAGAACTGCTTTCCAGAAGGAGAGTCCAGAGCCTGTACTGGAACATGGGGTTATTCTTCCCCAGGGGCAGACTGAGCACTTCCCTTTGTTGAATTTCATGAGATTGCTGTCAGATCATTTCTTCAGCCTGTTGAGGTCCCTCTGAATGGCAGTACACCCATCTGGTGTATGGGTCACTTCTCCCAGTTTTATATCATCAGCAAAAATTGCTGAGGGTACACTCTATCCCATCCCCCAGGTCATTAATGAAAATGTTAAACAGTATTGGCCACAGTATCGACCCCTAGGGTGCACCAATAATGACTGGTCTCCAACTGGTCTTTGTGCCACTGACGACAACCCTCTGGACCCAGCCATTCAGCCAGTTCTGAGTCCATCGGAATGTGCGCTTACCTAACCCATATTTTGTCAGCTTGTCTATGAGGATGGTATCGGAAACAGTGTCAAAAACCTTACTAAAGTCAAGGCAAACAACATCCAATGCTCTCCTCTTACCCATCAAGCTAGTCAGCTCATTGTAGAAGGCTGTCAGGTTGGAAAAGCATGATTTCCCCACTGTGAATCCGTTCTGACTACTCCTGATCACCTCCTTGTCCTTCATGTATTTGGAAATGGGCTCCAGGATTACTTGCTCCACCACCTTCTTAGGGATTGAGTACCGGCTGACCAGGCTGTAGTTCCCTGGATCTCCCTTCTGGCCCTTCTTGAAGATAGAGGTGACATTTACTTTCTTCCAGTGTTTAGGAACCTCTCCTGATCACTGTGACCTTTCAAAGACAGTTGAGAGTGGCCTCCTAGTGACATCAGCCAGCTCCCTCAGCACTTCTGAGTACAGCTTCTCAGGCCACATGGACTTATGTATGTTCATTTTGAGTGTCTCCTAACATCCTCCTCCTCCACCAAGGGCAAGTCTTCCTTGCTCCAGACTGATGGCCTACTGATTTACTTGTAGGTGATCTACCTACCTAGTATTATTTAATGTCATGGGAATTTTTAATCGATTTGTTCCATTTTTATGCATGTGTCAGAGACAGCTTTTGCTCAGTAAACCTAAACAACAAAAGAACCTATCCACCATGTAAGTCTTCATCAAGTGTAAGCAAGGTTGCAGTGTACAGAAGTGTTGGAAAAAGACAGAAAATAAATTATGTAATTTAGGATGTCCAAAATTAATTATGTAACTAAATTTCAAGAACATGGTCATAAATGTCTTTTGTTCTTTTGTGCATTATCTTCTTTTAACTTAGCTTTTATAGTTCTTTTAGATTGAAAACAGCTCATTACTGAGACAGAGGTTTGAGATTTTTTTAAGATGGCCAATTACCTGCAAGTGTATTGTAAAAACCCTCTCAGTGTAAAGTGCTGGATAAATACAGTTGTGCAAAATTCACATTTTCAAGTCAATATACAAAATAACATTAAGCTGTAAGCTATTGCAAGATTCTGAAACACCAACAGATCAAATAAACCCAGTCTTCTTCCAGACCATGTTTCCTTTAGCATACAATTTATTCAACTAATGTTATCAAACTTCAACACAATTGCAGAAGCATGAGGAAGAAGAAAAACTCCTCTCTGAGTATTATCGTATTAGAATTAAATGGTTAAAAATTAAGTGTCAGGGGGATTTAAGATTAATCCAGATGGATCTGCCAGATCCAAAACTGCATCTGTCTTGTAAAATAGGAATGAGTTCTAACTCAGATAATTTAATTACAATTATGCTGACTTACAAGATCCATGGAGCTGTCCATAAGTACAGTATACATCTGTTTTGACATCCATATATATTTTTCTACTGATCTATGGGTTTTTTAACAGTAAAAACATAAATTTGAGAAAGAGAAACAACACAATATGTAATGACATTAATAGTTATAAAGGGAGTTATTTATAATCCCCTCAGTGTTACAGCCTGAAGATAATTTAGTGATGAGTCAAACTGTCTCCAGTGTAAACTGGGAACCAAATAGCAGAAGAACTGGCTTTTAAGGACTGGAAAACTTGACATATCTGAAAAGTGCTTCAAGGCCTGAACGCTGTGAATAACGTTTAGCTTGCAGCTGTTGTGAATCCGGTTGGACTGGCAACACATGGAGTGCTAGTGCTACCACCCTCTTCCCTTCTGCTCTAATGCCTTTAACATCTGATGAATATCATTATAATGGGCCCCTCAAGACAGTTCTGTTTTCACTTAATCAAGCAAAAGCAGTCAAACGTTTCTCAGTGGACCCCAGTTATGCATTACCACCTATCTTCATGTTTTTGAGGCATTATTGAAGTTCAGAAATTCCCATCACATTTGCATCCCAGAGAGGTTACACAGAGGGTTGGGTGTAGGCTTCTGTGAACCATTACAAGTAAAAGCTGTGGCTGTAATCATACTTTAAGAAGATCTACCACTTTTTATGTCTAACGTGGTAGTAACCCTTGCTGGCTGCTAACAAGGACTGTGATCTCCCCAATATGCTCCATTCTACTAATGCAAGTGGACAAAAAAAGCAAGTGTGCATCCCACTCTTCTTCCCACCCTTCTGGTATAACAAACACCACTATGACAAGCCCAATCTCCTTGTCTGTGCAGGCTCATCTCAGTGACGACTTCTCAAAGAGCTCTGAAGAGCCTCAAGATGGCACCTAGGTTGGCAGTAGGCACCATAACACACCTTGGCATTCAGCTCACCCAGGCTTCCAGGGACTAGGCCAGCATATGTCTCAGGCCACAGAAACGCATGCATCAGGTATAGAAATCTTTGCTGAATAAAGAACGCAGCTTGGAAGGGGGTATCTGAAGCCGTAGACCTCAAAGGATGTGCTGCAGACCTGAAGACCTGAAAAAGAGGGAGCATATTCCATCCTTCCAGCAAAATAGGAAAGAATGGGAAGGCAGTTCTGCCCCGCCTATTTGCTAAAAATAGTCTATTTGCTAAAAAACTTTAATTGAAGAAATTACACTGAGAAAACTGCAATGCCTCATTTTCCCCCAAATACATACCTGTGTGCTTATAGTGAAAGAGTGGGAAAATCATATGCATAATTAAAAAGTTATGACTAATAAACACCAATCCAAATGATAGGTTTTTAACTGACTGGCTTCATTACAAATATTTAAATAATCCTCATCTTTTTTTAGCTAAAACTGAGTAGAACTAGCATTGCAACTGTAGTTTTACTGGGTCTAGAAAAAAAGACCTCAACTGAATGGATGCAGACATTACTTGTGAGCATAACATGTCTTACAATTAATGGTCCAGCACTTCTTTAGATAACAGTCTTTTCACCACCTCCAACTCTCAAATTATGCAAAAACTCCACTACTTTCACTATTTGGAGGAAGCTCTTGGAACCGGTTATGACAACACCAGTTTCTTGGAAGCTTTTTGTACTGGTCTTGACAACGCCAAGAGGTCAGAGATATGCTTGCTCTTCTTCCCATAAAAGTCCGTCCCAGGTGTTGGTACATTTTAAACCTAGGAAATACATGTTCTCATGTAAGTAAGTAAAAACTTGCTGATTTTTTGATACATTTTCGAAGTCTTCTTTTGCTGAATCTCTTGGAATTGTCCCCCAGCTGTGTGAGACACTGTAACATCAGAGATACGCAAATTGAGAGCGTAAGCAGGAACGTCCTCTGTTACACATGCTTCCTTGTCGGTTCCTAATCAATTTAGAAAAAGAAGGAGTAGAAAGTGGAAGGGCCAAGGAGATACCTAAGTTTATTTTGCTGGAAGGAGGATACTGAGAACAGGAATCACTGGGGAGAGGAGGCTGGAAGATGAAAAAGGAAAAAGAAGGAAAGGTAAAGCAGGCTCATGTAATTAATCTTGGGTTTAGTGATTACTGAATTCTGAATCTTTGACTTGCAACCCTAATATACTATTTGGAATCATCATCATCATCATCATCAGATACATCTAAACAGTAGCACTTGAATTTTAAAGTCAGGCAGGCTAAAACTTAATAAAAACTGGTTTTACCTTTTCTATACAATTGTATTTCTGAATATGTCTTGTGCTATATTTCTTGTAGTGAATGAGGTAGAATGACAGCTGGTAAAAATGAACTGCTTAAAAAAACCCCTTTATATTAGCATCTATGCACAATATAAAGGCTGTTACCATGGGTCTTGGATGAGGTTGATACTTCAGTGTCCAAATTATTATTATGGTTCGTTAACAGTGTTCTTCCAAGGAAGAGACTGAGAGACATTTTTACTAAAATTCAGCAAAAGTTAACAGAATTTTATGAGACTAAGAAAAGGTATGTAGATAAATCTGCATCATTCAATGGGGATGTCATCATATGGTGGATGTTAAAAGATGCGTCAGGGAAAGGTTTAAAAAAAATAGAGTACACTATTAGATAACCTAAACATACAGGCTCAAATTAGTTTTGCTGCTTTCAAATCTGTGAGTTTTTTGGTGCAGGTGAGGGGGGCTATTCTGGAAAAAAAACCAACCCAAAACCCAAACCAGCCTCAATGGTACTTTTGAACTATAAAAATAAAAGTCTTAAAGTTTATCGTGATTATACTGTGATGTGGTTATATAATGACATATGGCATGTAAACAATTTTTTTAAATTTAAATGAAAATTACTTTTGGTACCAAGGAGACTGTGCAGGGCAAATTTCACCTGAGAATATAAATTCCCACTTATTTCATCTGTGAGAAAAGGGTACTGTTTCTCACCCCCTGTTTTGCAGAAGCGCATCAGGGTTCCTTAGCTGTTCATCTTTTTTTAATGAAATTACTTCAGTGTCTGAGTGGGATCTGACATACATTTTATTTGTTGTAATTCATCCTAAATTCATGGTGAATATCTCAAGTACTCCCGATAATACCCTTTTCTCATAAATATCCACTTCAATATTTTTAACCGTGACTCATCACAGATACTGAAAGACTGAATAAGGAGCACTGAATGAATTCATCTTTCATTACAGGAACAAAGATAGGTATACAAGAAGAGTTTCAAATACATGAATATTAAGGGAAAAAAAAAGATTTCCCCTTTAGAGAGAAGTTTCTGGGACATTTATTGAATCAGACTTCTAAATTAAGGACTTTCCTTCAAAAAGGAAATGATCCTTGCATAACTAAAGTGTGATTCAATGAACTATTACTGGTCAGCTCTAATTGTAGGTAAAAAATAATATTTTCCTCTGGAAACAAGGAGAAACCTATTAGACTTTCTACTGACACAAAATACCTCCTAAATTCAAAAAGCATCTAGATCTGTGCAAAAACTCCATTTCTCACAGCAGAGCTGTAGTGCTGTTGGGACAACCTGATACCATGTAAAAGTATATTTTATTCAATGACTCTTCAAAGTAAAAGAGGAAGGAAGACATAGGGCTACCACTTTTTTTTTTTTCCCCTCCAAGTAGTCTGAAAGTCAAGATCCCCTGTTTTTTTTTTCCTTCATCATGACAAAAGATACTTTGCTGTGTATACAGCTATTTGCTATAATTTTCATTGCTAGATCAAGAAGAAGGGATGAACTTTTCAAGGAGCCAAGGGTGGTGAATTTTCAGTCAGCTCCATGGATAAATAGTTCTTTTTATAAAAAAATTCTAATAATTCCTCTGGTGGTTTTTCCAAATAATTTATGTCACTTTTCAAATCACTTTGCTATGGAGACTTCTTTGGTTTTGGCTCCCAGTGTGCGTCTATTAAATATTGTCCTAAAACAAACAAAATGTTTTATTTTTCTTATTCTTTTATCATGCCCATCACTCTAATACCTAAGATAAAGGATTTCCTACTGCCAAAGACATTCAGTGTTAGAGAACTCAGTCTAAAAATCTTCTCTAATGTATTTATTGATGAGTTCAAGTTCTGATGAGTACCTTTTGGTAAGTTACCATTTTGTTAATATACTATTTTTTGTACTTAGAAATATTTAGAAACACATTTAAGCTAGGTGTTGTTCATTCTTACAAGGAATAATCTCAGGCAACAGACAGCTTGAAATCAAAATAGGTCAATAAAAAGGAGCAGAGAAAAGCTACATATCACCATTATAGAGATGAAGCCAGAAATTCATCAGGACTGGAGCCCAGACATTCTTGTGAGTTAGGTATCTAAATACATTTACAGCCAGTGGTAAAATTTCTTCTATGTACTTCAATCGATTCAGCTTTCCACTCTTTAAACGCTTATCTTGTTAGAAAAATATACAGAACAAGTTATTCCTGGCTGTATAAGGGCTTTTATAGACATCCAAAACCTAAATTTTGAAAGAATAATCTTTAATGGATTAATTCTACAATGAAAAAGACTGAAATTGATCAATTAGACTCAAAAGTAAGAATATTACATGAATTTGTATTAAATATATTGCCTCTTGTCCTGGTTTCTGCTGGGATAGAGGTTTGGTTTTTTTTTTTTTCCCTAGTAGCTGGTATAGTGCTGTGTTTTGCATTTAGGATGAGAATAATGTCGATAACACACTGGTGCTTTAGTTGTTGCTAAGTAGTGCTTACACTAGTCAAGGGCTTCTCGATAACACACTGGTGCTTTAGTTGTTGCTAAGTAGTGCTTACACTAGTCAAGGGCTTCTCCAGCCTCCCATGCTCTGGCAGGTGCACAAGAAGTTGGAAGGGGAGGGAACATAACTAACACAGTTGATCCAAACTGGCCAAAGGGCTATTCCATACCATATGTCATCATGCTCAGTATATTAATGGTGGGGAGTTGGCTGGGGATAGCGATCATTGCTCGGGGACTGGTTGGGCATCGGTTGGCGGGTGGTGAACGGGTGCATCACCTGGTGGGTTTTTTTGTTTTGTTTTCTTTCCCTCTCTCTCTCTGATTGTTTTTCTTTTCATTATTATTATTATTATTATTATTATTATTATTATTATTATTATTATTATTATTATCAAGCTGCTCTTATCTCAACCCGCAAGCTTTTTTACTTTTGTCCTTTCAATTCTCTCCCCCATCCCACTGGGGGATGGGGGTGTGTGTGAGCGGCTGTGTGGTGTTTAGCTGCCTGCCAGGTTAAACCACAACGCCTCTATATTTGGCGGGAATTATAATGAAACAGGTATCCATTTCAGCATTACTAAAAGAAAGTTCTCAAGATTTTGGTGGGTAATTGTCCTTCCAATTTTAGCTCAGAATCAACGTTGAGAGGCCTAACCTGAGCACAACCCCCTCAGCAAATCAAGGAATGTGTTACTGTCCTGGTTTGTTTCCAAATTTCCAAATGCAATACAAGTAATTTTAGTTTAGGTAATAATTAAATATTTACAATAAACACAGCCACCTTATTATATATATCCACATATCAGAATAAAGCCTGATGATGAGGTCACTGTCAATGAAAGCTGAATTCAAGCATTTTGACATTAGCTATAAGGAAACAACTGGAAATCTGTTTAGACTCAGAAAACCTGACTGATGCATTAGAACAAAAATATTGTGAATTTCTATCACCAGAAAATGGAATTTACATTGTGGCACAACATTTTACATTTTAACTGCAGCCTGTTGCTTCTGGGAGATCAGACTAAACAAGGTCCTGTCCACAATGCAGATCACATTCAGTACCAAAACTGTACAGAAGGAGAATGATCTAGACAGAGGACCTGATAGACCACATTCAATGTCACAATAGTAATACCTAGGAACAACAGCCTTCTTATTTCAGAGGAAAGCTACTGCCAGAAACTTCTGTGCTAAGCGATACCTTGAAATCAAATGTTTATGAATTTGCTGTATAAGTCCTGTGGCCTGATGTTTCATTCTGCACAATTGCAAGACATTTATGTGGTTATGGAAATTTTTGAGGATGACTTCTGAGGTTTTGTAGAATTGCTTGCATCAATCTGTTGTCCAAAATGTTAAATCAGTGAAGCTGTGTTAGAGATGATTCACATCTTCAGAGAAAACATGTAATGGGCCAAAGTCATGCTTGGTGCAACTCCAGTGAATTTAATGGAGTTACATGAGGGATTGATTTTTGTTAATCTTGGATAATACTATTCAGTTACATTAAATTTTAGCTCAAAAATAATAAATGGACAAGGATAACATTATGGCTTGGAGCCTTGGGGCCCCCAGGCCTGCTTCCTCAATGACATCATGAGCTCATCTGTACACTTGGTTCATAGAAATTAAACAAATGGACTTCAACCTATTCCCTTGGAAATGACAGTGCAGTGGAACTCTCCACTGCATGTTCCTGTTCTCTCAGTGATGACTGACTTTAGAGACTGGTCCCCACTGTGGGAAGGTGATCCAAGACATATCTGGTTCTTTTGGGAAGGAGAAGGCAGTTATCACAGGAAGGTGACAGAACAGCTGTCTGGATGAGACATACAGGTTTCTGAGTGCTTATATGTATGCTGCAGGGTATGGTGGTTGCCCATCATTAGTTTGCACAGTGTTAGGAATGAACTAGAAACTTCAGCTTTTCACCAGAGCAAACACTTTGAAAATGAGTTATGAAAAGTAATTCACTTTTAGCACTAAGGAAGACACAATGACCTTTATGCAAAATAAAGCTTTTCCTCCTGCAGCCATACTTCCAAAAATCTGCCTGATGGGTTGAATCACTTCTTAGATGGCTCTTCCCACATGGAAGATTCCAGGCTATATGACAGAGCACTTTGAAGATGCTCTACAGCAAGAGGTTGCCCTGCTGAACACGGTGGCTAGTTGAGGCCCAACATCACACACACAACAGGGGTTTGGCACCTGGAGAACCAAGTTCAGGGAAAGTTCTTTCTAACTCTCGTCAGGTGGCAATTACCCTAGGTCCAGAAATGTGAAGATTTTAAGGCGCCACAAGTTTTTGGTTCCACTCCCCAACCTCCACCTAATGGTTGCAGACATTTCAATGACACACTTCAATAGTAAAACCTTAAAAGACTATACTTTTTTCTTCCTTTTTAGTCTACCGTGTAGATACTGATGGGACAAGTCAAAATGATTGCTACCATATATCTGGTACAAAGTAGGAGATAATGAGGGGGTTTACTAAAGGAAAACATGCTGCAACCTTTCACATACACTTTGATCAGCCCATGGCAGGCCAAACCTGAAACATTTACAGCAGTCCTTAGCATTTCAGACATACTCATTGGGTTGCCTCTCCAGTTTAAGCAGAGCAGTGATTTTTTAATCTTTGGATTTTTTCTCACCATTCACAAGCCCACCCAGGCAGCATGTAAATCATCCAGACAGGAAATATTCCATTGTGTGGGCCAGATTACTTGGAAATGATTCACTTGTACCTGAGTTCAAAGCTTCTGGCATAGACCTATGGTACATTCTAGTCTACAGTCATTCTTGCCTCAGACTTCTGTGTTCAGTGCAAATAAGCTGCTAGAGCAAATCTTATAAAAGTTCAGTGGCTTCAAACTAACTTGGATTTGAAAGTCTGATCTGGGATTTATGAAAAAAGAAACAAAGAAGAAATCTTTTAGGGGGGAAAAAAACCCTGCACAAAAAGGTTACATTTCATGCGATTGCTAACCCAGAAGAGAAAGTTTATTCTCCCCCTAGGCTGTAAAGTGATTTGAAGTCCAATATCTTAACTTGCTCCATAATGACATATATATAAGATTACACCACTTTCCCAGCAATATCTTTCCTGATTTATTCAGTATTATAGAATGTGGCTGTTCAGCACAGGTGGAGGAAATAAGATAAACACAACCTTCACTGCTGCTTTTCTATCTTGTTATTAATGTATGCAAGGAAGGCACCTGTGAGAAATCTGCATCCTGCCTGGATATGAGTAGGAAATGATTTTCCCATTGCACGAAAATATTTGAGATCACTTCCTCTCTCCTCCCATCTGATACTATTTTACAATCGTGGTTTAACCCTAGTCAGCAACTAAGCACCACGCAGCCGCTCGCTCTCTCCCCACCCCTGGTGGGATGGGGGAGAGAATCAGAAGAGTAAAAGTGAGAAAAACTCATGGGTTGAGATAAGAACTGTTTAATAATTGAGATAAAATAGAGTAAAATAGTAGTAGTAGTAGTAGTAATAATAACAATGTACAAAGCAAGTGTTGCATGATACAATTGCTCACCACCCGCTGACTGATGCCCAGCCTGTCCCCGAGCAGCGATTGCTGCCCCCCGGCCAACTCCCCTTAGCTTATATACTGACCATGATGTCATATGGTATGGAATATCCCTTTGGCCAGTTTGGGTCAGCTGTCCTGGCTGTGTCCCCTCCCAGCTTTTTGTACACCTGACCAAGCATGAGAAGCTGAAAAGTCCTTGATTAGTGTAAGCACTACTTAGCAACAACTAAAACATCGGTGGTTATCAACATTGTTCTCATCCTAAATCCAAAACACAGCACTATATCAGCCACTAGGAGGAAAATTAACTCTATCCCAGCTGAAACCAGGACAATCATGTTCAAAAAAATACCCCTTGGAACTGAAAGGTAAGAGTAAAGGATAAAAGTCTTCTGCACCCCTCAATGACCCAAAGTTTGTAGTATTACATCAAGTTGCCCATGCAGTTCTCCAACAAGAAGCAAAGGCAGGACTCCTAAACCCAAATCTCCCTAGGTCATATTATTAGTGTTTTTCTGCATCAATAAACATATCATGTGTTCAGACATAACATTTTGAACCCAAGAGACTGAGGAAAAGTCTACAGTCTTTTGGTAGTCTCATCTACTAAGAAACAAGATAGCATAGTGTGCACCAAACTTGTTTTGCTCTTAATAATTACCTGAGCTAACTAGTTTATAGACCTCTCTTCAGCAACCCGAGCTGTTGTTGCCCACAGAAGTGCCCTAAATACTTCTTTTTTTTTCATTCTAGGTGATTCTGTGCATTTTGTTAACAACTCCAAAGATGTCAGTAAAAGACCACTGACAAAACAACAAGATGCACACTTGCAGGATTGAATACATTACACAGCATGAACTAACCCTTCTACATGGATCATTAAAGTTGCATGATTTCACACTAAAGATCACCATCAGGTGGAAGATTAGTATCACCAAATGGTATAGAATTGCAGGGAACAAATATGGAGCACCACCCTTTATCCCTGTTTCCAATTTCCAACATTATTTTGTAAAGCAGTTTGAAAGGAGCTGAGGTTGAGCTGAAATTTGGTGGCCTGTGGTCAAACCACAGGGCCAATACATGCTTCTTCATTACTTTCTTGGCTGGTCCTCACCAAGCAAACACCCAACACTAGGAAGGGCAGCTGAAAACAGAGGAAGCTGCAGGGCTCATGACAAAAATCTTTATTTCAAGTGTCATGCAAACTCTGAAATGCAGAAACAGAATCCTCTGCAAAGCTGTTACAGGTTCACCAGAGAGGAATGAATAGAAAGAGTCTCTCTAGGGAGAGACAGATAAATGTCTAGGTTCAGGCAGAGGAGATGGCTTCCTAAAGATTTGTGGACATAGCTAAAATAATTATGTAAACAATCACAATTGTGCTCCTGTGGAACAGCAAACAAAAACTGTGCTGACATTATTATTTGAAACACTATAAAGATAGGAGAGTTTCAGTTCAAATGTGGGCACATTGTACTAGGCTCCAGACAGCTAGTAAGAAACTACCTATGTCTCAAGGAGATTATGATTCAAAGACATAAGACAGATATGTAGTGGGAGGTAGAGCAGAAGCAGATGAAATGAGTTAACTGGCTTCACACTCCAAATCCATGCTGGGTCAGAAATAGTAATTAATTTTGAGACCAAGTGTAATGCCAATGCACTTTACCACACTGCCTTTCTTGTTCATACTGAAATATGAATAGGAGAGAAATATTATGCTGGCCCTTTTTTTGAATACTGACAATTGTTTTAATATCAACTGGTGACAAGAAAATGTATTGTGTTTCAGGACTGAACTCCTTTCACCCTAATTTTTCTGCATTTCAGGAAGAGACATACAATGAGAAAATGAAGTAAACAAAACTTAGACATCCAAATCCCTCACAATCTGGAAAACCAAACCACTATTTCCACCTTCAAGAAATATTTTTAAAGTCCTTGAAAGAATAATTTGTTCTTGAAAGCACCTGTCATGATGTGCCTCACAATTTTTAATAAGAAGAAAACACTTAAAAATTATAAGCCGCCTTTGTATTGGAATGACTCAGAAGACTTGAATACAAAGATATGGACAAAACAACACACTTGAGAAGCAGAGGGCCATGGGATCTGTGCTCCACTGCCATTTAGAGATGACTTTAGATTTACTGTGGGGAACAACTTTTCTACTGTGTCTTGAAAAAATGGATGAGGATCAGTAATCTAGCACACGCTAAAGTTTTCAAAACAGCTGACCAGCATTTTCTAGAAACACATTAAGAAACCAAAATTGCTCTGACTAACAAGAAGTTCTTCATGGGAAATTACACTAAATACAATGAGAAATGTTTGTTTCCTGTGGAGGCCACGTAATTCTTAAAGTAAAACCCAGTGGAAAAGTATCTTGGATTAACAGCTCCTCCACGAACAGGATGTCAAACACCAGCAGACTTTTCAATATTCTGCTTCCTAAGTCATTGCTTCTGCATCAGAATTCCTTCGTCGTGACTTTGGAAGACTACCTTCTGTCTTTGTTTCCCAGGTCTCTTTATTTTCACTCACTTGTTATAGCTGTGAAAGAAAAGTGAAACTTTTGACCTACTCCTTTACTTTGCAGATTTGAACTTGTGCCTATTTGCTCATTGTGCTTGTTTAGATACAACCAGGTAGAAGGAAGTGGCTGATGCCCTCTTTCAGCAATGGGTCTCATTTCTTGGACAGACCAGAACAATACCTCTGTCTCCTTCTCTTATATTCCACATGCTTCCTCACATAGTGTCTGTATTATCTTTTTTCCCCAGCCTTTGCTTTGTTTCCAATCTTTACACAGTCTGGATTCTTTTACGTTACAAATTTGACAAGAAAAGGAAAAAATGGTTCAAATATTAAAACTGAAATGCATTATGGTGACAGTTTTAGGTTTCTTCTCTGCATAGATCCAGATTCTATCCGCTCTCCGTTCCTGTTGTCACATACAGGAAGAACTGTACCTCAAAGCTGTAGGACAAGCAGGCCAGTGAACTAAGCTCCCCTGCCACTTGCCCCCCAGTAAACCTCCCAAGTGTTATTGAGATTGAAAAGGACAAACTAATTGGGAAAGAAACATGCCAGAGGAGTCAGATGAGAGAAGATGAACAGATAAGAGACAAAGGCCAGCAATATTTCTTTTTCAAAGATTTTCTCTAAGGAACTAGATTGGGTCATGGGGTTCTGCATTAAGTTCCTGCCTCACCAGGCAACGTCTGGTGTGCTTTTCATAAGGAAATATAAACTCTGGGTTTCTACCATGTGATCTGTAAAAGGGAAATCCTAATATTGATGGTCATTATTTCCTGTTTTCAAAAAACAAAAAGAAAAGCAGAACTCCAGACCAATTATTTACAATTGGTCCACAGGGTGATCCCATAAATCTCACAACAAAAGCTGAAAATGCAAGCACTACACGAAGAAAAGCAAAGTTAAGCAGAAGGGAAGCACTTTCTCAAGGTCACAAAGCCAGCAACAGGTAGAGCCAGAGTGTGAGCTTGGCCATGTGGCTCCAACCATTGGTCAACAATGTCCCCAGCCTGAGGATTTAATGTGCCAGAAAGGAGACTGTACATCCCCACTGCACAGCTGTCAGTGATTAAGGGTGGTACACTGAAAAGAGACTCAGGCTCCAGGAGCTGTTATTGCAAAGTTTCTCCATGATGGACTCTTCCACTCTTTGACGTGTGCAATGGTTTGAAGCCATGGCCTGGCCACAGAGTATGGGTCTAAATGCAAATTACTTGAATCCCAAGAAAAGGTCAGAGAGTCTCTTATTCACAGATGTTGTTCCGGAAAAGGTGTTTCATCGGTTCAGTGTTTAAACCAAATCAAAAATTTCCATTTGGCTAAACTTTCGCTGAATACTATCAAGGGATTATAAACATTCTACTTTAAAATTATACGTCCAGCTGCTACTTGCTAATTATAAATCTAGGTTTTAGCGCTGGCTTTGAAAAATATTTTTCCTGGGTGGATAATATGTCCTCCCAAACTTCTGTCTGGGGAGCAAACACAAAGAGACCATCACAAAAGACCATCCTATCAGCTATCACATAGACTGAGAATATTCGTTTTAGTTCCAAATGTGCGTAGCTAGTAAAGTAAATATGAACCTCATGTATGCTTACTTAAAAGTCTGATGGGAAAGTAATGTTTTTCCTGATTGCGGGAAAAGACCATACTGTAGAGGAGGAAATCCACTGTGTCAGTTGGCTGGCGTGTAGTTAAAAACAAAATGATATTTAAGAACACTTGTATTGACCTTATTTTCCATCCAAAATACGTGAGAACTGGCAGGAGTGTACAGAAACATCGACTTGCTACACTGTACGTTAAAATCAGTTCATTTTGATGTAAATATTTCATTCCTCTAATAAACTAAGTTATACTTTTTTATCTATTACAGACTAAAGACAATTGAATTTACTGTAACAAATCCACCTCAGTATTTCCTTTTGCATTCAGTTCCTTCTCTGGTTCCTTTTTGATGACAAGCAGACTGATGGGAAGGAAACAAATACAAAGGGTCTTTAAAACAGACTGTTCTGATTATGGATGTGCTTGTGACTAAGGCGGTTGTCTAAAACTTTCTGGTTCAGTTCTTGGCTCTGCTGCATACGTCCTGCATGAAATTGTACAGTTCACAGAATTTATCTCAGTTTCTTCATCTGAAAAATGGAGGTAATCTTCATTTTGTTGTGATTTTTCCAGGGTAACTTCACTTACAGTTGTAGGTGTCACACGCACACACCTAGACGAAAAGCAGTATTCCTAGTCTCATCACCATGTGGAATGTGCTTACTCCCAGCACTGTTTATGTTAAGTTTTTAAGAAATTCTTCTCAAATTCCTGTAAGTCTTGTGCTGATTGTGGACATCCCATCTAATATAGAAACTGAGCCAAACTGCCTGGTTTA
The DNA here is from genome assembly GCA_013389945.1 of Fregata magnificens. Taxonomy (NCBI): domain Eukaryota; kingdom Metazoa; phylum Chordata; class Aves; order Suliformes; family Fregatidae; genus Fregata; species Fregata magnificens. The sequence goes on from WAAD01007108.1 coordinate 76,397, forward strand.
TGACTTTTAATCAGACAGCAGACAGAAACAACATATGGCAATAAGCTAAGAATCAGAATTCTTCTGGCAAATATTTGGAATAACACATGCATTGAGAAAATACAACCATTTGTAACCAGATGGCAAACAAAAACAAGAGAAAGACATCCTGTAATGAGTATTACCTCAGCAAAACTGTTCTTATCTTCAGCAGCGGACCAGCTGTGTGTTACATATTGCTGCAGGAGATCTCTGGGCTGAGCTCCAGCTCTGGGATTAGTAATGTTGTCCTAGGCTGGGAAATATACTCCTAATAAGTAAAAGCTTCTGTACTCTTAATGGATCTCTTCGTTCTTTTGAAAGCACATAGGTATTTTGTGATGGAGTTTGTACTCAATGTCAGCCACTCAGGCCCACTTACTACGCAATGCTAAACAGATTCGGGAATTCTCACTGTGCTCTCAGAAATGAACATCACTTCAGAATAATTGAAATTTAGGGCTAGCAAACAAACAAAGCCAGGAGATGAAATCAGTTCTAAATTAATGTTCTACCGGTGGGGTGTTATGAATGGGTAGTGGCAAACATGGTACTTTACAGGGATTTTACAGGCAAAATTTCTGAGAGTGTCAGATTCTGCTGCCCAAATAAGGTGTCCCGACACATATTTATTTAAGTACAGTAAGTATTTCAGATTTGAAACTGCTTTGGCCAAAAGCCTCATAATTTTTCTTTTAATTTTATGTGTGTACCTCAAAATATGTTTGCATAGATATCTTTCTTTGTCCTCATATTAAGAAACATTTCAAGGCTGCACATTCATAGCCTGGCTTTCATTTGTTTAACCACGTTGCACATTTTAGTCTGGCACACCTGCAAGTTAACGGCTGTCTAGAGAGCCAGCCTTTAGACTGATTGGAATTTCATTTAAGACAACAATCCAAGTGCCCTGGCCTTCTCTTGCCTCCAAAACACACATGCCGAGCTTGAAAAAATAGCTGTAAACGTGCTGAAAGGAAATTGTAGAATGCTCTTTCCCCTGCCCCCTCCTCCTCAATGCCCCACTCCACAGCACTATGGTAAATACCAGCAAGGCAGGCTGGGAAATTCCTCTGAAAATGCTAACACATGAGTCTCATATTATACGCTAGCACTGGTCATTACCAGGCAAGGCCACTGAGAACTGTACTGGTGTGAGAAAATTCCCAGAGCCCTGGTTTATTCCAATGACTATTGTGAAGACCAGTTTGTAGTGCAGCTTATTCCTGAGATTTGGAAACAAGGGGACCTCTCAGCACTAAAAATACTTGGTGCCTTTTCTGGTATTAAAGGACTTAGGTATGACAAAGGACGTCTGATATTTGTCACAAAGTCTGCAGAATATCCAGTCGTTTTCAATTATTTCACGTGGCCTAGCATTGCCACATTTCTATTGGACAAAACTATGGTACACAAGAAGCTCTCTTCAAAATGCTTATAGGCTTCAGATGGATGACCTTCACTGTAGGCAGGAAGTTCTCTAAAATTCACAAGTTTTTGGTTTAAACTGCCAATGATAAAATAGTAAGTTCTCTTCCTTTTTAAGAAGTACTTCAAATATTCTTACAATTTAAGAAATTCAATTATTGAAGTGTTTCAATATTGAAGTACAAATCCACTTTTCCAAAGATACAGAGAAGACATGGAGAGCACTGCTGTTTGGCCAATTCTTACTCTCACCGTTAAGCTTTCTACATTAGTTAAGCCCTCTTAAGGTATGATTCAGTTCTCAGCTTTCAATCAACAGAAGTTCTAGACAAGGTATAGGAAAGCAAATGCCAACTGCATTGTTAGATGTCTTCTTTCTTAATAAAGAAGGTGATTAGACTCTCATACAGGTATTAGACAGATAAAGGCAGAAGACAGAGCTTCCTTAAGACATTTAAAGTCTTCAGGATTTAATTTCTTCCTGAATCAGGACAATGACTCCTCTTCCTTTTTTCCTTTCAGACCTAATCAGAAGTATCATCTTTTATTAAAACCCCATGCAGATAAAACAGTGTTATTAGATAAGTCAGCTTTGACTTTTGTCTGCATGACTGTTGTTTTCTTGCTTAAATATAATGCTTTGGCTACTGGAAGTATTTAACAGAGTATTCCACAAACTTCATGTTTTCTAAAAATTAGCCACATTTGGAAGTTCGTATTAGAGCTAATTTTGAAATAGGGTTGGAGAGAGCAAGGGTGAAAGGTAACATATTTTACGTACAAACGTATTTTATGGATTATTTGTTCTAGAGTGCTGCTAGTACTATGATAAAAATAACTAACCAGGACACTGCTTATTTCTCTTGACATTAATATGTAAATATTTTCTCATGTAAATCTAAGCACACATTGGAAAAAAAGTTTAAAGATGATGCAATCCATACAGATAGCAAAATGAAAGTTTTTGTGGTAAATGGGGGAGTGTGGTGTGTGTGGCATGGGGAAAGGCGCACAGGAGAAAGGTAGATTCTTTCTCTTAAGTCATGTATTTTAATTCATTTTACTTTTTACTTAGAAAAAAAATAACTGACTTCAGGATTTAGATTGATATCTTTTAAAGAAAAGTGGTTTATTTAGCACTTCAAAGCAGAAAAGTCCCTAAACGCATTGCCAAGGGGAAAAAAAAAAAAAAAAGAATACTATAAGTACAAAAGCTTTACAGTGTATTGTTATTTCCAGGAAACATTTCACGTGTATTAACTCTACAGACAAAACCAGAGGGAGTATATAAACAAACTTAGAGAAAAGTGCTCCTGGCAGCAGATGAGCACACCAGAGACACTACACACTGTCATCCTTAGGCTCACTGTTTAGGGACTTTTTGTTTTTACAGCCACTTTACAGTTGGCTGTGACACTTAAGTAAAGCTAATACAGAGCATAAGAAATGCATCTTGTCTGACTGTTCTTCAAGAAACTGAAATACGGGTTCCAAGAATAAGCAATGTGATTTTCTGCTTTAGTTATGTGTTCAATTCAGTTGTAAACATCAAGAAGGTTGTGGGGAGGATATCGCAGCCAGCTCTGACACGTGCAGACCTTCTGCTCTGATTTCAAGTGGATGCCTCCTTAGCCGTGGCAGTCAGGTCTGAAGAGGTTAATATTTCACAAAAAGGCCCTGATATCAGGCCGGCACAAACTACTCACTACTGTTGACAGCAGCAGGCACTGTCTGTCACATAGATATAGCACAACATTTGGTTTATATTAACTTTGGAGGCATTGGAGAAAGGTCTTGGAGAAAGTCACATATGTAGTTCCAAAGTTTGAGAGAACAAAGGATGGGAGTGAACTTGGAGAAATGATTTTCCTTGAAAAAGGGAGGTTAGGCTTGTGCCATTTTCTTCTCCCACTCAATGCCTCTCAGTTAGACTTCCCTGATACTTGCACTTTGCCAAATTATCCCTTTCCACAAAGCTCTTTTTCCACTCTAATAGTGGAATAGTTTCTAATAGTTTCTAATATAAGAAAAAAGTATAAGAAAAAAGGTGGGAAGGAGGAGGGAGGAGTCTTCATGGAAAATATCTTCTATCATAGACCTAAAAATATTCAGGGAAACGTTTCCTTTCTTGGTCAAACTCAGGGCAGTGTTGTGACCATTTAGACATTTTCTTTAGAAATTAGATCTACTTATAGATAGAGCAAAGCCTGGAAACCACCACCAAGTAAATTCATAAAAGAAGAGAAAGTAAAACTTAGTTTCCCTATTAATGCAAGTTTGGTGGCTGGTAGCCAAGAATGTGTGAAGTCCAGTCAAAATTCTTCCCATATTTAAAGGATAGGTGAACACTCCAGTATCCATAGTTCATAGCATATTTCACTTTTTACTGTTCTCTATGTGGCTTCTTGTTTTCAAGAAACTTTTAGGACTTGAACTGTCTTTGTGAACACCACTCATCTAACAAATTTAGTCAAAATCAGCAAGTTGGTTTAGGCAGAGGAAACAGACACATGCTTACACAATCCTTTTTTCTCATGGGTGACCAGGGCAAAATGTGTTCCTAAAAACTCGTTTTTCCTTTAGAAATGATTTCAATGGGGGTTTTGTTTGTTTTTCTTAAAGCAGCTCTAACAGGTTTTTTGCCATATAGTCTGATCAGATGTAACACGCCTTCTTTGCATGTTAACTAAATATTTACTTTTTTTTTCCTCACTAACAAACTACTTCAACAGTCATTAGGGGACTTCAAAGCTAACTAATCTGAGGACCACCTTACTCAAAATGTCAGCTTTGTCATGAAATAATTTTGTGTAGCTCACTAGATGCTGAAGCTGTCTGCTCTCAGCAGGTGGTAAAATACAGAAAATTATACCAAGCTGCAAGCCCCCTGGGCTTAAATTTGAGTGATTGCTCTATAGGAAATGGTGATTGCAAGCCTCCATTACAATAGGTCCACGAGGGTTGTCGCTCATCCGACTTCCTTGAAGATCAGGACTCATCTGACATTGGAGAAGGCTTGTCATAGGAGGTGTGGGGATAAGAAGGTGACATGACATCCACCGCAATGTGTAAAATCTATAAATTGCCAACAAGCTCTGCTTTAAAAGATGTAGAAACCTGCATACTCCTATAAAAGTGAATCATGGAGAAACCAATATTACTACAAACAATGGATTCCAATTAATTTGTTTAGCAAGTGATCTGAATTTGGCCTTAGCCCTGTGGCAAAGTTTAGATTAAAACATTCAAACCAGAATCCATATTGGCACAGAATATGTCCCTTTAATTCCCAAGAAAGATGGAGGAAAATATATCCATCATCTTTGCAGTAAAAAACTTCTGATAGCCAATTTGCACTGAAATACATTAAAACATTTCAGAAAAGAACACAAAAAACCTACTTCACAAACAACATAGTTGAACAGTAATAGGTACTAAAAATCAGGAACTTGAAAGCTTTTTTTCCTTTTTCTAATTTTAAGAGCATTAAAATGTTATTTCCTTAAACCAAAAAAAGAATGTTAAATTGACCATTGATATCTAATTGTACTAAATTCTGTCAGAAGCAAGTATTTGGATTTCTGACTTTCCAAAAAAAGTACAGAATATGATTTTAAAGCAAGCCTGGAGCTAAAAGGAGACTAACATGGCACTGAATATCCACACATCTCTCTAATGAGACTTTTTTACTGCACAATAAATCTTAGAACAGTTTGTATATTTACTGCAATTGCAGTATGACTCAAACAGCATTAATCAAGTGTTATGGTAACCTCGTTTTAAAGTACAAACCCAGTCAAACATTTCTATCACTGTACTTCATTTCTTACCACAATTCTTTTAATAGGAAGGATTTTAGGATGTCCTGCGCATTTGCTTTCCTTATAAAAATGTTAAATCTCAAAGTGTACCTACATACCCAGAATTCTTTACTGTATTTTCTTCTGTGTGCCAATAGTTGACATCATTTCTGCTTTGTTTGAACAGCTGGTCTTCGCCCAACTTCAGGAGTTCAGAGGTACAATCAAGGCCAAGACCTCACTCTTCATAAAGAAGAAATACAGAGCACAAGGAAACAGGATGTATCACCAAACATCCATGCCCCTTCCCTCGAGGGATAAGCTTGCTAAGTTAAAAGTTCCCTACTGCTTTGTTAAGGCAGATTTCATGATATAACTCAGAACTCCAGTATGTTCTCATACAGTCATGATTTTCAATGACTCAGAGATACATGTATTCTTTATTTTCTACACCGCAATTCTGACTGACTCCATTGCAAATTACAGATACCCATCATATCCTCTATCTAGACCTTATCTCAGTATTCAGCTTTCAGTGTAACAGTGAAGAACACAGGAGAGGTTCAGGAGATGCTTTTCAAGCAGATGGGGAGGCTGAAAATGGATTTTAGCATAGTCAGCTGCAAGGGAGCAGTGACAGCAGGGCTCCACAAAGAGACCGAGCAGGAGGGACCACACACAGGACCCTGGGGTGGTGGCAGCAGACCGTGCCATAAGTCCAGACAGAGCAAGACAATGTATGGGTACAGTTCAGGACACAGGACTGGAGGCAACATAGGTGCAAAGGTCACCCAGGAGTCAGAGCCGGCAGACCAGCTGCCTACAGTACAGCCTAGGCAAGGCTAGGTGCCTAGGCGTCAGCTTAAGTGGAGCTCCTGTGTTATCAGTAGAGAGGGCCTGGGTAGGGGTCCCAGGTCAGGCCAGTAAGGGCAATTAAAACCCACTAGGGCCCTTAGAGCCCTGACAGTCAACAACACAAATTTTCAGTGTTCTGTTCCCATTCCTCTACTTCTTTCAGCCTTCAGAGCTCTTTGAGACAACCACCAGGTAGTGCCAACAGAGGATTTCATCTGAGCTAATAATTGTTTATTCTTTCTTTTGGGTTTTTCAGCATTTCCAGCCACATTGTTGATCGATTGCATATTTATTTTCATTTAAGTGTATAAAATGGTTATAAAACAAAAAGCAATCACCCTGTCCACATCCCAATCCTTCTTAAATCCACTTCTCAATGTGGTGAAAAAGATCAAACTGAAACACTCATTAAGGAAAGGAAACTTTCCTTAGCTATCGAAGTCACATCTGTGAATAGAAAGATTCCTGTATTCAAATTCTCACAGACCTGAGCCCTAAATCTTCCATTCCTTCAGAAGCTCTGAAGAACCAGCTGTAACAATTTTCTGCAAAATTAAGTTTCCTTTGAAATGTATTGGTTACCGTTGCATTTTGTCAAAAGATATCTAAGTTTCTGAAGTTGATTTCTGCCCGATTCAGAGTGAATCAGCAGACAAGGGGCCTGAAGACAAACCAGTGGTCTACCTGCAGAGGTGTGTCATGTCAGGATATCAGGTTTCCTGTGTGTAATACACTTAGGCTCTGGTGCCGTTTGAAAGTTTCTAAATGGCAGAAGTTGTTGAACATCAGAATCCTCCTCCTCCATTCAGGTTCAAAGCACATCCAGCCTACCACAGAGTGACATTTTGGACTGCTGGTCTACGTTTGCATTCACAAAGAATGGGCCTGTAAAGGGAAAGAGCTGGTGCTGGGGAGCTGACATCCACACTATGCACGCTTCAGGGGTTTATGGTTTGGATTAGCTCAAATCTGACTGCATGTACTGCATACCTTTCTACATCTGGAATGTACCAGGTGCCCCTTCAGCTTAATTTTACCTAACAGGCATCCTGCTCATGCACTTGAGACTGCTCCATGATACAAACCAAAGCACATTAAGTGAAGATGATTTGGAGAGTCTACTTAAAAGCACACCTGTGGTATGAACTAAGACAGTAATGTAGTTGGGTGCAGGAAAGATCCCTAATACAGATGGAAGTTGGAAGACAATCTACCACCACCTCCTACCCCCGCCTTGGAAGCAGAGGGGGCTGATGTTTGTGGCAGATTATTGAGCACACAGATACAAATTCGGTTTTGAATTCAGCTTTTTAAATTTTTTTTTTGTCTCCATGTTCCTGCACAAGATATACCAATGGCACATTCTTCAGTAGCCATGTGATATATGAAAGAAGTGACAGAAAGTGTATTCACCCCTTCATCTTTTCGACTTTCCTTATCCAGTGAAATGCAATGTACTCATAGAAACACAAACCACAACATCCTTCTACTCCTACGCATTTGAGTGCATCCATGAGAAGGAGGCTCACGAAGCCTAGGTGGAGCTAAGGAAGCCGTGATGGCGTTGTAGGGATTGAATTGAAATAAAAAACAAGGTATGGATGAAGCATGCAATTCATTTTCAGCTCATAAATCCTGATTTTAAAGTGGAAAGGGTACACAGAGGATGTATAAAAATTTAGTGGCTACAGTCCTTCTAGTGTCAAAAACACATACTGACATAAGAACACACACTTCTGTGGAAAAAAATGTGAAGCCATTAAATTGTAAGATGTTAGTAAATCAGGTTTGGTTAAACTCGGCTCCCATTGTGCACCTGCATGTGTATTTCACTATGTTCCAAGCCTTCTTTACTACATCATTCAGTAAATCAATCTATGATTTACTGAAAGAAGAAATTTTGAGCAAGGAATGAGTCATGATATTTATTTGAATTTCATTGACCCCTGGTGGGAATGAGGGAAAGAGTGGCACTGCCCATTTCTGTGAATGCAATGTTTTCTTGTCCCATGCCAAGACACTTCATTTTTACTGGGACAGCTTCTGAGCTGGAAACATAAATAACAAAGCCAGTATTCCTGTTGGCCACCTTCTCAAGTGAGTGAGGGTTGCAGGGGAAGGAAGGAGATTTAATTCAAACTTGGCAGTCACCAGGCAACCAAAGAATAAACAAAGCTACACAGGGCCAAGGTAGAATAAAATAAGGATGTGTTGTGTCTCTTTAAACTCTGTACTGATTACTCTGTGTACAAACATATATATATGTATTTATATGTGTGTGTGTGTGTGTATAAAATCCAGCAAAGGTTTATATTGCTTTATGTATGAATGCTTTATATATGCCTTTTAGCATCACAAAAGATTATTTGATAGAAGAGCAGAGCTGAAGACCAAACCTTCACTTAGTCATGTCTTTGTTCTATTCCAAACATGACAAACTTAGCAACGATCAAGGTGGTTGAGTTTCACATCATAGTTCTTACTAACTCTACACAAGCATACAAAGGTGAGGTATGTATGTGCACACAACTGCTCCACTGAGGTCTGTTGGCTTTGTCAACAAACTAAGGATGTACCATCAAAGCCTCCAAAACTAATGAGAATTATTCCTATTGTCAAGATTATTCTATTACGTTCTTTGTTGGTGAGAAAAGCAGCAAAATTGAGTGAGTTATAGTAGGAAATGAGATGATAAGTTTATTTTCCTTCAGGGCAATTAACAAAACAAATGCCATGTTAATTACCTCTAAATATTCCTGCATAACAAAAAAATCCCATATCTGTTGACTGAGATACAACATATCTGGACTTCTGGTGCAATGGAGATTTTTCAGTTAGCCCTTAGAGCAGCAAAGCAGTTAATCTTTTGGTACATGGCCCATAATATTTCAGGTCCTGCGCTAGAGTGGAAATCAAACTAAACGATCTTCAAAACTCTTGAAAATCCCTGACCTTGAAACGCTGAAGCAGTCTCAATGAAAATAATTGGGCAGGATCTGCAGTGTCTGAAGAACTGCTTGTATTCTTCTGGTTAAAGCACCTGTGTCTATTTGAGCACATTGAAGCCTTTGGTTGTGTCATGCTTCTGCAATGTTTTGATAAGTGATGTTGAAAACTTACCAAGATGAATTACTCTGCTTTGGACACCTTACTACCAAAATGGCACTGCATTATGAATAGCACTGTTACATGTCCGTGTGCAGACCCTTGCTCACTTGACAAATGCAGTTCAATAACCTTAACAAGAATGTAGAATTCCTCACAGCTGGTGCTGAGGTGAGATGAGCAGCTAACATAGCTCGGGTGACAACTTATCCCCGTTCCCTGTGTTGGAAACATCCAGCCTTCTAGGATGAGAGCTTGGGTTGCTTGTGAGAACTGTCAGTCATGGGCTATTTTCCTGTGCGTTGCAGGATCTACCAGCAAGACTATAAAGAACATTAAAAGGCTTTTCATTCAGCCCAGTTCTTCTGCTCTTTCTTTTCAGATTCTTAAGTTCTTAAGAAGGTGTTACAAAACAGTTCTTCCTTATTCCGTTCTCTGGGCAAGCTCTATATGGCCAAACGGTGGTATAAAATACCTTTTGAATCAGCTGATATTCTAGGACCTTTTAGCCTGAGACAGACATTCAGCAGCAAGAAGAAACAGAATAAAATCAGATCAAAAGCATTCTTGGCACTGAGCAAATATCAGTATTCAGTTGTCTCAGGAGAACATATAATATCCCTATTGTTACCCTAGGAATATAAGAAAGAAATTACAGTTCACATCTCTCATACCCCCTCCTGTTTATGAAAAGCTAGCCTGTCTATCCATCTCTTTCAGTAAATTGTAGATGCTTTTAAGCTTCTACAGTTAATTTTTTTTGTATGTGTCAAAAGGGTCTCACTGAATCCCTTCAGGATAATTTCTTACTAGTATTTTGTTTATACTCTTCTGTCATTCCAACATTCCTTGATAGCTTTAATCACAGAATCACAGACTGCTTGAGGTTGGAAGTGACCTCTGGAGGTCATCTTATCCAACCCCCCTGCTCAAGCAGGGCCACCTAGAGCCAGTTGCCCAGGACTGTGTCTAGATGGTTTTTGTATATGTCCAGGGATGGAGACTTCACAACCTCTCTGGGCAACCTGTGCCAGTGCTTGGTCACCTTCACAGTAAAAAAGTGTTTTCTGACGTTCAGATGAAACCTCCTATGTCTCAGGTTGTGCTCATTGCCTCTTGTCCTGTCACTGGGCACCACTGAAAGGAACCTGGCTCTGTCCACTCTCCCTTCAGGCATTTTTATATATTGACAAGATCCCCCTGAGCCTTCTCTTCTCCAGGCTGAACAGTCCCAGTTCTCTCAGCCTTTCCTCATAAGAGATGCTCCAGTCCCTTCATCATCTTTGTGGCCCTTCACTGAGATCTCTCCAGTGTGCCCATGTCTCTTTTGTACTGAAGAGCCCAGAACTGGACACAGCACTCCAGGTGTGGCCTCACCAGCACCGAATAAAGGGGAAGGATCACCTCCTCAACCTTCTGGCAATACTTTGTCTAATGCAGCCCAGGATACCATTTGCCTTCTTTGCAGCAAGGGCACATCGCTGGCTCATGTTCAACTTGGTCCCCAGCAGGACCCCCAGGACCTTTTCTACCAAGCTGTTTTCCTGCTGGGTGACCCCCAACACATATTGGTGCATGGGGTTGTAATTTCACAGGTTTAGGAAAATTATATGAAAGCTTGCTGCAGAACAGGGTGAAACGTTCCTGCCATGGTAAGTGATAGTACTTCTGTAATTAATCCCTATGCATTCACTGTCATTTTTTCCTCCTTTTTGATTATCCATTTCCCAGGAATGGAGAATGGATGAGATTGGGAGGGACTTCTGGAGATCACACAGTTGAGCCCCACCCTGTTCAGAGCGGGGTCAGCTAGAGCAATAATGTTTTGAATCTCTCCAAGACTCCATAACTCTTGAGGAACCTGTTCCAGTGTTTGACCGCTCATACAGTAAAAAAGTGTTTTCTTGGGTTCACATGGAATTTAATGTATTTCATTTGCTGCCCGGTGTCTCTCATCCTGCTACAGAACACCATTGAGGAGAGCCTGGTTCCATCTTCTTTAATGATAAGATCTCCCTGAACCTCCTCTGTTCCTGGATGGACAGTCCCAGCTCTCTCAGCCTTTCCGAATAGGAGAGATGTTCCAGTCCATTTGTCCCCTTTGTGGACCTTCACTGGACTCACTCTAGTACATCCCTGTCTCTCTTATATTGGGGAGCCTAACACTGGACCCAGCACTCCAGAGTGCTGAGCAGAGTGGAAGGATTACCCCCTTTGACCTGCAGGCAACACACTGCCTAATGTAACCCAGGATGCTGCTGGCTGCCTTTGCTGCGAGGATGCATTCCTGGTTCATGTCCAATGTGGTGCTCGCCGAGACCTGCAGGTCCTTCTCTACCGAACTACTTTTCAGCTGGTTGGTCCTGAGCGTCTACTGGAGCATGGGGTTATTTCTCTCCATGGGCGGGACTGGGCACTTCCCTTTGTTGAATTTCGTGAGATATTGCTGTAGACCATTTCTCCAGCCTGCCAAAGTCCCTCTGAATAGTGGCACAGCAATGTATGTGTCAGTCACTCCTCTCAGTTTTGGGTCATATGCAAACTTCCCAAGGGTGCACTGTGTCCTGTTGTCCAGATAAGTAATGAAGACATTAAGCAGTATTGGACACAGTATCAACCCTTAGGGTACACCTCTAGTGATTGGCCTCCAGCTTGGGCTGCTGATGACGACCCTCTGAGCCTGGCAGTTCAGCTGGTTTTCAGTTCGCTGCCCAGGCCATTTGTCTAGCCCATACTTCATCAGTTTGTCAGTGAGGATGTTATGGGAGAGAGTGTTGAAAACCTTGCAAAGGTCAAGATAAAAAACATCCACTGCTCTCCTCTCATCTACCAAACTAATCATTTCTTTGTAGTGAGCTATCAGGTTGATCAGGTGTTATTTCCTCTTCAAAAATCCATGCTGAGTTTCTCTTAATGAACCATATCTTAATTAATAATCAAAGATTAACCATTCTCCCAATTAATTATCTATTCTTCTTCTAAATTCATCGTGTCTAGAAACTATTGTGTTCCTCCATGTTTGTGCTGCAGGTTTGGTGATTTGGAAGTTGTTTCTGCCCATTTCTGTGGCTGTGGAATCATCAGCCTTAGTCCTGAGCCAGTGACCTTATCAGTATTAATACACATAGATTTTATTTCCCTGCCCCATCTAATCACAGTTTTGTCAGTCCCCTCTCAAAAGTTCCTTTTCAAAAGCCCTTTCCATGCAAAATTTTCTAGTAGAGGTCTGGGCCTTTAATTTTTTATTTATTTATTTTTTTAGGACATGTACTCCAAACTGCTAAAGAAAAGTGCAGTGGTTGAGAGTTTATCTCATCCTTGCCTCACGTATTGATATTATGAATCATGTGAGGGATGTCTATAGCTATTAACTCATGGCTAATCATGCTTTCCTTCAAAATTAAAAATAAAAAGCTAAGATGGACTCTTGCATTGATTATTCAACTTTTCAATAAAAGTTGGACTTACAGAAACTACAGCAGTAATTCAGTATTCTTAAACTGCATGGCATACAAGTAAAGAATTAGAGGTTATTAATGATTACTTCATGATCATCTCTGTTCCAGAACAGTTCAAATGCCGTCAGAGGAGGGGGTAATATTTTGAAGTTTCCTGTTCTGAATCAGGTCACAGCAACTGCAAGCCAAACTACATTTACTGGGAACACCCTTCCAGACAGGAAGGATCTTGGCTAATGAATGCATCTGGAAGATATGGGTCTAATAAATTTGCCACATATTACCTCTATCTTGAAAAAAAAGTAAGAGTAGGGATTTGGAAAACTGTAGTTAGTAAAAGTACTCCAGCCTGTCAGTGCTACACACTTAACAAGGATTTATGACTGTTACCACATTTGCTCCACTCTATGGAACTGAATCATATGACAAATTCTTCGAATAACAGTGTGTTATTTGATAAAGAAACAAAAACTCAGGACTTGGCCACCAAAACAGGTCTAGGCCTTGATATCCAGATACAACCAGTTCTGCAAAACTTTGTTGCTATAAGCAATATTTTAGGATGCAACTTAGAAGTTAACCTGTCAGAAATTAATATTAAAGCATCAGTGTGTTATACATAGTCGGTATGATATACCTGTTTAGGGAGCCAATTAGATACACAGCAAAAAAGACAACTTGGACCCATACATTTTCTTACCACTGCATCCTGCATTAATACTTCTCACAGAACATTGTACATCACAGACTTGATTGAGGAAAAATAGTTGAGACATAGTAACAGTTCTCTGTTGGGTTTCAAAATTTGATCCTGGCCCCGCAGTTACGTGGTTGTGTTGTACAGAGTTACATTGCTAGGGACCAGTTCCCTTCTTTTTCCTGCTGAGTTTCCAAGGGTGTATTTATTTAGAGAAATGACTAGTAGAGATAACAGGACAACTGAGAAGAAATCTCTGGAATCTCAGTTTGGACTGATTTTCAACCATTTAACCAGATCAATCTATAAAATTTTTTTTGAAAGATCAAACCACACTACAAACACATGCTAGAAACACTCTTAGTACTCAGTGAAATGTTCAGTTGCAAGAAAAATCAGGTTTTTTAAGCATCTAGCATCTAGCTTTTTAAGCAAAAGTCTAGGGAAATGTGCTAAAATATTCTTGTTAGACTACCAGAAAAGGAAAGCCTCTTTTCCTGGTCCTATTCAAACATCTACTTGCAGGTAACTTGCAAATGAGCTGGAAAGAAACGGGAAGAAATATGCAGATTAAAGAGTCCATAACCTGGGCTCCAGAACTGTTGCATGCCTGGAACAGTCCAGATGAGGAACTGATACCAGACAAAGCTAAACCTGAGAAAGGCAGCAGGTGGGCAGGAGAAAACAGCTTTAGAAAGTTTGCAGTCATGGTGCAGACAATACCTGAAGTCATATACGCACCTTTTGTAAACTTTCCAGTTGAAGAGCATGGTCTGCTGCACATTGAAAAATGGCTTGTGCTTTGTTACATGCACAGCTAATAACACTCCTCAGGGACAGCAGTGCTTTCTTCTTTAAGGGTAAATCTCTTTCCATACAGTTTGATCTTACGCCAAGGCCAGGTTTCCTAGGAACAACAACACAACGTAGCAGACTTCTGCAGAAGACAGAGCTTCTTCAATAGCTGATCTGAAATTGCAGAAAGAAATTGCCAATGCCTCTAAAAACCTCTCTGTCCTCTGAAGCAAAAATTCTGCCAGCATTCACTGCAGCATAACATGGCCCAGTGTGTGCAGGACTGCAATATCCATTCTGTGCAAAGGAACCCTGTGTTTGCTTGTGTAATTCTTCCTCCTGGAGTAGAAAGAGAAGGGAACTGTGAACTCGCTTTGCATAATGCGCTTCTGGAGGGCATAAAGATGCCATAGTGTTATGGATATTTTAGCACATTCTTCTTTAAGAGTCTTAGTAAGGACACTTCCTTTTACTGTTTAACATCGCCACCCAAGACTAAAACCAGTCAGCAATTATGTAAGGCAATAGGCAATATTCTGAACTTTTCTGCTTTTTGCCTCACACATATAATAATTAAATGCTCTACCCTCAACACTAAGGGGAGAAATAAATTATCCAAAACTGTTGAGTGGCAACCTTCTTTAGCAAGCCACCTTGTTTCGTAGCAAGAGAAGAGAGACATCAGACATTGAGTTTGCAGAGTAGATGATTACAGAGCTATTTCTGGAAACTGGGGTCAGAATATATATCACATCTTTCAGTTACTTTGTTCGACAGGCTTATTGGGTTTAACGGTCTCATACAATCATATTTCTTTTCCATAACCCCTAATACTTCAAATACTTCGGTCATTTATGAGCATAAAAGGCATGTCGGGATTGTATCCATGTAATTGATAGAACACAAAAATAATAAAAATAATCCACTGGTAAAAGTATTTCCATTTCCTTTTTTAGCCTTTTCCATTTTAAAATCTACTAAATGTCTTTATCAGTGAATAACCAGGTGTGAAGTCAATGCAGCATTTTAACTGTGATAGGCTGAAGTTAAAGCAGTAGCATATCAGGACCCTGAGTAAACTCTACCCTTAGATATTCTAACTGTTTTCTGAGCAATACTCATTGTTTTCCAGAGGACCAGTCAAGCCTTCCACAATACTGAAGTCCATGCACACTCCTATTTTAAGCATTTAAATAATATTTTGGCTTAGGCCTTTCTTTGTCCCCAATAAACAGGACTAAATA
This sequence comes from Fregata magnificens, assembly GCA_013389945.1. Classification (NCBI taxonomy): domain Eukaryota; kingdom Metazoa; phylum Chordata; class Aves; order Suliformes; family Fregatidae; genus Fregata; species Fregata magnificens. The sequence goes on from WAAD01007108.1 coordinate 91,797, forward strand.
GGACTTGCAGCCTCTGCAAGTGGCTGATCACCACATATACTAAACAATAATTCCGTTGACTGGTGTTTTGACCACACATATTCTCCAAAAGAACAGGCAATGGGAAACAAAAATAAATCCAGCATCTGGAACCTACTTGCCACTTAAGATCACAATAGTATTAGGAATTGCAAAAAAGCCAGGATCCCTGCAGCTCGATAGTTGTGCAGCAGAACTCTGTCTTTCTAAGGAAACATTCATGGAGATGAAATAAAACCCCAGAACTCACTCAGACATCAAATTGATTGCTAGTACCTCTGTGCAGCTTGGAATCCAGCTAGTTCACAACAACCAGGCAGGTAACAATACAAAGAAACTAGCTGATTTTGGAGTACCCTTTCTGACTTTGTTTCCCCACAGAAGAAGAAAGATACTGTTGACTGACTGGAACTGGTGAGCCAAGAGGACAGCTATAGATTTGTCCTCAGATGGGCAATACCAAAAGGAAAGGTGTTTCTAAAGCAAGCAAAGGGAGAAAGAGGATGCTCATCTGAGGAAAAGAATCCTTACCCTGCATCCTCACAAAGAGCATCAGCCTCACAACAATCTTGATAAAGTGCATTTCAGGCAATTGACAGCATCATGGCTGTGGATGTTGTCTACCTGGACTTTAGTAAGGCCTTTGATACGGTCTCCCACGGCATTCTCCTGGAGAAGCTGGCAGCTCACGGCTTGGATGGGCATACTCTTCGCTGGGTAAAAAACTGGCTGGATGGCCAAGCCCAGAGAGTGGTGGTGAACAGAGTTAAATCCAGTTGGTGGCCAGTCACGAGTGGTGTTCCCCAGGGCTCAGTTCTGGGGCCGGTTTTGTTTAACGTCTTCATCAATGATCTGGATGAGGGGATTGAGTGCACCCTCAGCAAGTTTGCAGATGACACCAAGTTGGGCGGGAGTGTCGATCTGCTCGAGGGAAGGAAGGCCCTGCAGAGGGATCTGGATAGGCTGGATCGATGGGCCGAGGCCAATTGTATGAGGTTTAACAAGGCCAAGTGCCGGGTCCTGCACTTTGGTCACAACAACCCCATGCAACGCTACAGGCTTGGGGAAGAGTGGCTGGAGAGCTGCCCGGCAGAAAAGGACCTGGGGGTGCTGGTCGACAGCCGGCTGAACATGAGCCGGCAGTGTGCCCAGGTGGCCAAGAAGGCCAACGGCATCCTGGCTTGTATCAGGAATAGTGTGACCAGCAGGAGTAAGGAAGTGATCGTGCCCCTGTACTCGGCACTGGTGAGGCCGCACCTCGAGTACTGTGTTCAGTTTTGGGCCCCTCAGTACAAGAAGGACACTGAGGTGCTGGAGCGTGTCCAGAGAAGGGCAATGAATCTCGTGAAGGGTCTAGAAAACAGGTCTTATGAGGAGAGGCTGAGACAACTGGGGCTGTTTAGCTTGGAGAAGAGGAGGCTGAGGGGAGACCTTATCGCTCTCTACAACTACCTGAAAGGAGGTTGTAGTGAAGTGGGTGTTGGACTCTTCTCCCAAGAAACTAGTGATAGGACGAGAGGAAATGGCCTCAAGTTGCAACAGGGCAGGTTTAGACTGGACATCAGGAAGAATTTCTTTACCGAAAGAGTGGTTAGACATTGGAACAGGCTTCCCAGAGAGGTGGTGGAGTCGTCAACCCTGAAGGCGTTCAAAAAAGGTGTAGATGTGGCACTCCAGGGCCTAGTTTAGGAGTCATGGTGATGTTAGTTGATGGTTGGACTTGATGATCTTAGAGGTCTTTTCCAACCTTAATGATTCTATGATTCTATGATCATTCTCTTCTCCAGGGCAAAGGTCTCTACTGCATGACTTTTACAGACATAGACACTGTAAGGAAAGGAATTGGTGCATAAATATGGTTCAAATGAACACATGTGGGCAGAAGAACTTTAGCCCTTGCCCTCATTAACCTATCCAGTACAACACACACCCCCAGGCACGTGGTAGTAAAGAAATGGCTGCCCAGATTTTTCCATTTACAATGCTATTGCACCTGGTCCTATACACATCCATACCCTACAAAGCTATGGAGGGAAATGCTTAATATTTATAACACACTTCCTTTCTGAGCCTACAGCTTCTGCATTTTGACTTTCTACAGTTGATCATGTTTTCCAATAGTTAATCCTGCCACAAAACCAGAAGCTGTTGTCCTTCAGGGTATGCTCGTCTAAAATACCATAAATATTTTCTACTAAAGCAGACCCAAATTCTCAACTGCTCTAAGATAGCTTTAGTTTATATGACAAGCATCACATTACCACATACTTTCATATCCATCACAAGCAGCTGTCAGTACAGTCTGAACTGTTTTGTTCATGTACTGTTAGGAAGCTTTGACTGGAATGTGGGAAAAACTGGATTTTACAAACATGAGGGTGAATATGGGTGTGACTGAGAAAGTAATAATGATGAGATTGTATCAGTAGGTGCTTTTCTTTTTTAAAGAAAAAGAAACTTAGAGAAACTCCTTCTTAAAATCTTGTTGATAATATGAACTCCTCTGGTTTACACAAGCTATCAAAAGCTGAAAAAAATAGTGAGAACTAAACAGAAAATGGTCAAATCTACATCAAAAGTTTAAGACATTGGAGCAAGCTCCATTCTAAAATTTTTGTTTCCTTGAAGAGATAGGACACCTGTATATTGACTGTACAGCTGATTCATATTGTTTCTATATTCTTCTTAGCTCAATACAATAAAATTTTTTGCATAAAATGGGCTGAAATTTGTTGGCTAACATTAAAATCTGAAGCTTGTTTTTCTGTCAAAGTTCAGAATAAAAAAGGAAATCTGATGATTCAAGTTTCAAAAATATTATCTTCTAAAAGCATAGACTTTGAGTTCTCCTGGTAAATAAATAATAAAACATCTTCAATTTAAGGATTTTCAACCATACCTAGCCATGATTCATCTACCTGCATGCCAGCACACCTAACTTTTTGCACAGTAGTCTCCTCAGGGAAACAAGAAAATCATATGGGTGAGTAAAATTAGGCACATTTTTCAGAATGTCACCAAAGAATTACAGTTCAGTTAAAAATCTTTGAAAAATTTAATGGTCTGTTGCTTGCCACAGAGTCATTAGCACAGAAAAACCAAATCCAGTCTAGCTAATAGAAACTACAGGAAGAAGCAGTTTGGGCCCAGTACCTAGTTGTTAATTCTGTCACCTATATTATTATTTAGTTAACTACAAATGGTATGGGAATATGGTAATGTGACTGAAATCCTGAAGTTACACAGAACGCATGTAGAACCAGTATCGTACATTATACGTATAAAGAGGCTATCAATCGCAGATGTGAACAGCTGAGACTGTATGAAGCAGCAGACAACTGGCAGGCAGACTAAAATCAAATGCAGCATCATTCGGTCCCTAGCCGCACAAATCTAGGAAGAGCGGTATAGCATTTACGTAACAGTACACCACGGAGTATCGAACGTGAAGGAGGAGGAGAAGGGAGACAGTTACCATGATGAACCTCACAACTGACACTGGAAAGATTTATTAACGGCACATACATTTGTATTCCACTCCCCTACCAAGACCCTGGGGAAGGCCTGATGGCATTGCAAACACAGGGCTTGCTATTTACCTGGAGCTCTAATGCCTGGGGAACATTTTAGAGATCCCAGCTGAGTCTAAGTAAACAGAAATATCCCCAGTTATTTAAACCTGAGTGAGAACTCATTCTATTTGTTTTGCCTTGATGTGATCCAGATCTTGTCCAAGATCAATTTTATGGGACAGAACTGGTCTTTGCCCTCTTGCTCAGCCAGGCAAGAGTGCAGGATGGAGCCGACAAGCCTGGTGAAGCATTCTCTCTGTAGAAACATAGCACTGGAGCTTCCTACCCGTGAAGGGCAACAGGACCGCAGGGCAATGTGACCATCCTTGATCTTGGGATGGAGCCCCTTTCAACTGGCACAGGCCAGGACCTCTCCAACCAGAAGGAGGTGTCCAAGAGGGTGACTGAAGCCCTGTGCAGCCCAGGGAGCCCTGCAGCCCTGGCTGGCTCTGCATGGGGCGCCAGCCTTGGTGGCACCCGTTCCATTTTCCCTTTGTTCAGGAATTTGCTCCAGGAAGGATAAAACGTGCATATGAGTTTTCTTTCATTCAAATACTGTCATCCTGGAAAGTTCATGGAAGACTGTGTGCCCCTGAGAAACTGCACAGCCCTGGCCTTGTTGTCCTCCACAAGCCCAAAGACATGGCACAGGCACCAGCCGTGGAGGTAGTGTAAAGAGCCCAGAGTATTAGCTATCATTCAGCATTGTAGGAAATGTTTTGCCTTTATGAATATGAAGAAAAAGTTGATAAATAGGACTGGAGTGGGACCTATCTGGCCCTGAAGACTGTCCAAAATAAGAATCCCAGAACTGCTGATGGCTCTGCTCACCTGTATTTTGAAATCTGGTCTGATCCAGTGTGTCCAGACACAGAGGCAGTAGCACGGGGCTGATGAGACAGCATAGGGTTTCCCCACACTGGAACAAATGAATTGTCCCTTCGAATCAACTTGGAAGCTGAAGTTTTTCAACAGATGATTGATCATTTCCATTTTTAGAACCTGAACAACATATTCTTATTTGGTCCAGGCTGACAGGCACATTTCAACTTGGCGATCAAGAATTGGTTTACTTCAACTAAAAAACAAAGAACCTGTCAAGTGATCTGCTTTTTTTTTTAATGGAAGACATTCTTATATATATAATACTGATTTCAACTCAGGAAAACTTAGCTAAAATTTTATCTCAGAAAATGTTTTAGTGAAGAAATCTTTGATTTCATGAAACTATGGGAGCTCACTGTAAGATGCACATAGAATCCTTAAACATTATAATGTAACTCTGGCTTTTATCATTTTAATAACAGCAATATAAAACATGTTTTAAGTTTCTATGCATAATCGCTCCATGGAGCTGAGAGCTGGCACTGTTGATAGCAAGGTGCCTGAGAGCACAACTACAACCAAGCACCACTCCTCTGCTTCATACAGCCTGCCCTTACTGATGCAGCTGGATCACAGCATGGTCAAGGAAGTTTCACCAGATTATTCCAGGTATGAGCTGAGGATTGTGAATACAGAGCAAGTAAATTCCTGTTACTGGCTTTTTTTCCCCCCTATACAGGAGATTTTCTCTAGTTCTAGACAGGAACTAACATCTCTTCTCTTCCTGAGTCCCAGCGCCCTCACATTTCTTACACAACTTCAGTAGGGCTCTGCATGCTTGTTAGACCTTTGTGCATCAATTCCTGTATAAGCTCTCACCACAAGGCTCAAAACCACATAGAAGTAACAGAATCTGAATAAAGGAAAAAAATAATGCATATGTGCATGCGGATTGCTCATAGATGTCAATACATTTGAAGTAAGTTGCATACATAATCTGTACTTAAAATAGGTTATGAATGATAATGATTGATCTCGTATTATATACTGTCTTTCAAAGATGTTGAAGTGACTTTTACTCATATCTAGCTGCTGTTTTAAAGAAAAGAAGAAGAGCTACTGAACTAAGCAATATCTGTTGAGGGACTGGGTATCCAATACTTTCACACTTTAGAAAGGTTGGAAACTCTCGGCCTGATATATATATGCATACATGCATATATATACATATATGCATATACATGAGACATATCAGATCTGATTATACCTAATAATTTACAGTATTCCTCCAAATGACAATTCCATTTAAACATCTAAAACAAGGAATAATGTAGTTTTTCAAACAAGTTTATATACTTTTCTATGATGAAACACACAGCTTCCATTCAAAGGCAAGAGCTCCCTCTAGATAACAGCCTGGGGAATTTTTCTAGCCTGCATTTTGAAGTGAACTTTGAAGAAAACAGCATAAAGTCAATGGATGTGGGGAGCACCAAAGCACAGTTGTCACTCTTCTGAGAAACCTTGGAATCTACCTCTGGGACTTATGTTTTGAAAGAATGAATGGTTTGGGGGAAGAAAAAAAAATATTAGCACCTTTAGCATTTTGAAGGGATTTTTATTATATCACAATGAGTTATATGGGTCATCTCCCAGAACTAATAGCAATAGCTCAGGAGCTCCTGACTCCTTTTCACTCAGTTTTCGGCACAGAATCAGATACGATCGGGTGCCTCCCTAAGACTTTCTTTATGCTTAGTGCTGAAATGCTCAGGTTGGAAGACAGTAATCAGTTTTGGGGATGACAGGTGCTGTATTGCAAGAAACTTAGGGACCAACAGGAATTAGGAGATCTACAAGAAGAGTCACAGAATATGGCCTGCAAGAGAAAATAGAAGAAATTGGTGATATTTTGTCTGAAGAGACAGAGACCGAGAAGAAACAGGACACAAGTTTTCAGGGTGCTGTGAGGAACAAGATGACAGTCTGTTTTCCATATCATACTTTGCTGGGGCAAAAGTAACAGGTTGAAATTACCTGGCGCAGCAGTTTTAGAACAACCTTGATTTGTTTAATTTGCGTTTAAAGACTTCCAGCCATGTCAGGAATTGCTTAGATAAAGCTGCTTCTGCCTCAATAAAAGGGAATGGTTTGCACAACAGCTTTTGGTGTTCCATCCTTCAGGACTCTACTGTATTGTATGCCACACACACGTCTTGTTGTCCATATTTCTGTTCACACCTCAACCCGGTTTACCTCTTTGCAACAACATGACATCCTTTTTGAGGATAAGCTAATGATTCACTACAACTTCTAGATTCTTTCTGTAGAAATACTACTTGGCCACAAAAGCATCAGGCAACTTCCTGATATTCCTTTCTCTGTGTAGTACATTGTATTTATTTCTAATGAATAACGGCCTTTTCTTCTCCAGGATGTTGCCTGAATTTTTTAAGGGTCATTTTGAGCTCTGTTTGTCATCCAATGTGCTAGCAGCCTGTCCCAGTTTGGTCCTACTTGCACTTTTATTAAGAACATTCTCCATCAACTGTTAGACTTCTCCTCTTCCTGTTTTTCAGTACCTCCACTATTCTCCACAAAAATAGGACTGGAGACCTCAGCTACCTTGCCTGTAAATTCTCAAGGGGGAGACTGTAAGTCTGAATCAACTTTAAATCAGTAGATTTATCTAAGTGTTCTCTTACCTATTCCTTCCCTATTTGACACTGAAAGCTTGCTCTTTACCAGTGGTACTAACTTTATAAGCTTCCTGATTGCATTTTTGTTTTTTTGCTGAAGATATGAAATAAAGTGTCAAACAATTTAAGATGCTTAGGACTTTAATTTGCACTCAATAGGAAGCTACTCTTTTTGGGGGGTGGGAGGTGTATTTCTTATGTCTACTATATGTCCAGAAATATTATTTTTTACATGTGATATTGCTTATTAGTTGCATTTCAGTTTGCACAACTGGGAAAATTCCAGTGAACGCTTCAGTGTTGACATATTTTACCAGCAAACAGCAGTTTCCAGAAACTAGAGAAGAAATATTGCTATCAAATTACAAGATGGATTGAGGAAATTCTAGACAAACAAGAATTAAAGCATCCATCAACAATATTTTCACATAGTGATTTACATGTCTACATCAATGCTGAGTGAATCTGGGTGAATCAAAGAAAATTATTTCCCCAGCAAAATTAGTTTGTTTCTGATTGCTCAAAAGATTCAGCTTTTTTCAATTAAGCTGCTTGTAAGCCATGTATCTATTAATCTGGCTCAATAATATGTATTGCAATCACAGCACAAAATGCAAGTACTGTTCATGTTCTTTATAGAGTACTTTTGCAGCTCCTTCTATTAAAAAGTAAACTCTAGGATAAGGCTGAGATTTCTGTTCATTTGTAGGAATAAAAATTCACTTTATCTCAATGTTTTCTAAATGTTTTAATAGTGCTGCCAAAAACTTTGCCCACTACAGCAATGATTGTCAACATTTTTTCATGTTTATGGCCTTATTTTATAACAGAATGTGTCTGGGAACCCTCCCCTCAAATTTAGCTATAGAGGAAGAGTTATAGCTGTAGAGGGTATTTTTGACCCTGTTTATGACCCCCAGCAGACCCTAGCTTGAGAAACAGTTCACTGGGAACGTTCACTGGAAACACTTAAATGAGGAAGTAAAAATATAATGTTCAAGTGAATGTTCATATAACTTTTGGAGATCTTTTTCCAGTTTAAATACAGAGACCTAGCCACCTCTGTCTTGCACATAAGCAAACTGTACACGTAAACTAAGCCCTTTAGCTGGTAAGAAAACCTTTACTTGCTTATCCAATAGAAAGGATTGGCAAAACACCCCGAGCACAAGTATATCGTTCTGTTTAATAGACAGCGGGAGTGTACTGACATGCAAGCCAGCAATTACAATACAAAATATTCACATGTCTGCCAAAGAATGATGTCAGTTCTAGGCTGTGGTGTTTGGTACATATCAAAATACCCTCACTACTAGAAACAGAGGCATGGATGTGTGAGCTGTATATGAATTTCCAAACTTAATAAGGCCACACACCTTGAAAATGGATCATTTAATGGTCAGCATCAGAGCATACATTTATCTACAGTAAGATTCTTTTTTAAATGCTGAACATGGATTAAGGTGTGGCCTTTTTATTTGGTCTTACACACCTGGAAAAGATTAATAAGCATTTAGTTTTCCATTCTGTAAAAAAAGTCCTATTTCTTTAAGTAAAGTGCTTGAAACAAGTTATATAGAATAGGGAATACTTTTAACAGTCTAACTTTATTAATAGGACACATCTTTCTTGTTATGTACTGAGTTTAGGGGTCAGGGAAATTCCCTCTGGATCAATAACATGAGAAGATTAAAAGCTTTAAAAATATGAGGAACCACCAGGACATTGTTTCTGGAGGATCCCCGAGAAACTACAGTAAATTCAAACTGGGATTTTAAAAATTATGTGGGTGTTTTTCCTCTTCCCAAGCAGGGTCACAGTTCTCATTTGCTCTTTCCTAAATTTTCTGAGTAAGGCTCACTCTTATTAGTCATATCTTATGGCTCCTGAATGGATATCAGAGCTTAATACCCAGAGATTTCCCAAATATGGTTTTGATACCATAGGCCCAAACCAAAGCCCGCTTTAATCTTTGGAAGTTTTTCTATGCATTTAAAGGGATTTTTAATGAGGCCTAAAAAGCATACCTGAGTAGTATCTTTACAGGTAATTTCAGTTGCCTTGAAACTGTTTTCACACTGTTGTGATCAAGAGATAACAGAACGGGGAGGTAGGAATCAGTTCATACAAGAGACAATGGGCTGTAGACATAAGACAAACAGTAATCCAAAATGCAGCAACGTAGTGGAAAGTCATAATTGATTCTGAATAACTTCCTTTTCCTCCCACACATCCAGGAGCTGAGAAAATATTGAAGGAAAGATGAGAAAATTCACATCCATTTCACTTGAGCATGGAGCCAAGCCTTGGGGATCGGCTTTGCCTGTCTGCCCCTTGTCTCCCTCCTCCCAGTGGAAAAAAATGCTGTGACCATCTCCTCTGGAAAACTGGTGAGCATGAATCATTGTGCTGATGAATAATTCCCTTATTAAAACATTTCTAAATTATTGCCAGCTTTGTGATTCTGCTACCGTCATGCCTCCAGCAATTCCTGTACCTGTGAGAGAGAAGGAAACAACTGTGTTGGATCTGCAGGTGACTTATACAAGAGTCAGTACTTCAGCTGGGAAAGTAAGACAGCCCATTTCTGAAAGGCTTATGCAGTAACTTAGTACCCCAGCTGGATATCTCTACAACAAAGAGCAATTTCCTCCAAGAAAAGGAAGCAGGTTATCCCCCAGTCTGGCACAGACCAGCTTTCATAGAAGTTAAGCTCACAAACAGGTGCTACAGGAAAGAACAGTCTCTACCTTCCTTCTCCACCTGTCCTGCCTGTGTTTGTACTCCTCGCTGAAACATTGCACTTAACAGTGCAGTGACCTCCAGGTTGTGTTGTAAGTCACATAAAATAAAATTGTGGCTTTCAAACACGGGATCGTGACACAAATTGTAAAAATAGAACTGGCACTTGTTAAAAGCTTTTGGCTGAGCATCTTTTTCCTAAAAGACTTTGTAGGCAATTACACTGTGGAGCTAAGTATGGAAATACCCACAATAGTGGTTACAGCTGTGCGAGTCCATCTGAATCCGGTTCACACGGAAATCTGCTGACTTTCTTATTGATGACCTTCATTCACATGCTTCAAGGCAAAACTGAGTAAACAGTGACCTCTAGGTGGAGATTCACCTAGTCATGAGCATTACCATGGTGTCTTTTATGCATGATCCTGCAAGGAAATAGGAGGGCTGGGGTTCAAAAAAACTAGGGAGGGGGAAATCAGTGAAAATGCTAAAGATTTTTATCAGCTCCTAAAAAAATGGTTGAGCAGCCCTTGACCCCTGGCTTTGCATTTGAGATGTGCAGATACATCTCACTGGGACATGCTGGAATTGACAACACCTCCTACTAGAAGTTGAGCTTCTAAAAATTGGTGAAGGTCATGGAGATTTTCCCAAGGAACTTTTGTTCTGTCTCAGGAAAAGGAACATGCTTTCAACCCTGAGAGTCATCGTTATGCCATACCTACATACAACATCCTCTATTCATACAAAATCCCAGAGTGGGGAAAGGCTACACCTATACTAGGAAATTAAACCATGCCAGGACTTATTCCCAGGCACTGGTAATGTGATCGTGTACTTAAACTGCAACAGCAGTCACTGGCTTTTGGCCTATGGCAGCTAGCGCTCTCCCAAATGACTCCTGGGCATGGCTGAGGCAGGGCACATGCAGGCACCCCATTTTGAAGTCTCAAAGAGATTAGCTTTTTCCATTTCAGAATAGACAGGATGGAATAAAGTATATGAAGCTGAAGTCTGAGTAGCCATGTAAGAACTTCTTTAGTCCCTTCTGCAATTTCGTGTGTGGTTCAAATATCCCCACGATTGTAAAACCAGTATTATTATCTTCATATAACAGATAGGAAATTGATAATCTAAAAGCCAGATTATCAGAAAGCATTTCAGCACTGAAATAACCTTGTAAATCTAACAGACTTGCCAAGACTATACAGGAAGGAAACTGATGGAGAAGGTTATTGAACACAGACCTCCTGAGTCCTTTACTGGCATTATCATCAACAGGCCATCCTTCCTTCCCTTCAGTGGAACAGCCTATATGCTGTGTAGAAGTTTATAATACGCACAGACTCTGAGGTCACTATAAACAAATGAAATGAGACAATTCTAGTAAAATATATCGAGGTGTGCTTTTGAAAAATACTTTTTTTCTGTTTGATTATACTGATGTATAATGGGAATCAGAACACAGGCTATTTAGACTGATCTCCTAGGAATGGCAGTAAATATATTTGTTTTAGTACAGCTAAGGCAAATAACAACAACATTTGAACAAATTCTTTGTTCATCTGTTGACATGTAATTAATTAATGTGCACAGCTGAGCAGGAGGTGATGTTTGAAATATTGTTCCAGCACATACCAGATGTCCTACTTTCATATAATCGAAAAGAAAAATGCAGGTTTAGCAAAGTATAATATCTCTTAGATTATCTCAGCTCTAGAAAAGACAAAGGTTAATGATGGATGCCTATAAAAACATGCAACAGAATATTCAGCATTTCCAAACTTTCAGACAATGACAATTTATAGTGAGTTAGAGAGACCACATAGAACATGACAGTTTTTTTCCTTACCTGAACACTAATGTCCTGGCTTGGGAGATCTGGATATCTCTCTCTAAGAAAATCTGTATTGGCATCAAGAGGAGGAATTAATGGGGTAATATAAATTTGCTATCAACTGCATTTATATAGGGAGCTGTACAAAAGCACACCCCTATACAATACCCACTCCTAGGATCGGACTTGCAGAACAACAAGCTGAGCTTCACCCAGCTTTGGGATCACATAAGATACTGGATTTTAAGTTTGGTTACTTCTTTACCAAGTTAGGAATGTTAGGAATGCTATCCTTTCTACAAGAACGTATAGAGCCAGTACATCTCAGGATTCAGCGTTTACAATCCTAATTCCACTTATATCAGGGAAAATGCCTAGGCAAGTTCCAGTTCATACTACAATTTCATGGTAAATTGCTATTGAAACTGCTGAGGACCAGTGCTAGAACCATGCCTACCCATCAAGGTTGCTACATCCCAATGAAATCCTTTAATTCTATGGCCATCTAACTTTCCTGATAGCTTTAGCTTTGAATCTTAATATTTCAGATTATAATTCAGTATCTCAGCAGAGGTGACAGAGCACACTTGTTGAACATTGTGCATAACAACAGATATGTAGCAGGCATGTTGAGCTTTAATTAGCTAATAGGCAGATCTGCCAAATTTATCAGGCATGTGGGGTTTACTTCTGAACAACAAAGACAACTTAAAGAAATTTTAAGCCTTTCCAAAAGACTGAAAAATGTAAATTCAAAGTGAAGAACCAACGAGGCCACTTAACACTTTGTTTTATCAAAAGGAATCAGTGCCAGACAGTTCAACAGACACAGATATGCATGTAAATCACTCCCTTCATGACAAGAATAAGATTAACCACAAGGAGACATAAGGGATAAACAGAAACACACAAGTCATTTATTTCCTAAAACTATGCAAAAGGAAAAGTCCTGCTCAAACATATAGCACACTATATAGTTTAATGAATGAGACAAAGTGGTTTCTATAGAGAGAAGTCCAAAAGCAATCAAAAGGGACTTCAGGGCGCTGGGGAGGTTGGTTGAAGGATCAGGAGTGCAGGTAGTGTTTTCCTCAATTCCGTCAGTGGCAGGGAAGGATACTGAAAGGACAAGGAAAACTCACCTGTGGCTCCGAGACTGGTGCCGCCGGTGGAATTTTGGGGTTTTTGATCATGGGGAAGTTTACACAGCACCGGGCCTGCTGGCGATGGAGGGAGTACAGCTCTCGCAAAGGGGGAAGGGATTCCCACCCATGAGTTGGCGGGCCTCATTGAGAGGGCTTTAAACTAGGCTCGAAGGGGGAAGGGGATATAACCAGGCTCACTAGAGAGGAGCCGAGGGGTGGCAGGCCAAGGTCGGGGGGGAAATCGATAGCCCGGCTCAAGTGCATCTACGCCAATGCACGCAGCATGGGCAACAAACAGGAGGAGCTGGAAG
>WAAD01007108.1:106693-191910 GCA_013389945.1 Fregata magnificens
GTGTCCAGAGAAGGGCAACGAAGCTGGTGAGGGGTCTAGAAAACAAGTCTGCTGAGGAGCAGCTGAGGGAACTGGGGCTTGTTTAGTCTGGAGAAGAGGAGGCTGAGGGGAGACCTTATCGCTCTCTACAACTACCTGAAAGGAGGTTGTAGTGAAGCGGGTCTTGGACTCTTCTCCCAAGAAACTAGCGATAGAACAAGAGGAAATGGCCTCAAGTTGCATCAGGGGAGGTTTAGATTGGATATCAGGAAGAATTTCTTTACCGAAAGAGTGGTTAGGCATTGGAACAGGCTTCCCAGAGAAGTGGTGGAGTTGTCATCCGTGGAGGCGTTCAAAAAAGGTGTAGACGTGGCACTCCAGGGCCTAGTTTAGGAGTCATGGTGGTGTTAGTTGATAGTTGAACTTGATGATCTTAGAGGTCTTTTCCAACCTTAATGATTCTATGATTCTCAGGGAGAGGAAGATATTTTTCTTAATTCCCCCTCAGTTTCCCCCCAAGGTTTGACTAGTGCTACCCTTTCCAATCTCAGAGAGTCCCTCTCTCCCTCCTCCCCAACACAGAAGTAAAATATGTATTTAAATTGAGAGTAAAATTCCTGTGGATTTCAGAGGATGCTGACTCTGTGTTAACAGCTGGTGAATAACATCATGGCTATCACATCTTGATAATGATAACTGCTTTGTAAGGTGAGAGTCTTACAGTTACAGTTAAATTTTATAGTTTATTACTTGATTAATCCTCTAGCATTCTTATCAGATGATCTATCTTATTTTTTATCAGAGTACATTGTATTTCAGTATCTAAGCCTTTATTATCCAAGTTTCTGCACTGTTCGAAGTTTGGTCATATCAATACAAGGCAGTTGTGGAATTTTACTTCATATCATTCAAAGTTGAGGTCCCCTAACACTTCTGGTGCTCTAGTCCCTTGTTTCACGTTTGTAACAGCTTGTGAGTCTCCTGGTGGATTATTGATTCTGCTATTTCTGGGGATAGTTTTGTTGGGATGAAAGACTCCTCTAAATTAATATTTTAAATAGCATTGGCTATATTTATGATACTCCAAAAAATTCTGGAGTGTTTAACAAGTTAATGTTAATAGCTCTTTCTTAATTGTACTTTTCATTATTCCTGCTGTCTTCCTAGTACAATATTATTTATGCTAAGCAATATTTACTTAAACTATTGCTGTTAGATAGCTTGTAAACATGGACAGAACATTTGTTATTCATCTCACTTGAATTTAAAATATAAGGGCTTATATAAATGGCCACTTATATAGTATTAGATGAATCCAGGAACCTCTTCCAAGAATTCTATGGACAAACAGATTTATAAGGTGAAAACTGGAAAGTACAATGCACCTCTGGCAGCCAAAAATTCTATCTCAAACCAGATGGATGCAGGAACCACATTCATAAGCCAATAATATTTTTATTGCCCTAGTTAAGACTTGCATCTCCCCAATTTACAGTTGAGAGCTAGTTTGCTGGGTTACAGAATTGCAGTGCTCTATTTTGGTCCCCTCCCACTTATGTCTGATTTTAGATGCCCTTATTGTTCCATCACTGCTATTGTATACAACTGTTTGGACTATTATTTTGGTTTCTGCTGTAGCTCTGCCTTATTACTCCTGGCTGTAAGCCATGAAGTGATGGAAAATGCAGAGGTGGCACCTTTTGATGTTGCTTGTATTGTTGAATAGACTTTCTGTGGGCCATACACAGACTTGGGAGCTGAAAGCAACAATTGTTTTTTTAAAGAAAATGCTGTGTTAATATTGCTGCCTTAAAGATTTTCCCTATTGTCTTCCATACAAAGATTGACCTTTGTATATCTAAATTTACAGATATAATACACTTATTAGTTTGCACCTTTAGTATATATGAATTCTGACTAAATACTAACTCCATACAAGTTCAAAGTCTCAACTGTAGACATTTATTATTTCCAGTCTGCTGTTTTTATGGCTAAACTGATCTCCTCACCCATCCCCCTCAATGGACAAATCAATATAACCATAAAAACAAAAGACAAAATTTGAAGATTGAATAGCAATTGAATTGGACATTTGAATACTGAATGAATTTAGTAACTGATTCATAATGTCTTCAAATGTACAGATCACAAAATCAAAACCTTACAGTTTCAATCATAGCTTTGCATTCATATTAATAGGTATTCATATTACAAGTCCTTGGATGCACAGCAACTCTTATTAAAGTCTAACGGACACAGCCTTTCTGAAATGTCCGGGCACTAATTCAGAAACATGCTATTAAAAATCTTGATGTAGATTTCATGTAGAGAATTCAGTTTTGGTTTGTGCCTATTATTCATTTTCTTTTGAGTTGGTATTGAATTGGTATGAGTAAACATATTAACCTCTTTTGAAGGCTTTTCAGTTTTTCGTCCTTTCTTTCACAGAATCGCAGAACGGTTGAGGTTGAAAGGCACCTCTGGAGGTCACCTTGTCCCAGCACCCTGCTTAAGCAGGGTCAGCCAGAGCAGGTTGCCCAGGGCTGTGTCCAGTTTGGTTTTGAATATCTCTATGAACGTAGACTCCACTATCTCTCTGGGCAACCTCTTCCAGTGATTGTCCACCCTCATAGTAAAAAGGTGTTTATTTGTGTTCAGAGGGAATTTCATGTGCTTTAATGCTTGTATCCATTGCCTCTTGTCCTGTCTCTGACACTACTGAGAAGTCTGACTCCCTCATCTTCATTCCCTACCACTAAGCATTTATACACATGCATAATATCCCCCTGAGCCTTCTCTGCTCCAGGCTGAACGCTCGCAGCTCTCGCAGCTTCTCCTCTTAAGAAAGATGCTCTAATCCCTTAATCATCTTTGTGGCTTTGCTGGGCTTGCTCCATTAAGTCCATGTCTTATTGTCCTGGGGAGCCCAGAACTGGACACAGCACTCCAGATGAGTCATACCATATGTGACATTTTACTGTAGTCTACCAAAAGCTCTGCACTGGGAGAAACATAATTCTTTTCACCATGAAAATAGTTCTGTTGACAGCTGTTCCTGTTCCTGATAAGGTTATTGCTATTTTTTGTATACCTGTGGAACCAACGGTCTTGACTGGATCACTGATGCTCAAAGGGAGAATCACAAAAAGAGTCTTAATTTAGTACATATACATTATTATTCCTTTCTTCATCAGGATCCCGATGTTCAATTCTCAACTTGCAAGTGCAGGCAAAATATGCTTTTATCTATAGAAAAATAGGGTGTAGTCTGGAGAAGCTGAATAATTCGCTGATGATCAGTCTTGGCTACAGCGATGAATATTTATCACTTTCCTTTAATAACTGTGTTTAAAGAATCTCCCTCTTGCTTTTGATGATTTATATCTAAAAAGAACTCAACCTCTTTCACTTCTCTTATTAATGTCAGGCAACAATTGTTTGAAATATTTTTCTACTGCTTCCTGGAATTTTACTCTGTTCTGAGATTATAGGCGCCCTGTTCATACACCTCCAACAAAATTTCCCTTTTCTCAGTGGGAGTTTTCACATGACTAAAATAAATACTGGTGAATCAGAGTTCTTGCCATCAGTCTGTACAGTTTCTGGTATACTCAGTCTATACAGGAAGCATTTTAATTATATAGATGCTGAAGTTTAAGTCATGCCCTTCCAGAATTCATTATTGCACTTAGGTGCTTTTACTTCTCAATATATATACAGTTGTTAACTTAGCTTAATTTCTACAGAGAGAAGAACATTCCGTATTGCCATGAAGGCTAGATAAGGAGGTTTTTTGGAGGTTTTCCACTGAGGACCTCAAATATGAACTCTGTAGAATATTAGGGCTGGTTTTGACAGTGCATATCTCTCCTATGCCACTTTAAAATCCTCACCTATATATAATTCCCTCACAGAGTCTGTATTCTAAATCCAGAACTAAAACGCCAGTTTCCCAGCTAACCTAATATCTCATTTTCTTCTCTCTCTCTCAGTAACATGTTCAGCAAAGACATAAGAACATAAATACAGGAGCAAGACAAGAAAGATCTCTGGCCATCAGATATTTCCATGATTTTATCCTTTTAGCTACTGGCAAATAAAGGACATAGTGTAAGGACATGTTTCGCTACTTCAGCCTCTCCAGGAGTTATGTTTTGAAAAGTTTCCAAAAAACCAGTCAGAGCAACACTAGCATACAGGTAGGCCTCGCATGCTCTCATATCTATTGTAAACATGATTACACAGAGTAAGGGCATATTGGTTCATTATCTTTTTAAAATTAAACTTTTATAAACTTCAGAAAAGCTTTTTTGAATTTCTCATGGGAAATAGTTGCTCTTTTGGAGTCTGCATGGCTGTACAGCTCATTACCACCTAGTATTAATGAAAGAATCTCTGCTTCAATTTTTAGTTAGGGTTTGTTTTATTGTTACACTAAAAAGATGTGCACTTCCTAATTTTAAGCACTCTGGCCCTTATTCAAGGAGGTCCTTAAACATCTACTTTGTTTTAAGTAGGTACTTACAGGCTTTCTCGAATAAGACACTTTCCTAAATGATTAAACATATACCAAAATAAAATTAGCCATTTGTAAGCTAGAATAATGTATTTGGTTTAACTTTTCAGTAGAACGCATGGAATGAATAGAACACTTTTCTTGTTTTGGCACACAAAGACCAACTCAAGTTCCACAGCTAAACACCTGAGGACAGAGCTGCTTTGTTTTTTCCATCAGACACTTTTCCCAATGGATTCTTCTGGACATTCCTCAACTTCTGCTTGTTATCCCAGCATAGCTACAGTCAAAACTTCCTATAAACTGATTGACTTGTTCCCCCAAATATGCGTTCTCTCACGCCACTGTGAATCCAAAGCCATGTTAGGCATGGGTTTTAGCTGCATATCCGAAACTGTAAGTATGAAGAGAGGAGAGGATGATGAAAGAACTAGATTTTGATAAAGGGGGATGATGATTGTTATTCTCAGTCTTCACAGGCTAGTTTTTCCAGATTCCACCAGGGAGCACTGAGCGCCTGCCAGGGCTGATCAGATCCTATTAGGCTGACACTGGATATCTCTGCAATTCTTTGCTAGCTAGACTTCTTACTATTTAAAGCTCTTTAATGATTTCAGAGCAGGAATGGAACAGTATGAAGAATTCAGTCTCCATATATCTTTCACCTCTTTCTTTGCAGTCATGGAAATTTTGGTTCTAGTGGCTGCTGTGAAGGCAACATTTCATTTGTGATCTCTCTTTAAATTTTAAATCCGCTCAGTGAAATGCTTTCAGATCTACTATGCCTATTCTTGACTGGTAGCAGCCCACAAATAATAGATATCTGTATGCAACGATGAAACTCTATGCAGCGATTCTATAGGTAAGTATTGAATCAGTAAGACCAATGTCTTACTTCCAACAAAGCTATAAAAAAAAAAAAAAATAGTCTCCTATTAACCTCAGTGGCCATGACTGGAAGTTACTTGTTTGGTTGTATGAACGAAATACAAATTAAAAAGATGATGCACAATTGTACCACAATTGTACAGTTAGCTTTAATCACTGCTCTGATTGAAGGTGGCTTAGCTCAAACAACCAACATTTCTCTTCAACTGTTCATCGACAGAAGTTACTCTGAGCTAGAATACAGTAATCATCTAATCAGAGTGGTTATAATTCTGTATTTCAGTACAACAGCATATATCAATCTTCAAGTGTTGCATGTATTAATGATTAAGAAGTATGGTATGATTTTCCACTCCAATTTTAATCCCCTTAACTGGCCATAATTTTTATCTTTTAATATCCATACAGTACATCATCTTTAAAAAAAAAATAAAATTGAAAACAAGATGTAAAAATAAAAGAGGGAAGAAAAAAAAATCCCTTCAGATGACAATCTCTTGCAAAAGCAAAGTACAGAAAAATCATACCAATGAAATTTAACCATAATTCCTTACTAATCCTTTCACGATTATTAACCACATGATTTCTCTTCAGACTATCTTAATTCCCAACATAATTTATTTGGCTTATAGTTTAATGTATTTTTATAATTTAAAATAATTCTCTTTTTGGAAGACTTAGTCCATGGTGTGCCTTAACTGCCACAAATAAAGGAAATCTTAGCAAAAATTAAAGTATATTTGTGATATGTTCTTTCAAAGTATTTACCAGAGCACAATTTTGACATCTCACAAAAAAGAAACTCAAGCTAAAATGCGATTTTGCCTAAGTTTTCCACCTTCTTTCTCAACCACCATTTACTGAGCTAAGTCACTTTTCTTGCTGTGGGGTTTATATTCATAGGCTCTTGCAAAGAAGACTTGATTGACTTCAAGGCAGCAAGAGAAGCAGATGCTATCCAAATGGCTTTATTTGTTGGACATAAAGATAAGGGAACCACATGCATCATTCAAAAAATATGTTTAAATTTTCTCATAAGACCTTTTAAGTTACAGTTAATAAATGCTCCAAATTCTGCCTTGCTTCAATAAAAACCTATGGCAGCTCTACTCACAAAATGTCTACATGTCTTCATTATTTTCCTTCCCACATGATCCACCCATAACTTGTTTTAGAAAAGTATGGAGAAAAAAAAATAACCTATATATTTTTGTATGGACATGTACGGCTTTATTGTCCTCTGAGCAGGGTAAGAGATTTCAAATTGTGAAATTTGCCACATGCAAATACCTAAAACAAATTGCCCTGATTTTTACTTTTTGTGATGAGTTTTATTATTTCCTGATAGTTTCAAAACCCATGCATAGCATTAGGCTCTTCTCTTCATTTTATAAGAAGATTCTAGTGGCTGAATGCATGAGGTAGAGAAGTGGCAGGCAAAAATGCACGCTACGAAAGTGGAGAAGAGAGGCGACGCCTGCTAGCTTTTGCCATTTCCAGGTTCTCCTTATCATGGCACAATAAAATCTCAAAGATTATATATTTGAAGAACTATAAGAATTTGGAAACATCATTAGAATACAACCTCCATTAAAAGAAATGTGATATTCAGAACAAGAAGTCAAAAAGCCCTGAATTCTGTTAAACTGAAAACTGCTATATTCTGAAAACTGTTAAATTCTGTCCTAATACTTTCATACGCAGCAATGAAAGTGCTTGTAATAAAATCCAAGCCTGGACAAATGAGTTTTACTTCATTTAATAATTTTCATTTTAATGTTTTTAGTGTTGAGTTAGTTGAGATACATCAAGAATACACCATACTGTGATCAGGAAGAGTTAGCAAAATACATTAGGAAGGTAGGAATATCCAGTAGGAAAATTCCCTTGATTACGACCTTGAATAGGAAAAAAACTTACTTTGCAGGCGTGAAGCTTAACCCTGATTTTTACATGCTGCAGTCTTTTTTGTCTTAGAAACCATCCTCACAACATCTCTGGAAAGCTGCATGAACACCAACAGAAAAGGTGGATCATATTAATGCAATTTCCAAATACAGCTCTTTGCAACTATGTGTGGCCATTACCTCATGATGGCAGCCTGGGAGCAAGGACTGTGCATTCAGACTCCTGGTATTCCCTACGCAGAAGAAATAGGGCCAACTCACTAAGCTCCTCATGCAGCAAAGACTGTAACCCTTTCCCTAAGAAAGCCATAAACTGCAGTCACTCTCTGACAGTAAGACTACAAACGTATGTCGGAGTTAGGAGATGGACTTACTGATCATGAGCGGCTCACCTCATGTGGCAGCAGCAGCAGCTGGAAAGCCTTCCCCATCCGGGAACACCTTGAGGTAGCACAGTCTCTGTCCCTGTGTTGCTCCTGGAGTCGATGGGCACCAGTCCTTCCCAGTTTCCCAGACCTGTGTTCAGCTTCTAACGACTCCACCTTCCACTAATGCCCCATGTCTCCTGGCTTAGATGCTGTTTGTTTAGAGGGAGCTGCCCGTGTTTCTTCCTGCTTTTTCTTTCCCCGTGATGTCACTGAAGTCAGCTGCTTCTTCCCAGGTGGGGCCCATGAACCCTGTGAAGCTGGCATTGCTAAACTGGACCCTGAAGTTGTGCACAGTACACTACTAAAAAGATAGAGCATGATTTCACATTTGTGTCTGCTTCAGTGATTGAATCTCATCAAAGGCTCAGAAAGTCCCTACTCTTTCAGGTAACGTCTCCTAAACTTGGCATATAAGAGACCACCTCCAAAGACCAGACTAGCTGAGGTTATTAAACTGGGTGCGATCCCTGTATCATGACTGCCCTGAGACACACGTTACAGAGGAATGATTGACATTAGAATAAAAGCTGCCTGTATCGTGGCTGAAGTAATCCATAACTGGGGAAGATGTAAGAACAAACCAGGGGAAGGGAAATAGTTGTTAAGATACCACCTCTGAAAGGTCAGGATTCCAACAAGACAGAACTGGGAATCCTAAAGCACTTAGCTTTCTGCAGCATCGTTCTACTGCACTTTGATGTGGTGTTTGCTGAGGAAAGAAGACAGAGCATTAGGTGCCTGGGGAGAGAGGCACAGTGCAGTATGGAAAAGAAGTACACGAGTGCTGTAGATCACAACATACACAGCAAATAAAGCAAAGAAACCATTTAAAACACATCTTAATTGGGAAGCTAAGAGACTGCAATAACTGGAGAAATTCTGATTACCTTGTTGCTTGAAATTTATCCTTAGGTGCTTTTTCAAGATAATTTATGCTATGGAGAACAGCTATGCACTAGAAAAGAAAATGAACTGACAATTGCTTCCTTTTCTAACACTGGTATGGACACAGTTTTTCCAAATTCATAACAGTTAATACAACTGTTCATACAGCTTCTCTTCACATTTGTTAAACATTGGAAACTTCTTCAGCCTTCTCACAGTTTAGCTAGCACACTATTAATCTTGCTAATGCTGATACTGCAATTACAAATGCACCTGATTATCAGAAACCTTTTTTTTTGTGGGCAATTTAGATTGTCTAAATCTCACTCTGGAAGCTCTCAAGCAGGAACTGTGTATTATCTCTTTGTATGCTTGTTACTTGTTTCCCCAAGACCCTTAGGATTTAAGCATAGACTTCAATAACTAGCTGCATGCCAAAGAGCCTCCTTGGTTACCACATGTCCCTACAAGACACATCTCTCTGTAACGGTGATGCCAGCTCTCCACATAGGTAATGTACAACTTCCCTTTGCATACTTTAGAGAATGTGCTGCAGAAGGTAAAGCACCTCTGAA
Organism: Fregata magnificens; assembly: GCA_013389945.1. NCBI lineage: Eukaryota > Metazoa > Chordata > Aves > Suliformes > Fregatidae > Fregata > Fregata magnificens. Next base: position 115,872 of record WAAD01007108.1, read on the forward strand.
GGTGCCCCAAGATCCTATAAATCCACAGATCACTCAGACCTGTAAATTAGGAATGCCTAATAAGGTAGCTGGAGAACGAGTCACCTTGAATCACACTTAATTCAGCCCATGTCAAGATAAAATACAAATAAACCCCATTTCCATACAGAGGCTATCTACATACATTAATAATAATTTATAATAGCAAAGTGAAAAGAGTAAGAGAAAAACAGGCTTAATCAACATACACTGAATGGTATTGGAAATGTCTCTTGTCCACCTTGTTTGCCATCTTCATAGAATCATAGATCATAGAATATCCTGAGTTGGAAGGGACCCACAAGGATCATCGAGTCCAACTCCTGACTCCAACTCCTTGACAACGCAGATACCAAACATTCAGTTTTCATATATACCTTCCTCGTCAGTTTGCACTCATTAAAGAAACTATCAAAGAACCTCTCATCTGGGTGGAGCATATTCATGCCTGTAATTGATTTTTCTGTAGAGAATTCAGATAGACTTCAAATTTTTCCCTGGAAATCATTCTGTTTCCTTTTATGCAAGCTGAGCTGTTTTCCTAATTACAATAAGCGTTGCTTCATTTCCTCCTCTATGCAAAATATCACTCTGTCAGACCAACTACCATCTCCTATACTCAACCGGCTAATTAGCAATCTTGTAAGGGTAAAACTATTCTTTCCCCACTCCACTTAAGTAACCCAAAAGTGGGGGTTACCACATTTCATTGCAAAGTGCTTTTTGCAATGGTCATTTTATTCTATATTGATCTGTATATTAATGAATGTACTTTTTACAATATTTAAGTAGGATTCCTCTGAGGGCCTGTGAATAACTACCAAGATAGAGAGGCATTTGTGTGTCTAAGGAAATGAAACAAAGTTTATTTTAATCAATAATTTTAAGGCAGCTGTAGCTTTTAATTTTGCATCTGCTTTGAGTGTGATGGGAGAAATCCTTCAAATTCAAGCTGAAGAAAAGAAATACTCAGGTAATATTTGCCTGCACAAAAAATAATGCTTACTGTCAGAACACTTTTCAATACTCCATACCCATTAAAGGATAACTCTGTCAAAGTTGCTTCTAGACTCCGTGCTCAGTGTATTACGTATTCAACAAACACCTTCATGCTTTTTCCAGCATTGCCCCTTGTGATTGGGAAGCATTTTCTCCAAACTTTGACAAAGTTGCCCAAGTATTCCTCAGAAGTTCATGCAGAATCCACTGCCTACAAAAATTTGATCCTATCTTGGTTGTTGATGCACCAAGAGCATTGCTGATCATTAGCCTCCTTCTACATCCTTGTCTCGCTATATTTGTCTATCACAATTTGTATAATTGATTTGAAAACTTTCACAGGACAAAGGGTTTTTTTGTTCGGGGTTTGTTTTCCCCTTGTATTTGTACAGCACTAGCAGAAATTAATAATTAGGCATTAGGGCTTCTAGGCACTTGAACAATAATAGCTACTTCTGCATTACTTTGTTTAAAATCTAATGAAAGGTTAGAGGACATCAATGTTAACACTGCCAGACAGGTACTGGCAAGCTTTTTGATGTAGGTGCTTTCTACCATGTTAAGTTTCAATCAGATACCTATGGTCCTTTGAATATCAACCAGTCTTTGGGTCATGGCAAGGGCAAAGAGTTGTTAGGTGCTGTGCCCTCTGCCTTGGGGGACCTCCATGTCTGAGCTGGAATGGGTCTGACCACTGCTTTTTGCATGCCACAAAAAGTGAAGACAAAGTAGGAAGCAAGACATGCTCTGGATGGGTCTTGAGGAGTTTTAGTAACTACACCACACCAACCACATCTTGCAGGGAATGTACTCGTCTCTATAAGCTATCTGAAGCTAGATATCAAAAAAATTCAGGGATATCTTAGATTGCTTTTCAGTATTGCATAAAATTTACTGCAGAAATGCTAGAGAGCACACCATAACTTCTTGAAGTATCCCAAACTTAAAAATATTTGATGCATCACAAGGAAAGAGATATAAGAGTATTTCAAGGATATATTCCTCAAACTTACATTATATTTGTGTTAATATAGTGTTCAGGTTTGTGGACATGAAATAAACATAAATACATGTTTAGAATTATTATGACTGCAGCCAATAAATAGATTTCATCACTATGGTTACAAAAATAAATAGCAGCTACAGAAACATAGTTAATGGGAGACAAGGAAGATGGAAACACTTATTTCCCATATTAAACAACATTCCGATGAAAGATTGGCCACTGAACAGACATGAAAAAGCACTGATATAAATTATTTATAGGAGCTGGATAGAAATGCTAATTCTGCTTCGCAAAGTGTTTTAGTAGTCTACGTTTGGTTGCAAACTATGCAAAATTTCAAAAACATTTCTAAAGAGGGAAGGAGTACCAGCATTGCCAATTCCAGTCTATTCCATTTTAGGGCTTGGGTAAGGGCCAGATAGCAGAAATATTGGTGCTTTTCTTGGACTACCATCCCCAAGGAGGCCAACAGAACCTGAGAGAGCAAGGGGTAGCAAGTTCTGAGGAAAGATGGTCATTGATTTGACTTTCAAAAACTGTGGTAGTTCCCTCTTTGTAAGAAAGCTCTGCCTAACCTCTCTCTCCCTTTCACTATCTATTCAGGAAAATAACTAGTGCTATTAGCAACACAGTTTTCGATGCAGTAAAAACAAAATAAAATAAACAGAAAAAATAGAAACAAATTAAAAGATACAAAACATGTAAAAATATTTGTGATGGTAAATTTTTGGTTAGTCTGGTCTTGTGGACAATTTATATGGAAATCCACTCGTGCTCTGTGGCGCAAAAAACATGGGCATGCCCCAGGCCTGATCATTAAAGCACCCTTATGCATTTTGTGGGTGGAGGTTAGGGTAAAGAGCGAGGTGGAAAGAGAGGCTGCTAGAAGAGATGCTCAACCCTTCTGAAGGTTTTTTTTGCATCTTTTACCTGTGTGCAACAAGTAGGCTACAGAATGTGGGAGTGCTGAGGATGGGTGGTGAGTGCTTTGGCTCTCCCGCTGCTCCCTTGTTCCTCTCCTTCCTTAGCCCTGGTTTGATGAAGTAACTGGAAACGCACTGTCATGGTTTAGCCCCAATCAGCAACCAAGCACCACACAGCCGCTCGGTCACCCTCCCCTCCCCAGTGGGATGGAGCAGAGAATCTGAAGAGCAAAAGCAAGAAAACTCATGGGTTGGGATAAGAACAGTTTAATAATTAAAATAATTAAAATAATAATAATAACAACAACAACAATAACAATAACAACAATAATAAAATGTAATGAAAAGGAAAACAAGAGAGAGAGAGAGAGAAAAAAAGCCCAGGAAAAACAAGTGATGCAACCGCACACCACCCACCAACCGATGTCCAGCCAGTCCACAAGCAGCAATCGCTGCCCCCCTGGCAACTCCCGCCAGTTTATATACTGCGCATGACATCATATGATATGGAATAGCCCTTTGGCCAGTTTGGGTCAGCTGTCCTGGCTGTGCCTCCTCCCAGCTTCTTGTGCACCTGGCAGAGCATGGGAAGCTGAAAAAGTCCTTAACTAGTGTAAGCACTACTTAGCAACAACATCAGTGTGTTATCAACATTATTCTCATCCTAAATCCAAAACACAGCACTATACCAGCTACTAGGAAGAAAATTAACTCTATCCCAGCCGAAAACAGGACACGCGTGAAGCAAACTGCTTCAGGCATCAGCTTCACAGCTGTTTGGGGATCACTGAGAGACAACCACTGCCACAAGTCTCCAGGAGGATGCCCAGTAGCCAGCCCCACAATACGAGCCAAAAGCTGTATTTGCAGATTGGATCTTATTTTCCTGAGCAGCCTCGAGACTGTGTTTTTCTGGAGTTTATGATTTCTGGAACAGCAAAAAGATTATTCATATTGCCAATAGTCAGCATTGGACTGAATTAAAAGATAATTGAAAATACTGTGGTGAAAGAGAAATCAACAACTGTATTCTGGGAAACAGCTAATGAAAATGCACGTCAGAAAAAGAAAAAAAAAAGAAATAAGAATGAGAACTGGGAATTCTGTCAGTCTGTTATCTTGGAGAAAAGTAAAAATGTGGAAGTGGTCAAGGCATCATAAAGTTAAAACTATCTGGAACCATTACCGTCTACATTGGCCTATGTTTTCTTGTCAAATGCTTTTTCCCATCCAGAATGAATGAGAACTCCTTCCTGTTCTCAGTCTGCGGGTTTGGACTGACCCCCTCCAAAGGAAATGCTCAGCTTGCGTTGCTGCTCTGAAACCCTAATGGGAGGAGGGAATCTGTTTCTCAATTCTGCTGTGTTAATGAGCTGAAGCTTTCCAGCCAGAAGCCACCCTGATATCAAGCGTAAATTAAAGTAGTCTCAAACCAGCACTGGTTTATACTTGTACCCTGTTTATCCGTTGCACCCCCAGGAAGCTGGAAGCAGCTGGAAAACAGCCCACTAAAACTTTGTCTTGTTGCTATTGCTGCGGGACTCTCCCTCCCCCGTCTTTCTGCTGGGGACCGAGAGTGGATTTAGCTTGAGTTGCTCTCCTGAGTTCAGTGATGAGTTTTTTTCTTCCAGGAATTATTTCAAAATTGTAAGTGGTCCCTTTCAGACAGAAGGTAAGATAAAGAAACTCCAGTGTCACAGAAAATCAGTTCTAAGGCTACTTTTAACTAGAAAAAATGCCATCTTCCAGCTATCAGGCATCTTCTTGGAAGTTTCCTGAAGTTCCAGGCAGAATGAGAGTCACGCAGTGTTTTTCTTAAAGGACTAACTTTTGCTTATAGTCAGGGAAAAGACACACCGAAATAAAAAGGAGAACAGGGACTATTTTTGCAAATTAATTCCAAGTAACTTAACTCTCCTGAACAGCTTGCTTAGTATTTCAAAGAGGCAAAATGCCATACATCTGGCTCTTTGATCATTAACACTGTTCATTGTTTCATTAAAGCAGAGGTTGTTGTTTCTCAAGAAGTTATTAATGCTTGCAGTAAGAAGTGTACAGTAGTTTTATCCACAACGGTGAAAATTACTTTTAGCACATACAGAGGCCCAGAGTTATTTTTTAAGCCACAGCCACGGAAGTGTAGAGGGGATTTCAGTAGCACTTTGGCTGCCTCTGCACAGATCCCCAAATGAATCATTCATGTTACCCATTTCTGCAAATATCAGTATTTATTAACTGGGAAGTGATTTTCTGAGGAATGATCGATTATATATCATTTGAAAATCTAAGCCCAAGGAATTCAGTCAAAAACTGGACATACTTCTGTTTCAAATAAAAATATTTTGATTCAGACGTGCCACAGTTGTTCCCCACTGGTCATCCAGAGAGTAATGCTCTGTTGCAATCACCATGTTGCACTACAGTGACATTTACAAACTGAAGCAATGATTTCCACTCCTTCTAATGTTATTAAAAATACTAGGACATTAACACTTTTACATGTATTTTAACAGGGATAAGTAATTCCATTAGATACAATTATTTAACTAGTGTCTCATAAGCATACATGTGATAGTTCACTCACACTCAAATGCCCTGCATTATATCAGTTACTTTCTGGTAGGGAATTGTGACTTTTTTCAGGGATAAGAAGTCTTCCTTTGGTAGCTTCTTCAGCCCAGCTATTTCCTAATCTCTCAGTGAGTTATGTGTGTGCTAGGACTTACCCTTAGCATTTAGTAGCATTAATAAGTTTATTATTATCTACTGCTTTATTTAGGCATCAAACATAGACATTTTTAGCCTACATTCTCTTAATCCCCATTTCCCATTCCCCATTACCCTTTTGAAGTTATATTCTTAACTTCACAATGCAGGAAATTGAAATTAATGAGCACTCCTTTTCTGCTCACTTTCCAAACTCAGAACAAGTTTTTTATGAGTCTCTTTTCCGTCTCTCGAGCAAAAATGGTCTCTGGAGGAGGGCCAGGCTTTCTACAGGGACAAAACTCAGAAGAGGACTCGGGCATAGCTTTTAATAACACAAATAAGATCCACCTGTAATGTTCTGAAACATTCTGATTGTCATATTGCTACCCTCACATATCAAAAAATTCTCTCCAAATGGGTAATTAAGAATATGATAATTGAAGCCATGGAGCACAATATTTCATTTCTTTTCTCAACAGGAGGGGAGTTTGGAACTGGCACACTGTTTAAGAATAAGTAAAGCACAAAATGCTCTTTTTGAAAATGAAAACTGTCAAGGAAAGCCAAAAAGTAATAGAGGAATAATAATGTTCACATTGATGCCAATACAGCGAGAATGGCAATACATTACACACTGCAAGTTGCATTGTAGTCAGGGATACAATGTAGAGACACTGTTTATAAATTTAAAAATATATATATATATATACCTCATTGATAAATTCCCCACTTCCAGAATTTCATTTTGTTTACTTCTTTGTCATATAAAATTACAGCAGACTGGACATTTTCTTCATCAGGAAGATTTTTAAAAGTCCAAACAACCAGATGTTAGTTGGTATGAGTACTCCACATGAGCTAATGCACTTGAGAGTAGTATGTCTAGTATTAACTGCCATACACTTTCGGTTTCAGAGATGAAGATTTCTGCATTGCACCCCAAAGCAAGCTGACAGCTTGCCTAGACACAGAAAGAGAATAAGGAATGATGCACATACATATACAGTGTAAGCCAATGTCAGAGCCAATATTTCCACTGAAAAGGAATTGAGATGCTAGTAATAATGTAAAGGTTCACCAGATTATGTTTCTGTGTTACCACACAAGCAAGAGGTAATGTTTCTAAAGACTTTTTTTCTTTTTTTTTTCTTTATTTTCATAGTCATAGATTAGCCACTTCATTCACATATGAAATTCATTCAATTTTGTAAATAAATGGTGTTCTCAATGTAATTAACTTGCATGTCTGTGTTGTCCAAACATACAAAAGCAAAAAATGTGGCTTTGATTCTAGTTACAGACACAGGATATAGTCTGTCTAGACCATCAAGTAATGCACCTCTAAAGTGAGAGTTTTACACGTGAGATTGCATCTCTGAAATGGAAACTGCTTCAAGAATATTGGCCAGAGAAGGGAAAAACTGGATTTCTTTACACTGTCCTATTTATTTTACCCACTTGCTCTTCTAGCCAGTCCACTGGCAATTTTATAACTAGGATATTTGCAGTTTATTGGATATGCCAGTGTTTCCTGTAAGATGTTTAATGATCAGATGCCACCTTCTTTCCTCTAATGTCCTGGAAAAATATGTATTTTTCATTAGAAGTGTATAATTAATGTTCATTACCAAATTCCATGATATCAACACAGACCACAGAAATGAGAAATAATTATGTAATCCAAAACTTTACATCCAATTCCATGACAAAGTTATTAACTTTCAGACCCGAGTTCATATGCAATTTCAAATGACAATTTTTCTGATTTTTCAGTTATCTCTACATAATTTCAGTAATCAAGTATGCACTCAGATACAGTGAATCTTAGCCTGGGAGATGTCAGAAATCTTACAAAAATCTTAAGTTCAGGGACTCATTTTGTTTTCTCCATTTGTACTGCCTTCTCACTTGATCTTTTTTAAATTCTGGCCCACTCCCATATTGGATACAGTTTCTAGTCCAGCCAGTGTGTACCCTTTTTGCAGGAGGGCCAACAGGCATTGTCACAATGTGGCTAGCAAGGCAGCTCCCAATAGGTATATCATCTACAATCCTTTCCATTTCTTTTAGCAGCTCACCCAAATCCTTCTCAGGCTCACAGAGCGGTTGGTCTCTGCCCTCACCCCCAACTCAAATCCTCAGTGAGACCAGCCTGCCCAGCACTGCCAGCCCACCCGGACCCCCTGATGCCAGCGGGGCTGCTGGGTCAGGTGGAAAACCTACTGTCCCAGACAGTGCAGCTGATGCCTAAAGGAAGCAAAATGTGCCAAAAGAATCAGAACACAGAAAACAAAGAGACAGGAATCATCTTAAAACCCTACATTCCTTGAATACGCTTGTCTTTAATCTTCTTTATCAGGAAAGAATAACAGGGAACTCTCAGGAGATGGGTAGAGTTGGCAAAGTGTATATGCACATGCTGTGAATAAATTGTGCCCTCATTGATCCTGTGGACTATACATCAACCTCTTTGGAGAGGTCTATATGGCTACAAGAATTTTTAGCATAGAATCATAGAATCATAGAATCATTAGGTTGGAAAAGACCTCTAAGATCATCAAGTCCAACCATCAACTAACACCACCATGACTCCTAAACTAGCCCCTGGAGTGCCACGTTTACACCTTTTTTGAATGCCTCCAGGGTAGACGACTCCACCACCTCTCTGGGCAGCCTGTTCCAATGCCTAACCACTCTTTCAGTAAAGAAATTCTTCCTAATGTCCAATCTAAACCTCCCCTGACGCAACTTGAAGCCATTTCCTCTTGTCCTATCGCTAGTTTCTTGGGAGAAGAGTCCAGCACCCGCTTCCCTACAACCTCCCTTCAGGTAGTTGTACAGAGCGATAAGGTCTCCCCTCAGCCTCCTCTTCTCCAGACTAAACAGCCCCAGTTCTCTCAGCCGCTCCTCATAAGACTTGTTTTCTAGTCCCTTCACCAGCCTCGTTGCCCTTCTCTGGACATAGCATGTTTCTATCTGTAGGGCTTGTTAATATTGGTATAATAATAAACATACTTCGAATGCAAAGCTCAGCTAGGGTCAGGCCTGCTAATGGCACCAAAAAAAATCTGAAAGATCTCTCACAGGATATGTATTTCAAATACCTCTAGATGTAAGGATACTCAGTGCAGCCAAGAAGGGATAGGTGAGGCAAGGGATCTGCAGCTGCCTAAGTCTCTCTGCTGTGGCCTTTACAGTACCCAAGCAGCAAGAGTGCCTTTCTTTTTTCGCGGGGGAAAAGGAGGGCACCTGTCTTTCAAACATACATCTTGCCAGCAGACAGGGAAAAAAAGAGGAGCAAGTTTAAGGTAGGAGTGCTGAAGAGGGGCCGTTTGGGAGAAAGAGACACACAGGGAGGGCGAGTGAGAAGTGGCCAGGCAGAGAACATGTGAGTGCCTGTGTGTGTCCTGGCAGCAGAGAAACAACAAGGCACTTCACAGAGAAAGCCAAGTCCAGGATCTGCCAAAGATACTGGGAGATTTGTCCAGCCAACAGAGCTGTCAGTCTAAGTGTTCATTTAATTTGACAAAGCAAAAAAAATTGGAACTAACTGCTTTCAGACTGAAAGGCTTTGCATTTTTTTTATATTTTAAGTAATATTTCTCTAAAACCACTAACCTTCAATAACTTCAGAAGGGGCTAGTGAGATCTGAGGTCCTGCTTTTTGGATACCCACATGGAGTCAAACCGACTGATTTTCGGCAAACTCTGTACCTCTAAATATAAGACAGAATGCATCCAGTGAAGATGGTACTTTCCTTTGATGCAAGATTTTCCAATTCAGGTTTGGGGAAAAAAGGAGGACATAAATATATTCTACATTTCCCAGTGCCAAAAGTAAGCTGCTTTGTAACTGTAGACCAATTAAGAAATAGTTTCGACACAGCTGCCAGTTTTATTGTTCTTTAAACATTAATGATGTCAAAAATGTAATTTTTCTTTTCATTCATTTTGCCACCCTATTTTTCTAATTGTGACAATTCATTTGCTTCAGAACCATGTTTTGTTAAATTTTGTAATAAATCAAACAAAGCAGGAGAATTTGAAAGAAATGGAAAGTTGTTAAATAAATACTAATATTTTCATAAAGGGAAGAGGGAAAAATTTCCTTCACCTTCAAGTGATTTACAGAAACTGCTTTCTGGCAAGCCATTTTGGCACAATTCCCCCTTTGGATATGATCACTGGTAACAGACTGGATGTCTACTACAGGTCTTCAGGACCCCAGTGAATTTCCTGTTGGTGATTTGGAGCAAACACAACTAAAGTATCTAAAGTAACAGTCCTTATTTTCTAGCTTTGATGCTTGGAGAAATTAGAGGTTCCTGTGTTATCTCAAGCAAACAACAATTGGTCTGTGTTCTCTAAAATAGCACTTTCTTGCTGGGAGCAGATGCTCATTTCACTGCTTGGTTATGACCCTAGTCACACCGTTGGATCAATATCCAAATATTAATTCTTACCTAAGAGTCAAAATGTTTATTTTTCAGCAAATTACAAATGGTCACCGAGAAGATTTGATGGATTAGGCCTTTGCCAGGTAATTGACAGAACACTGCTGAAAAAGCAGTTTACACTTTGGAAAAGAAAGTCATAATTCTCAACATTTCCCAAACATTTTTTGAGAGGTCCATTAACAAAATTACTTTCAATTAGTCTTGAGAGTGGAACTGGCAATAATTGCTGCTCTGATTTCATGTTTATTTGGGAGGTGTGTGAGTGTGTGTACACGTGCACTGTGCATTTTTGCAGAACAGAAACCTCTTGAGGTACAGCAGGTCTGCGCTGGGTTTCCTCCTGTTACCCTACCATATGAGCCTCAGCTGATGTGTCTAGCCCTGGTCTCAGGGGTTTGACAGGGTCACTCAGTCATTCACATCTCAGAGACACTGCCAGCGTCTTCCTTTCACCTCCTATCCTGTTGAAGCCTGGAATTATGGTTTTAAAAAAATCTTGAAAAACTCGATAAGAGAGTTCTCACAAGACTAAACTGAGTAGGTCAGGTGGACAAGGCTGCATATGATGCCAATCGCTGTAGCTCAATAGAAAACAGGGCTATATGATCTTCACTAGTCAGGATCTAGCATAACTGAAACAGAGGTGGGTTAAAACAAATGTTTCCTTGCCATGTTGTGCTAATGTACGGGAAGCAAAAAGTAGAATTTGAGACTAAGTACAAACAGAGTGCAATGAAACATGTATTTACAAGTACTCAAGACTTAGGTCACCTGTGTAAATGGCTGGAAACATCTCATTCCTCATGATATTTGCTTTCTCTTCCCACACCAACTCCCTCTGCATCAAGCGACTAATGGTAACAGTCATTAACAGGTTTCTCTGTGCAAATAAACTTGCCTTTGTATTTTAATTGTCCTACTTCCAAGTAAGGGAGAACACAGGATATTTGGTGGTGTTAAGTTACCCATTCTGGAAACATTCTGTGAAGCAAGTTCTTTGACATTTAATATATATTATTGATGTAGAAATCCAAACCTCCTCGATTTGTAAATAGGCAGTAAGATTTTTTCTCCCATCTTAACAGAGGGAAAACAATTCACAAGATACCAGCTACAGATTGTGAGACAAGACACATTTTCAGATTTTATTTAGAGAAATCATTATTCTACAAGAAGCTACACAAGACCCATTCCCTTTTCAGGGACATGATTAGGTTTCCTAACCTCAATCCCACTGTCTCCTTCAGAAAAAAAAGAAGGTTGTGCAGGAACTGCTCAGTGATAGAGATATGCCCTTCACATTCCTGCTGTGCTTTCTGCTCTCTCTCTGGGACTTACTCTGTGAAGCAAGGAATATAAAATACTTCTTTCCCTACCAAAAAGACTAGCTTCTGGCCTCCACTTTACTTTTACCTTCACACTGCACCAGAAACATAAATAGAATAAGAGCTGATTTACAGATAATTAGAGGTTCTCCCTGCGAAGAAGAGCTTATACCCAGATAGCAACGTTTTACTAGCAGTGTGTGCTGTCCACAGAGCACAGGGGGCAAAGGGAGGTAAGTTCAGGGAATAGAATGCTGGAGGGGCTTTCAACCGTAAACTGACCCTTGTCTGTGCTATAATAGATGGATATGATTTAAAAAGGCAAAGTAAACCCATAAAACTCTTTATCTAAGCAGAGCTACAACAAGAGCCAAAAGCATCCTTATTCATTTTACACTGATGACAGTGCAGAAGGATACAACAGAGCAATCACCACCCTGTCCAGGCTTGACACGTACAGTTTGGCACATCAAGAACAATCTTTGTCTTTCAACCAAGTGAAGCCATTCCTTGAAAAATTCTATTACCCGGAACATGGAAGAATTAAAGGCTTCTGCTACTGATTTTCAGTCATCCAAGTAGAGAAGGTCTGCAAATATTTTTTACAATTTATGACTAAACCATGTGGAAAAAGTGTCAAGCTAAAGACAGAGCTTTTATNTTCTGAGTTTCATGCCTGAAGGATAAACACTTTTGAATATAGCAAAAGTGGGGAAAATTTGTCACCACCAGGCAACCTATGAAGCACAAAATTACTCACACTGTTTGGGGGCCCTGGTATGAAGAAAGGCTGAAGTGGCTGTAAGCTTCTATTAATCAAATAGGACACACTCAAAGACAGATGTTTGTGACTCATGCAGCCATGCTGTGTGCCCATGTCCTCTCTCTCAATAAACAAGGCAAGACTAAGCACATGAGAACAATTTGTNGCAAGACTAAGTACATGAGAACAATTTGTATGATCCCGGGAATGTCGTAGAATTTCCATTTTCTTCCCTTTAAGAATAGCATTTAAGATGTGGAAACAAAACAGAAGAACTACAATGGGTAGTTTTTCTATTTCCTAAAACTTTTCTTGTACCAGCTAGAGGGGCATACTGGTACATAATTAAAACATAGGTCCAAAACATGACAGAAGAGGGAGTAACTATAGATGTTTCCATGGACACTATCTTTCTACTTAAGGATTATGACTTACCATAAAACCATAACAGAACATATAACTGCAAGCTAAGTTTGCTGATACATTTAGAATCTAAGGGGATAACTGATGCAATTTTGTTTAGTGCTTTTGACATAGATTTTATTATGTCAGAACCATCTTCTGAAATCTTTCAGTGTATAAAGCCAACAGAATCTATGGGATTTTAACATCCATTTAGTATCATGCCTGCTACTAGTAAATTATTACTTTACTTCTCTTTGGTCCTCCTTATGTTAAACTTAAATAGTAGGTATGTATATGTAAATGTATGTGCATGTGCATGTTTGAGTGTGTATAATAGGCCATTTTCTTTAAGAATTTTTGCTTTGAGTTTAACAATGTCAACTGCATGGCTTTCCATACCATGTTGTCATGGTTTAACCCCAGCCAGCAACTAAACACCACACAGCTGCTCGCTCACTCCCCACCAGTGGGATGGGGGAGAGAATCAGAAGAGTAAAAGTGAGAAAACTCGTGCGTTGAGATAAAGACAGTTTAATAGGGAAAGCAAAAACTGCGCATGCAAGCAAAGCAAAACAAGGAATTCATTTGCTACTTCCCATTGGCAGGCAGGTGTTCAGCCATCTCCAGGAAAGCAGGGCTCCATCACGCATAACGGTTACTTGGGAAGACAAAATGCCATCACTCCAGATGTTCTCCCCTTCCTTCTTCTTCCCCCAGCTTTATACGCTGAGCATGACCCCATATGGTGTGGAATATCCCTTTGGTCAGTTGGGGTCAACTGTCCCAGCCGTGTTCCCTCCCAGCTTATTGTGCACCTGGCAGAGCATGAGAAGCAGAAAAGGCCTTGACTCTGTGTAAGCACTGCTCAGCAACAGGGAAAACATCTCTGTGTTACCACCACTGTTTTTAGCACAGATCCAAAACATAGCTCCATACTAGCTACTATGAAGCAAATTAGCTCTATCCCAGCCAAAGCCAGGACACATATCATCTGTGTGGCTCATAAACCTTGAATGCATTTATCCTCATGTAACCCTTTGAAGCAGAGCTGTTCTGTCAACCTGCATTTTGCAGGGGGAACCAAGTCTGAATTATAACAGGTAATCCAGTGAATTTAGGAAGCCTGTGACAGAGACTATTTTTGTTCTGGGATGTACTATGGTCTTCTCCAGTGTCTTGGTCCCCCAGTCATGTGAAAGCTGTTATCTATCCACACACTCTGAGAGTGGAGCAATGAGAGAGGTAGAGGCACAGGCACGTGCAGAGCACAGGAGTAAGAGCTGGGTGAACACCAGTACTCCCGGATTAGTGTACTTGTCCTCATTTTCCTAAATGTAGATGTTATCAGTGTCTGTATCTAATGTTGCTTTTGGGCAACTGATGGACACATAAACTGGATCTGTACCCGTCCTGCCTGCTGGTGCCCACACTGTTCCTTTCTAGGAACATAACTCTGTAAGCAGCCCCATCAGTTTGCAACCATGCCCGTCTTTCACTCGGCGATTGCTCAAGTGGGAGCATGGCAGGAGAGAGTAGTTCCACGTATCATTGTTCCCCAGCAGATTACCTAACAAGATCATTGACAATTATTTGACTCACAACAAAACAAATCATAACCACAAGAAAATACACGTTATGTACAACGTACTGCTTCTCTACTGCTTCTCTTGCTACCGCATATTTCAGCTTGATTTAACCTCGTCCAGGTGACAGACTTCTCTGCTAATATGTACTTTTGGGAGCAAGCCAAATTCAACATGATTCATGCCATGAAGAGTCTCACTGACTTCACCTTATTTTTGTGCTCCTCTGTGTTTAGCTTGCAACTGTGGGTGCTACGAGACAAAGGATCTATTTATACTGTTTATAATTGAGAGACTTAACGAGAAAAGGAGGGAGCTGGTGAGTTGCTAAGGCAGACATCAGAAATTTCGCCACCCAGTAATCACCAGGACCATTTTCAGTTTCTTTTTATGAAAAATTCTCAGCTGCCAGCTGCCAAGAATGCAGTGAAAAGTTGGGTGGCTTTTCCTTATCTGGAAAAAAGGAGTTTTTAGTAACATATGCAATACTCCTTTTCCTGTCTGGGCATGGCAGAGTGCCACAGATGGACAGAGCTAAGAGGTCAGTCACTGCAATCTACCACAGATTTGTCCCTGTACACCAGACAGCAGCATTTAATAGAAGCTGTCTGAGATGATTTTTCAGAACACTGTAGTAAAGGCAGCAACTATGACTTTTCTCTGGCTCCCAGCTGAGAAGAAATCTACTCCTCTCATGTAAAACCAAGCTCCACATTATACCGGTAACATTATATTAACCATGACTTAAAAATCCATACTCCCGTTACTCTGCTGTTTCCCACAAGGTTGGGCTAAATGTAGCAGTTCTCAAATATTCAGCTATTATTTTGATCTCTACTCCTGCATTTCTTCCTCTTTGGACAAATCTCTAAGCCTGCCCTAAAAAGATCTTTGAATAATGGACTTACGGCTTTTGCTGTTTCACCTAACTACAGACTTCCAGTATTATTGACTCTTCCTGAGCTGCTCCTCCACCATTATCTTTCAGCTCCTCATAATGCTTTCTTTGTTTGGTCTCATCTACACTGGCCAATCTTAGCCTGGTATGACAGGCAGATGCAGACCTGTTGGACTTGCTGTGGCCATTTCCCAGCTAGAGACTGTTTGACTTGTTCCCTGAATATAGGTCAAAGTCTCTGTTCATACTCTAGCAGGACCTTCTGGGGAGGTCTTACGTTAGGCACAGAAGTCACGTGCTTTCCGCTTTCCCCCAGAAGCCTACTGCTTGCATAACTTAGTAACCAGAAACCTCGAAGTCTAGTCCCTCCCAGGACACAGAGCAGAAGGGTTAGGGGCAAGCTGGCACAGACTTCTGGGATGGCACTTAATAACCTTGCAAGCATGAGCTTAATTCTGTGTATTTGAAATGATTATTTACTGAAGAATGGGCAAAAAGGGGAATGTGCCAAAGCCAAACCCTTGCATCTACACCTTCATTTCTTCCCTTTCAGCAGAAGACAACAGCTCTGCTCAAGAATGTATGGTAGTGTGGGAGACAGGTTAGAGAAAAACTGTGGCTAGCCAAAGAAGCTGGATTCCCAGTCTGTGGGAAAATGAGAGTTCTTGAAATTGGTTTCAGCCCAAATAGGACAAAATCCTAAAGAAAAAATAAATATAACAAACCCAAAAATCCTCAAAAGCTGGAAGCTCCCTGAATCTTTTAGCAGCTCAGTAACACTAACAAAAATGTAAGTTTCATATAACAGCTGCAGGGGTCACCCAAGGATGCTGGTCCTAGGGCAGACTTGTTAAGAGGCCACCCATGGCCAAGGCCACAGAGCTCCTCGCACCCCCAACTGCAGGGAGGAACTGCCAAACCCAGCCGAGAGGCAGCACTTCCTTGCTTCCTCAGTAAATTTCCAACCAGCAATAACAACCATACTTGCAACAGCACGCCCCAGTCTTGGAGAGCAGATGTACTCAGTTTTAAAGAGACAAGTAATTGGTGCTTGCCGTCGCCACAAAGACTAGTCCAGACTAACCATAGGAGTGACTTTGTCTGTGCTGCACTAATATTTTATTAAGTTGTGAAACATTTCAGAATTAATATCGTTGTATACTCAGGCTTCATATCTTCCTTTTTTTGCAACATTTTGAGCCTTTAAAAATGTGTTTTAACAAACCAGTTAACAAAATCAGATTTTTAATGCTGATCTTGGTGATTCAGACAAAATCTGGTTATTTTACATGGTAAGCTCCTATTGAATCTCTATTATGAATGCTAATGGAAAACCCCATTGTACTATCGTTTGACGTCAAATCTGGCACAATACAACCTGCAGACGTCTGACTCACAGTGTTAGCAGAGACTTGGAAACTTCCAAGGAATCTTTCCTGTATTTAAACCAATATAATTCCCTGGGAAAGAACACATCGGAAAACAAACTTGTCTTAAGAATTCTTCTTGTGATCCCATTTGGGAAGGGATTGGCCTCCTCTTAAGGATCTGACAAGGGAATTCCCTTTGAGTTTTTATGAAGAATGAAAATGAACCTTGTGGTTTTTTCGGTAGCTCCAGTAGGTAGTTTCCTATAAATGGGAATTAATAATTTGTATTCAAGAACTGTGGTGACTAACTGGGGTTTTTTGTAATTCATTTATTTCCTGATACTTTGCTATGGCATCAATTAGTGGATCTAATTTATATGTATATACACACACACATATATACAAATTGTATCTAGGTTTATCTGCAGAGTTTTCAACACAAAAAAGTATTTTGGCCTTAAACACAACATATTTCCTTTCACAAGTTTTCAGATGCCAGTCCACGGTGTGTTGCATCATAAGAAAATTCCTGCAGCACTAGAGGAAAATATGGTCCTCCATTGTTAAAAGGCTGCAAATTTGCTTTGCAAAAAAAATTTTCTGATTTAGACTTCTCCACACATAGAAATTGCAGTATTACTTGTCTATCAATAAAGATGCATGAGTGTAAAATGAGTAATATAAACAACACCAGCTTATTATCATTATCACATGGGGTAATTTATACACCTACAGACACCACTATTTCAAGTTTAAATACTTAATTATAAAAGGAATATGAGGGATAGCAATGTAAGCAGACATTAAAAAAAACCAAAGTATAACAATATGACAGGTAAAAAACAATTTTTTAAATTTGTAATTATTCACTGTAGCAAAGACAGCGCGTCTTCAGTAGGTTTTCTTGGTGCATGGTTTTATAGCAATATAGTAGAAGAACAACTGCAAGAAGTTTGCTCTTAGCGTCACTCCAAGTCAAGAGGGAACAGTGTCTGGGTGAGATTTCTGGAAGTATGGGATACCAGGAACACTCTAAATGCTGCTTGATTACCCTATAGCAGGAAAGTAATATGCAGTTAAATAAAAGAAGTTACAACTGAGATAGATGCAGACTTCATCTCACTGATTTCTCTTCCCTCAAGAAACTGAATTATAACGTCTAGTTTCTTGCTTTGGCATAGCAAAAAGCTGCTGTCAAAATGGGACAATGGTATTTCAAGCTGCCAGGAATTTTTTGGCTAAATCTGTTCCAGACAATAAATAAATAAGATGAAATGGAACCAAAGGCTTTAATTGATGTGTTTCACCAATTTGCATCCATCAGATCTTCAAGTTTAAATCCTTTGATATTATTTAAAACAGCTGTTCATTTTGAAATACCCATATATCTTAGTTGCAAATACAACGTCTCAGAAAATGCTCAGATGTCACTTTGGTAAAATACTTAACTTAAATTTTGTGACTTTTCAGGTCACTAAGAAAGCTTCAGAAGAAGTAAACAATTTTTCTTTTCTCCAGAGCTGCCAGCAACCTGTGTGATGAAGGGTTTGCACAAATCTGCAGCTAGTAAAAAACAGAGTTGGGAAGAGACATAACACTACAGCATACACAGTTTGGCTATATCCATGACAGTCTTAGTCTTTCATCTGACTCTATATAATACCTTTCTGAGCCTGAAAACAAATCCACTTAAATCAGCAAGAGCTACAAAACAGCTGAGAGAGCTGACAACACAAGTTAGGCCTACCTTCTCAACCACTGCAGCAGCTGGGATTTGTTACCCAAACATACCTTGAAACACCTGGGAATGAAGACAAGGACTTTGCAGTGTGGAAATGATGATTCTGGGTGCCTCAGAAACAAACGTTTTAGCTTCTACAAAAACACTTTGTCCTCCTCCTTAGGATGTGGTTCTGGTAAGGGCTGAGGACTACTTCAGAGACTCGTTAATTTTTTTTTAAATCACAATTTTCACTGGCTTCATGAATCAACTCTTTAAACTCATACAAAAACTTTATCTTACAACTAGATTTTTCTTAGCCTGAGGAGGACTGAGAAACCTGCTCGCATGACTTCAAAGAACAAATGAATGCCTATGACCAGTGCCAAGTCATACAAAGTCATCACTAATTTGCCCTGTAAAATTTTTTGCTTCCTTATTTGAACATAGCAGTACGATATTTCACCTGAAAGAGGAAACATTCAAAGCACTAAATTGTTACCATATCACATAGTTCTTCCAAATTTTGGTTTTTCAAACATATTTACAATGGCTCAGTTGTATTCCTTAGCAAACTCTTCGTTCTAATTAGGACCAAAAAACTCAGCAGACAGGATAAATTCTAAATGTTGATTTGCTGATGGTAATACCTTAAACTGGTCTGTGCACCTTCGAGTAATGGCACAAAAGTTTTATTATATGTCTGTATTGGCTTAAATAGTTTTAAAATTCAGTCTTCTGAAACTATTATAATGGTCATTAAGCTTTGATACAGATACAGTGTTTTCAAAAAGGTGAATCCTCCAATGACTCATGAAAAAAATATGTACATCCCACTGCGGAAAAAAATAGTTATGTGTTAATTAAAAGTGGAAGCCAGAACTGAATAAATCTTGTCTGGTATATATGCCTTTTTCCTTACGTCAGGTAAGGGATGCACACTTTTGTTCATACTTTACTCAGTCAAGGCATGATTGACTAACCGGAATTTGCCTAAATAAGGCACTGTGCATATTCCTGGAAATTTTAGCAAGCCCTTTTTTGTTTCTCCACATTGGTAACTGTCCTGGAAACTGTTGCTTGTTTCCACGAACAACATGCTTATTTGTCATCTTTGCAGAAGAAAACCCTCTAGAACCATTTCACAAGCAAACTGTATTTCCCCGCATTTTATTTACTGCTGAAAAACTTAAATTATTTGGCTTCCCTGAAGCCCATAGTAAATTAAAGGTTCATATAGTAAGCCCTTATTTTTTAACCTCCATAGAGTTACATCCCACTGTAAGGAAAAAGAAAATCAACTTCTTTCCCTGACACCCCAAAAATGTGCAAAGGCATATGTTTTAATTCTTGGACCTTTTATATCTTGGCAGCCTTGTAGTGTCCCCTTGTTTTATAATATTATCTAAATTAAAATTAATTACTTGGGATCTTGATTCAACTTTCTATCCCTGGAACTACCATGAACAATTAGCTTAAAGCAAGCTTTGCTGAGTATAGATCTCACAACCTTAAATTGACTTTAAATGTGTTCACATTCAATGATTCCCCTAAGATTTTGATTTAACAGTTGAAGTTACATAGTTATGAAGCACAAAAATAAGACAATGTCACACACAGCTAAATATCAAATTCAGTGAGCACATTCATTACCCCACAAATCCCTATGTAGAGTCTATCTTGGAAGGTGGCATCAGGAATTAAATAGCCCCAATGCATGGGCAAAGTAGAAGGCAGTTCTGCAGCCACACTGTGCTCTCCAGGATAGAGAGCAGGTTGATAGAACCACAGGTCTCTTGAACACTCATCCCAACATACATGAACTATACAGAATTATATACATTATACAGAACCTGCTTCCACCCACTTCCATCTCTTCTGCAAAAGTGGTTGTCATCCTGTAAAGCACAGCAGTGTTTTACTTCCATTTTCTAAAGATATTTCCACAGCATAGAACATACAGTGAGAAAAAAACTGGACAGGGATGTGAAAGTGGCACTTCATAAATAAGATGCGTCAACATCGGTGTGACGTATGTACGCCCACATTCCTCTGATGGGCCTGTCGGAAGAAATACATTCACCTGTTGGGCAGCAGAAATGCACGTGCTCCTGGTAAGCATGGATTCCATTAGAATTCCTTCCCAAGACTCCTAATCCCTTGACTGGCATTGCATAATGGCCCAGATGCATTATGGAAGAAGACTGCATGCAGAAGCCCTCAGTTCCAAGAATCACTGCTAAGAACAAGTCATCTGGCCAAATATTGTCAAATCCTATCTTACTGTGGAATGACTTAATTATGCCTACGTCACATTCTTTCCTTCTTCTCTCCCCAAGTCTCAGACACTGATTTCATCACAGTGAAACATGCTTTGCACCTCTCATGACCAAGGCAATCTCAAGGCACCTGTAAAGGGCTTATCTGAGCATTTCATTTTACTGGATCAGGTTGCTGCAACCTAATCCTTTGTGGATCCTTACACAGCACTGGCCTGTGCTCTAGGTCTCCAGAATTCACACAGTTATGCTCTCCTAATCTGAAACTTTGCTATTAATTTTCTAGTGTGTATAACTTAAGAAAAAAAAAAAAGCACAGAATAATCTAGTTAGTTTTTCTACATGGAAGACTGTCAGGAATCAGAAGCAATTTTTTTTAAAAAAAATATTTAATTAAATAAAGCAATTTTTTTACAAAGTCTCACTTAAGCTCCAATATAGCAAAAGATAAAAGTTTTTTAGGGGGTTAGGTGGAAGTTTCTTATTTTTTTCTTACTAAGTGCTCTTTATTAACACTTACTCTGCATAGACATTCATAATCATTAGTAACCATCAATCCAGAGCTGAATGAAGGAAAAAGAAGGGCACACTCAAGACAGCATCTCTTGAATCCGCAACATCTCTCAGCAGGCCTTTAATACAAGCAAAGGATGGCAGGAGGAGAGTAGGAGCAAAGGTAAGGAGGACTGGAATCTGCATATTGGAACGAAAAAGGAATAAGAACAACAAGGGCCTTGGGTCAGAGGAGAAATCACAAATAAGTCAGAATGATGGCGGTTCAGTTAGAAGGAGTTGTTCAGAGGAATGATTAATGAAAGGAGTGAGGGAGCCAGGGAGAGGGAAAAAAAGGCACAAAGAAATGGAGTAAGGATTGTTTTGATACATTGAGAGAAAAGGTTCACATGGAAACCAAATTTAACAATGACCTTCTGAAGGCAAATTTTTACAGCTAAGGATTTTTGACTGGACAGAAATATTTTCTGTTTTATCATTTGTAATTTTCAAAATTTCTAACAAATAGTTGGAAATCAGTTGCTCAGAATGTCTGCCCCTGGACGGCATGGTGTCTGTCTACCCTCTAATCCACTTCAGGGGTCAGAAGTAGCCCAAGGAAGTCTGCACCACCAAAGGTACCTCTAACCCACACAAAGAAAGAAGATGCGCTGGTGTTACCATGTGTTTTCAGCTCATGATCTATAAGCACCCAATAGAGGGGAAGTACAGTGGGCCTTCTACTCCAGTAGAGTATTTCCACAGGACTAGGTAAGCCTCACAGTCTCCTATGCTGCGCATTTTGGTCTTCTAGGTTGAACTGTTGTTGAGTCATAAAAGGAGCTAACCTCAGTTTTTATGTTACTTCATTCATGATGCTTGTGTGTTTCATAAACCATGTCTAGATTTAGTAGATCAGGAGATGTTCTGCTGGAAAAACCCTGAGGAGCTAGAAACTGAAGTAGTCTTCCCTGCTCTGAATGAGTAACTCTTCTTCCCAGTTTTCTTGAAAATGAAATTCCGTTCTCTCCCAAATTACTCAGAGCAAGCCACATCCTCTCACCAGTACGTGAGGATGTAATGTCACAAGACATGTTGTTGTCTTCCTAAGGACATGATGAAACTTCTTAGGGTGTTTCAATCCCTGATCCAAATTTAAGCTTGACCACCTCAAATACATTCAGAGGATATGATAATGCAACCATGAAACCAGATAAATGTCTGTCTCCTGTCTGCCAGTGAATTAGATATTTCCCAGCAACAAATAGGTTTACTAGACACACAAATATTTGATTACCATTTCTTCATATAAACAAAATATAGCACACTGAACATTTGAAAGCAAAAACCCTAATAGATAACCCAGTCTTGAAGAATATAAGCAAATAGCATCCACATCAATCTCAACAAATGTCAGACTTAAATTAGCAGTCTGGGGATTCAATGCCACTGCCTGCATATGGCCACGATGAAAAATGTCACATCCTATCCGAACTGTGTTATGAAACAGCCAGGAGAACAACTTCTTCACTCTCCTGACTATCAAAACAACATGAAGAGATCTTAACATGTAACATTTTCCATGTATCCGAATTAAGGAATTCATAAATAAAGTCCCAAGTTCATACCATACCTGTTGAATGAGATCTTTGTGGCTGTTGAGGATTAATATCATGAACATGGGCCAAGAATGCAGATATATTGTGAGAAAGAATTCAGGAGTGGAGCTGAAGAGCCAAGTGATATGTTCATCAAAAACACTTATATGTTGCCTTCTCAAAAACTTGAAGAAAGAAGGCAAAAGGAGAAGAAAAGGAATAACATTAGCTATGATTTAAGTTTTGCATTCATATTAAGACCGATTTTTTTTGGTGCTATCCTGTTGCTTACTCCTTCCCAGGCTAGATGACATCCTAGTATGAATGGGTAAGCTAACCTTCACTTGTTCTCTCTTGCAATAAATGTTCCCCTGCTAAATGTACACCTATACACTCTTCTGAAGAAATGCATCTTCCCCTCTTTTCCACATACATCGTAAGTCACAGTCCATACATCAGCACAGAAAAAGCACATCTTTTTAAAAAAAAATTAATACATCCAAAAAATAAATGTTATTGATGTCCCTGAAGTACTTCTATGTTAGAACATGTTTTCTAACCTCAGATATGATGTGACTTACTGCTTCATTGGCCTGGTGACACGGTAGCATCATGGCCTTGCCTTGGTCATGAGTGGAGCACAATGGCAACAGGGTTGAGCACGGTGAGCCACAGCAAACTCAACAATGCAGACAAGAATGGGGCATGATTAGCCTTGACCCAGGCTGTACATCAACAGTGAGAAGGACAACGGTACCTGAAACTGCTGGCCAGGTGTACCATGGTCTTGTGGTTTAACCTCAGCTGGTAACTAAGCACCACACAGCCGCTCACTCACTCCCACCCCCGGTGGGATGGGGGAGAATCAGAAAAGTGAGAAAACTTGTGGGTTGAGATAAAGACAGTTTAATAGGGAAAGCAAAAACTGCACATGCAAGCAAAGCAAAAGAAGGAATTCATTGACTACTTCCCATCGGCAGGCAGGTGTTCAGCCATCTGCAGGAAAGCAAGGCTCCATCACGCTTAACAGTTACTTAGGAAGACAAAGCACCATCACTCCGAACGTCCCCCCCTTCCTTCTTCTTCCCCCAGCTTTATACGCTGAGCATGACCCCATATGGTGTGGAATATCCCTTAGGTCAGTTGGGGTCAGCTGTCCCAGCCGTGTCCCCTCCCAGCTTCTCATGCACCCCCAGCCTACTCGCTGGTGGGGTGGTGTGAGAAGCAGAGAAGGCCTTGGCTCTGTGTAAGCACTGCTCAGCAACAGGGAAAACATCTCTGTGTTACCGCCACTGTTTCCAGCACAAATCCAAAACATAGCCTCATACTAGCTACTATGAAGAAAATTAGCTCTATCCCAGCCAAACCCAGCACATTCTCCACCCCTTATTCTATAACATTTACATCATGATCAGGTCCCATACTATCCAATACTTTCTCATTACCCACCACCCCCCTTCCCATCCTTTGATACAATATACAGATATCATTCCCTTAGTCTGTGGACCACCCCTGTAAAATGTCTGTAAAATGTCCACAAATGTCCACAAAATGTCCACTGAGTTCATTTAGTCCATGACTTTGGGCTCCATCTGTTATGGTGGTGACTCAGGACAGGAGAGGTGGTGTGTTGCATGGAGTTACTGGGCAGCAAAGCCAGCTCAGGTCGGGTCACTGCTGCACTTGCACTGCTTCTTGTAAGGCTTCTCCTCCATTGGTTCAGGTGGTTCCTGCTACAGTAATTCCTATAACATGCAATACAAATCCTGGGTTATAACCATTTAAAGGTATTTCCATTACAATCTCCACCTCTGGTCCCTTTGGATCAGACCATCGGGTTTAACACTGCAATGAACTCCTCCGCTTGCCCCTGCTCTGGCTTGAATTTAGCCACAGACTGCAGTCCCTTAGGGGATTACCTGCTCCAAGTGGAGCCTTTAGCTATGAGCCACAGTCTCTTCAGGGATATACCTGCTGCAGCATAGACTTATCCACAGCCACAGTCACTTCGAGGTGCACCTGTTCCAGCGTGGCCTTCTCCATGGGCCACAATGCCTTCAGAGATATACCTGCTTCAGCATGGCCTTACCCACAGCCACAGTCTCTTCAGAAGTAAACCTGCTCCAACATGGCCTTACCCATGGCTGTAATCCCTCCAGGGGTGTACGTGCTCTGTCGTGGGCTTATCCATGGCCACACGCTTTGAGGAGTTCCAGCATGACCTTATGCACAGCCACTGATGTTTCAAGGTGTACCTGCTGCAGCATGGACTTATCCACAGCCACAGATGCTTCGAGGTGTACCTTCTCCAGCATGGACTTATCCTTGGGCCACAATCCTTTCAGAGGTATACATGTGGTGGCATAGACATAAGCACAGCCACAGACGCCTTGAGATGTACCTGCTCTGGCATGGGCTTATCCACAGCCACAGATGCTTCAGGGTGTCCTGCTCCTGCATGGACTCATCCGCAGGTCACAGTCCCTTCGACTCGAGTTCACACTGGAGTTCCAGTCTGTCCAGTACAGCAGCACAGAAACTGCAGCCATGCCCTGGCCATCTGCCAGCCCAGGCACAGGGCCATTGCCGTTATCAAAATGTTCCCAGGCACAGCAGAGTCAGATGATCAGCAGTGCAGCAGTACAGCAAGCAGCAAAAGCAAAAAGCAGCTGATAATGAGCACTAGACTCTAACATACAGTAAGGCAAGCAAGCCCCATGGCAAGCACAGAAGGCCGATTAATAGCTAAACGGCAATAACAGCTATAAATTTGATCTAGCACATTCCAAACAAATATGTTGTTATCTCAAACCCTTTGAGCCTCACTTTGGGTGCCAAAAAGCACTGTTGTGGTTTAACCCCAGGTGGCAACTAAGCACCACACAGCCGCTCGCTCACTCCCCGCCGGTGGGG
The DNA here is from genome assembly GCA_013389945.1 of Fregata magnificens. Taxonomy (NCBI): domain Eukaryota; kingdom Metazoa; phylum Chordata; class Aves; order Suliformes; family Fregatidae; genus Fregata; species Fregata magnificens. Next base: position 141,330 of record WAAD01007108.1, read on the forward strand.
TGGGGGAGAGAATCGGAAGAGTAAAAGTGAGAAAACTCATGAGTTGAGATAAAGACAGTTTAATAAGTAAAGCAAAAGCTGTGCGTGAAGCAAAGCAAAACAAGGAATTCATTCACTACTTCCCATCAGCAGGCAGTTGTTCAGCCATCTCCAGGAAAGCAGGGCTCCATCATGCGTAACGGTTACTTGGGAAGACAAATGCCATCACTCCCCACGTCCCCCCCTTCCTTCTTCTTCCCCCAGCTTTATATGCTCAGTATGACATCATATGGTATGGAATATCCCTTTGGTCAGCTGGGGTTAGCTGTCCCAGCCGTGTTCCCTCCCAGCTTATTGTGCACCTGGCAGAGCATGAGAAGCAGAAAAGGCCTTGACTCTGTGTAAGCACTGCTCAGCAACAGGGAAAACATCTCTGTGTTACCACCACTGTTTTTAGCACAAATCCAAAACATAGCCCCATACTAGCTACTATGAAGAAAATTAACTCTATCCCAGCCAAAAGCAGCACACGTGGTACCACCATGAGCTGATTGGATTGGCAGCCAGTGCGAATATCTGGCTGGAAATATGCTCGGTAGTAGAGACCAAAGGGTGGGACATGGATAGGTGTGTGCCCAACACTGCAACTGCAGAGCTGAGCTGCTGCCCCAGCCTAATGCCCAGACTGGCAGGAGCAAGCATCATGCTGCTGCCAGCCCCACTGTTCTGTCATGGCAGGAATCCAAAGGTGAAGAAACAGAACGCTTGGTGACCCTCCCAACTGCTCTCTACTTCTACTGGTTCAAAAATTGTACCTGAGAGAGTGTAAGATACAGATGATAAGTTTTACTGCCTAGAAAAATCTCTTCCCAAACCTAACAGTGAAATAACCTGGAAATATTAACTACCACAAACTGTAGTTACTGGGGTTAGCTGTACAAATCACTGATGAAAAACCTTAGTCGACATTTAAAGGTACACATTAGTGCACATTTAATTCCACCAGTCAAAGTCTATTTTTTTTCATAAAGATATTCTTTAGGCCACCAACACACTGTGAGAAAGCTTAGAAAACTCTGACATAGCAGAATGTACGTTGGGACTATACTGCTTTTAAAACCTTTAGGAACATTAGCAAAACAGTACATAAAATTGTCTGTGTATATCCAACAACTTATTTCCACTGCAGGACAAAAAAAAAAAAAAAAAAAAAAAAGATGNAAATCCAAGCTGAGGAGGTGATGTGAGTTGGATTAAGAAAGACTGTGAATGATGAAGGATTATGTGGCAATTGGGGAAAAAGCTGGCTCCCTTAACTTTTCATTTCCAGAACATATTTCTCAAAACAAGCCAGAGGTGTAGCATTCCTCCCCAGCTTGGAGTTTTGGGGTTTGGGGTTTTTTTGCAAGGATGAGGGGAAGGTGGTTGGGCAAGCTGGATGCCTCTGAAACACACTTCCACTATAATTGTTTTTCCACTCCATTGTTTGCTAGCGAGGAAGACATAAAAAAGCAGGCATAGCTTCGACTTGTTAATCGATGTACCATACTGAAGGATGAAGTGTTTAACACAGCTGTTAAGCGAGCAGACAAGATTCGTGGGCACATTTTATGCTGCAAACGCTGACAGCGAGGATAAATACCGGTTGGTTTTGGTTGGGTTTTTTTTATTTTCATTTTTATTCCAAACACTAAATGTGTTACAGAGGAAAGGTAGCCGTGCTTTAGAGGTTAAACCGAGTCACAACGGGTTTTAAGCCTCGGGTCCCACCTTTGGGCAGAGGCAGAAGGCCGGGGGTCTTGCGCGGTCCGTGAGCGCCACCTGCTGACGGCCGCCCGCTGCCGCAGCCAGCGCGTCAAAGCGCGCCCTACCAGCGCCCTCTTTGAACGCTTCTCAGAACTGGAATGTCAATAAATTTAACCAACACGTAATATTAACTGGAAAGTAGTCTGTTAATCGATGCCAGGGAAGAAAACGTATTCCAGAGTTCAACGTATTAGAACTGCCAGCTCATAAGAAAAATGGTAATATACTTCACATTTAAGGAAACTTTACCCCCTATGGACAGTTTACCTCGCTACCTGCTGTCACAGAAACATAAGCGGAATGGCAGTTTTCATAGCACAGACGTCAAACAGGTTTGGTGCAACGAGGGACTCGGCATAAAATTTTAAAAGTGCTCTCGGAATAGGACAATAAAATCTCACATGAGCCTGAAAGAATTGCAGGGTTCCTCACTCCTGGGATCCAAACCATGTTTTCTACAATTTTACCTGGAAAAATCTCCACCATCTATGCCAGTATTATTTTGCAGAGGCAGATCAAATTCTGTTATTACTGCTACTGCTTCTCTTTACTGTCTGTTTTTGCTGACTGTAGCTTACCATCCATCTTATTGGACTATATCAACGATTGACTGGCAGACTTAACACAGTTTTACAGTTGTGGGTACTGGCACTATCGCAGTGCTTCTGTCCGCTCTCTGAGGGCACCTTTCCCTCTGGGGACAGAGCGCAGCGCAGGATGTTCATCACGAATTATTCCTCTTTCAGATGCACCCATGTTCTGCAGCCGGGGAGCCCAGACCCAATTTATCAAGGAAACAAAGGGCCATCAGGCATTCCCCTTTGCATCCGTCCTGCTGCCCCTTCTCTGATGCCAGCAGCAGACCACGCTCCTGCTACAGTGCATGGGGGAGCTGGGTACTCAGCTGGGAGCCCAGCATTGGCAAGGTAGAGGGAGTGGGAGACAGGGGGCTAAAGAATCTGAGGGCTATGGGAACATGCAAGAAATAGCCAAACACACAAGCTGCTTCCAGGAAGCACAATAGGTGGGAAATATGGATTCAACTCGCTTGTGCTAAACCTTGGAGAAATTAAAGGTCATCTTCTGTTCAAAGCCCCCCTCCAAATCACGGCATTTGGCGAAAGTCAAATTGGACCTGGATTTTTCAGCTGTGTAAAACTTTAGAGCAAAGTTATTTGTCTTTAGCAGGTGTGGCAATACTAGTATAATGCAAACTAAACTAATGCTGAGAGCTTAACAGCACAGTAATTTGTAACAGGTAATATTATATTACAGTAGGTCTAAGATTTAGCTTTAAACAGGCATCTCGATTTCAGATTTCTAGGAATGTTCAGTGCTATTTTCCATTTTCTATTACTTCATTAATAGCACTCTCTGATCTATTTTGGACCATTAATATAAATGGACAAAGTAGCCCAGAAGAAATGGAAAAATTCACTTTTCATTTGGAGCAATTTTGCTGCCTGTACTGAAACCAGTTTTTGTTTTGAGAGTCTAAAACATATCTATCTACAGACTAGTTTCAGAAAGAAAGTAGTAGCATTTCTTTCCATCTTACAGCTCCCTTTCTTGATCATTTCTCTAAGAACACATTCAATTCCCTCTCACCTTTCTGTCATTCAGCCTGACCTCTACCACTTTTCCCAGGGCTCCTCCTGTAAAAGATGCTGTTGCATGAAGTCCGTTAGGAAACGCATTTGTTGTTTATGAAATATTTAGCAAAGAATTTGAAAGCAATATTTTTCTAGGGTACCCTGCATGATGTCAGAACTCTGAACTCAAGAGCAGGACCGTAAACCACCCATGGAAAAAAAATCAAAATAAAATAAAGCTGCCTTCCTCTTTCCCCAGGAGCAATTTGAAACAAGAGTTGCATTTCAGAATGCTATAGCATAACGCTTTCATTTTCTTTACTTGTGAGAGAGAAGGTGAGAAAGTGTTGGAACTATATGAAGAGGACAATAAAATTCTCATAAAATGGGAAGAGGCAAAAAAGCAGGAAGAGAAGGAAAATCCCATTAAAGTAGTGAGGAGAGGATAAAAAGTGGCAATGACTCAAGTTTCCTTTTAAAAAAAAAAAGAAACAGAACAGCTGAGAGCAGATATGGTGAGAAAGCTGTTAGAAAAACTGTCACACCAAGCAGGGAACACTGTTCAGATCCCAGAGACCCTCCTCACACATCACAGATACTCATCAGTAAAATAAAGTTTAAAAACTGCGTGTCATCTCACAGCTTAGAGATGAGAGGGATACGTTTTCATACAGCATGATTTAACATCATTTGAGTTGACCTATTTCCTTCAGTTTCCCTTTTAACGAAAGCTTGGATTCTGCAGAAAGCGAGAGGACTCAATTCCACATTCTGCCAGGAACCTGCTTTGTGTCCCTGATCATATATCTCTACTTTTCTTTGCCTCTGTTTACATTTTCATTCATTTTCTTGGGTTTAGTCCAGGCCTCAAAGGGTTGGAAGACTAATCGATGTCTTCAATACCAAACTGAGAAATGCAGGAAGGGGAGGAAAGGGGAAATCAGTCTGGATTACGTGCAATTTTTTTTTTATTATTTATTTTATTACCTTTTTTCCTAACCAATACAAAAAGCCAGGAAGAAAAATCATCTCATATGAAAAGTTTGACTCAGCATGAGACATTTTGTTCAAGTATTGTAAGAAAAACATAGGAAATGAGCAGCAACCCTGCAGCTGACATTTTCCCCCTTGCCCACGTACTAGAGCACTCACATGGGAATACCAAGTCCAAGCCCCTCTTCTGCCTGAGGGTGCCAGTGACCTCTCGCACCCGTGCACCTAACCCACCATGCTGCAGAGCCCTTCTTCTCTGCTTTCCAGCAGTAAAGAATCACATCATAGACCTGGAATTGCTCCAGTTACAAGGCCTTTGGGGGCTGAGTACCAAACCCCACCAGTTTGCAATCAGCATGGGAAAAGTTTATACTACCAGTCACTGCCCTGAATCAGAAGAGTAGAGTTACAGCTGGGTCTCCTACCTTGCAGGTGAGCATCTTAGCCCATTACCCCAGGCTAGAGGGTTTTCCAAGGTGGGTCTCCAGCTGCCTCCACCCTTGATGACCCTCTTAAATATCACTTGGACAGTAAGAAAGTGACTCCTCAACTTAATGGCAAGGACACTCAGCTTTCAGCTGCTGCTTTGCTATTTTTAGAAAATGGAAAGACAACTCACATTGCAGTCACACTACATAGGCTGGTAATTGGGATGCTTCCTAACAAAGTGTGGGAGAAGACAGAATTCATCCCGATTTCACACATTTTAGGTAAAGCAGTTTCAAACAGCTAAGATATAGTTGCACGAAGACACATCAGATAGGGAACTTCCTGACTGCACCCGCTGTGCTAAGGAGTAAATACAGGAGTCAGAGGACAAGCGTTTAGCTCAAGCACTGTCACTGTCAGGGAGGGTTCCTCCACAGCACGACATGGGCAAAAGCATCCTGTGACTCTGCCATTCCCCGCTGCTGTCTGTTTGGAAATAAACCTGTAGCCATAACCAAGAGCCTGCATGCCCTCATGCTCCCTTTCCACCTCTGTGCTCCCTTTCCACTGTGAAAGTGTTTTCTTGTACAATCTGAGAAGCTACTACCCCACAGTAAAGTATCCAGTGGAAAAAATAACTGCAAGTGAACAGGTAACAAGTACAAAGGTGTATTTACAGAACAATATTTATGACTCACTAACATAACTCAGAATTAGCTTCCAAGTCTGGCATAGTACTTCCTTAAAATGTGAGAAAAATCTAACTAATTTTATCTCTTTTGTGCAAGACATGCAACAACAGCCTTCACCAAACTATGTGTTTGAGTGACTGAATCAGACAAACTAAATAAGCAAAAGGTCAGTTACCTATAGTGATTTTCAGGCATGCGTGACATGTTGTTCAGGACTAAACTCTGTTTTATTCATACACTCAATTCATGCAAAACAGATCTTTCTTTATGTGCTCACTGCCTGAGCAAGTAATGATGGTGACAATCACTGTATCTAAGAAGACATGTTAATACATGGTGAACTTAACTTCCTCAGGCTCCAATTATAAATAACTTGTGTGATCGTCCTCTCTTTCAGCATGGCAGGTCTCTCTGGAACCAGAGGGAGAAGCAAAGCTTTTTGGTTGCATCTTTTTTTTCTCCCAACATTATTACTGCTCTAATACAGAAAGCTCTGAAATGCAAGGTCTGCACTCTATCCTTTGAGACTCAGCAGATGTCTTTAAAATGCTTAGTCTATTAAAGCTTATAATGCATGATTAATGATCTGAGGGCTGCTGATCTGAGGTGAAAGACTCAGCAGAATTTGCCCAATAGCTTTTGCAGATTTATGTACTGTACATTAGAAACCAGAACCATCACTGTAATTATTTCACAAAAGCTCAGATGCAATGCTCAAAAAAACCCCCCCAAACACTAAAAAGCAACTCAACAAGCAGAGGTGAAGTGCTCTCCAGTTTTCCTCTTGCTCTTGGGTCCTAGCTTCTGTTTGCTCCTTCAATTTCTTTTTTCCCATAACACTGTAGCAAGAAATCTGTTTATTTGTTTATTTTCATACAACTGTATTACAGTTTTACCCAATTTTAAGAATGTTTTACTCAGATCAAAAAACCATGAGTTTTCTACGGACTTTTCACTTCATCCAAGTGCATGAGTTAGTGGCTTTCATCATGAGCATTCCCAATTTAAAAAACAGCACTCCGCAGTGCTAATTTGTGTGATGAAAACATCACTTTGTTCAATTTAAGAATAATGTTCAGACAAAAAAAATACATCCATTTTGTATTCCTTTTCAGATCTGTAAGTAAAGGGGAGTCATTTAGAGATAAATGTGTGCTTCTCTGGGTAAATATCATGCTTAAAATAATACATATAGACAGACATATGCACTGTTTTCCCCGGGAACCTTGAAATTTATCACAGTAACTTCTCAGATATAAGTGAGCTATGCACAGTCTTAGTACTACTGATACTTGATACCGTACTTGAACTTACAGTTGGTCTTTAGCTCTCCAACTGAGAACACATCAGGAGCTGTGAACGAATAAGGAGAGCAACTGATTCTCCTAAAGATGAAATGGGCTGAGGTTGGTAGCAGTCTACAACACCAATCTCTCGTGCACTTGGTAGCCCAAAGTTCCTTCGGTTAACTGGCAAAAAAACAGCCAGCTGAATGAAAAAATAGAATGATAAAAGGTAAAAAATACAGTAAAAAAAGTAAAGCAGACTTTTTAAAGACAAAATCATTCAGACTGTGTCTCCATTCAAGGCTATATCACTGTTATTTGCCTTTTGATGCTCCCGATAGGCCTATGAGCTAGACTAGGTGGGACAGTATGAAAAGTATTTGATTTCCCTTAATAATATGAGCTGAACGCACCAATCACCAGGAACTTGTGGCTGGTTCATTGCTGTGTTTTTCTCTTCATTCTATCTTTGAAAAAGGTATTGATTTTTTATTATTTATTTTTGCATAGCTGATGGGTGATAAAAGTATTTAAAGTCTTCAATTAGAACATTATTTTGTGTTCTCCAGTTCACAAAGGAAATAGATACGCAATAAGGGCTAACTAAGGTACAGGAAAAAACAACAGAAAGAGAGAGAAGACTTTTAAATCATCTGAAATCTTATACTGATTTAATGATAATGCCAATATTATTGAATCACAGAATGGTTTGGGTTGGAAGAGACCTTTAAAGATCATCTAGTCCAAGCCCCCTGCCATAGGTAGGGGCAACTTTCACTAGATCAGGTTGTTCAAAGCCCCGTCCAACCTGAATTTGAACACTTCCAGGGGCATCCACAACTTCTCTGGACACCTTGTTCCGGTGTCTCACCACCCTCATTGTAAAAAATGTCTTCCTTATATCTAGTCTCAATCTACCCTCTTTTAGTTTAAAACTGTTGCCCCTTGTCCTGCCACTACAGGCCCTGGTAAAAAGTCTCTCTCTGTCTTTCTCATAAACCCTCTTTGTATATTGAAAGGCCACAATAAGGTCTCCCCAGAGCCTTCTGTTCTCCAGGCTGAACAACACCAACTCTCTCAGCCTTTCTTCATAGGATTCATAGGTATTCCAGCCTGCTGATCATTTTCATGGTCATCCTCTGGACCTGCTCTTCATGGTTTTTTTGTACTGGGGACCCCAGAGCTGGATGCAGTACTCCTGGTAGGGTCTCACAAAAGTGGAGTAAAGAGGGAGAATCATCTCCCTTGATTTGCTGGCCATACTTCTTTTTATGCAGCCCAGAATACAATTTGCTTTCTGGGCTACAAGCCCACATTGTCGGCTCACGTCCAATTTTTCATCCACCAGTATCCCCAAGTCCTTCTCCTCAGGGCTGCTCTCAATTCATTCATCCCCCGGTCTTTATTGATATCGGGGATTGCCTCAACTCAGGTGCAGGACCTTGTACCCGACCTTGTTGACCTTCATGAGGTTCCTCGTCAAGCCTGCCAAGGTCCCTCTGGATGGCATCCCTTTCCTCTAATGTATCAACTGCACTGCTCAGCTTGGTGTCATCCGCAAACTTGCTGAGGGTGCACTCAATCCCACTGTCTATGTCATTGATGAAGATATTGAATAGTATTGGTCCCAGTATGGATCCCTGAGGGACACTCTTTGTTACTGGTTTCCACTTGGATGTTGAGCTGTTGACTGTTACTCTTTGGACATGGCCATCCAGACAATTTCTTATCCATCTAACAGTCCATCCATCAAACTCACATATCTCTCCAATTTAGCAGCAAGAATGTTGTGGGAGACCATAACAAAGGCCTTACAGAACTCCAGGTAGATGACAATATGCATATACCGAGAGGACTACAATGCCTCTGCTTTCCAAATTGAACTGTGCAGTTCCCACCAATTTATTTGCAAAGCCAGTTTTCTCAGATATAGATTAAAAGGCCATGTCAATAAGTACATTGCAAGTAAGAGTGGAGGTGAGAAACTTATAATATAGGGAAAATGTTTTGTATTTCTTTTTTGTGGGAACCTACTCCCCAGGACCATTTGAGTGCCCTCCCAGTTCTCTTGCTACAGGGTCTTTTGCCAGAGGCCTAGGCAACCTCTGTGCCTAGACCTTACAGCCTGTCAGCAAAGCCATGCATTCAACAAGCCTTGCAGAGAGATTTATTGACCCTGACGACTCTGAAGTCTTCCATGAAGTCATGAAATCCACACAGGAAGGGTTTGTAGTCAGAAAAACAGGGAAATAATTGAAATGGAATAGGAGACAGCTATAGGGTTCAGCTCAGGATAAATGGGACAGGGAGAAACACATATGATTATGAAACTTCCTCTGGGTTACCTGAGCTTGTCCTGAACAGTATTTAAATTGTCTCAAGTACACCTGGTGCAGGACTGGCACCATATGTCTAAATACCTAACAGTGAGTTATTTTTATATAACACCATCACACCACATTGCTATTCAATATCCAAGATTCAAGTTCATACATATTCTTTGACAAATCCAACAGGTAATGTGAACTCTATTCAGCTGTCAAAAACACAAGTGTTTATGGACAAATGTTGTCAACTTTACTCCCTCAAGTCCTTTCCTTTTAATGGGATTTGTGATTAAGTAAGCATCCGGGTTGTAAGTGGATGGGCAATATCGTGTTTACAAGCAAACTTGAAAGGAATTGGGAAATAGAAAGTACTCGGTACCCCTGAGCGGTTCTCATAGCCCTTTGTATTCCAGCAATTACGCAGCCAGTCTAATCATCACCCAGCCATGGGGCACACAGCTTGTCCTCCTTCCATACAATACCCTTCTTTGCTGGTTTGAACAGTGGAAGTAGATTGCTTGACAAACAGCAGAAGGTAAGCCTGTGGTTTTGGTTTCTGGCACCAGAAAGTTTGGTGCTATCAGGTGCTGAAGGGGAAACAGACTTCAGGGTTTAGAAACCTTTAATGCTCTGGTCATCTGCAACTGTGGTTGTCCTTGACCTTGCTGAACAGGGCAACCTCTGTTAGCAGACACTTACTCACAGAAATCGTGGAAAGTCTGTCACATGAACGTTATTCTGTCCGCAAAAGAAATTTATGAAGTTTCCTTTCCCCTCCCCTCCAGCATCTGCTCATTCCTGCCCTCCTGAACTTTAACAGCCCCTCCTAACATTTGAGGTCATACTGTCATCCAGATTGCTGAAATTATTCCAATTTGAGGGGAAGGAAAAAACCCACATGTGCATACACACCTAACTCGGGGAAAAAAATAAATTGGGAAACAGAGAGCAGGTTGCTTTCTTTTTTCTAGTTCCAATAATTTCAGTGAATTGGTTTGCACTGCATGCCCACAAGCACATAAGTGAGTGGTAAACTATGCTGCAGGATCTGACACAGGCAGCCAGGCTTAACCTTGCAGCTGGCAAAAGGTCCATATAATCACACCCTACGTTTATGTCAGGCAATAGGCACATTCCTTGGAGCACCATATGCCTGCATGTGGGCCCAGTGATTTGGGGGTCTTTGGGGTTACTTTCAGCAGGGGTCCCAAGGACACATAGGAAGCTGCTACAGGGACACTTTTGACACTTAGGATAACATCAGCAGAATATATCTGGCTTTTCAAATTAACAATGTCAAAATCGTGACCAGAAAATCTGAAGACAGTCCTGGATGTGAAAGTTATGATGGTCTGAGGTATAGACCATTCATATATGTGTGAAAAAATGTTACATAGGCAAAATAAAATATCACTTGGGGTTCTGATCAGCTACAGAGTCACAGAAAGAAAAATAATATTTCGTCAGAAATGTCAAAGTTTTCAAACTTTCAGGTACCTGAAACACCTTGTTAACTTTTTTCATGGGTGTCTTGCAAGTCTGATTTTAACTCCTTAATTTTTATTTCTGTCTCAAATCTGTCTGACCATAATGTCTAAATCAGACCCAGGCTTGCATAGATGTGCCAGGATAAAAATAGCCGAGCCAAGTAGCTTCCATGGCCAGGATAACAGCCTGGTAAGTACCTAGCTGTGAGGCCTTATGTTTAGGTCATACCACATTGGGCCTATGAACTCTTTAAACTTCCATAATCTGGGTACATTGCAAAACCATCTCTTTCTTTGACTCCTAAGGCACAGACTCTTGAGGCCATTTTTCAGAAATGGGATAACAGATCACTCTGGGCAGCAAAATTCTGCTCAGCCACCCGAAGAGACTGCCTCTTTTTGCCAAGTTCCAGCTTTTTGGACACTCGTCAACAGCTCAGGACATACATAAGCACATATGGTGAGTGTTACAGGAGGTTTTCTTAACCCAGGCACTCTGTAAGCTAAATAGCACTTGCGGAGGAGATGTAGGCAAAACATGATTGATCACCTGTATGCTTTCCTTGCCCTACTTCTCTTGTCACCGCAGGATGTGCTTAGGATCAGCTGCCCTCAAGTCTGCCTTTGGCCGAGAGCCTCTCCCCTGCTGTTGTTTTCTTCCTCTCAGTCAAACAGGAATCCCTCAGCAAGGAAACCATGTCCCTGCGTTGCTCTGCTGGGAGAGTTCTCATTCTCTGCTCTCTCCTCTGTGCGGAGGAGCCTGCTAAAACTAGTTTCCCCACCTAGGCACCCCCCATCAGCATCCTGCTCTCTGAGCACCTACAGCACAGTCCTCCCGAGCTGACAACTTGTGTTTGGTCCAGGCATGGTGGACAACACATGCATCACTTGCTACACACAAATTACAGTGCAAATTACAATTCCAGTAACTAGAAGTCTCAGCTGTAAAGAGGCTGCCAGGGCTCTCACCAGGCTGGGTGTAGACATGCCTGAGGGTATCGTGGTAGGGGTCTGCAGGGTAATTCAGGGGAATATGCGTTTCACTGAGGAGGGGACCAAACAGGATAAAAACTTGGCAAACGTGTATCATCCTCATCCCCAGCAACCCTAGCAACCTCCTTGTAGCGTGCCAGTTAGACTCTGACTCTCCTATGAAAAAATTAAACGTCTCTTGTATCTAATTTTATGTTACAGTATGGTGACATGTTTGTTTAATAGCCTCTATCAGCCATTCTGCAAGGAATTAAGCATTACAGAGCATGAAATTTTGGCTCTAGTAAATATGATGGTAATTTAACATGACGATCGTAAAAAAAATACTATAGAGCAGAAGCTATAGGTAGGAAATTATGCTCTCTACGGTACAGAATTGATGTTTTCTATTAAATACCATTAAGAAGACTCAGATATTGGTATCTGTGCTGTCTGGAACAGCTCTAAGGGAGAGACAGAAAGAGGCATTGAGTTCACAGCTCTGAGAGGGGGAAGGCAAGGCTTGATCACAGACCTTTGTCGCCCTAGATACCTACCTAGACTCAGATACAGATCTACAACTGGTTCTTTCCCATCCTTACCCTCTCTTCCTCCAAGAAAATCTTCACAGACACAGATTTTGTTTTTAACAAAGTTGTATCCAGTTCTTATAAAGACTTTTGTATAATCATATTTCGTATTCTACAATTATTTAAATGTTTGTGAAGTTTCATTTTGTTTCATTACCTCCAAGGTTATTCCTTCAAAATCTGCCCAAGGTGTCTCCACTCGTATTACTTCCCTTCATATGTATTTGTACAGGGCAATTATGGCCAAGATGTGCTCAGCATAGACCTGCGTATCTGTGAGTACTGTTCTCATATTCCTAGTGTTGAAGCAGCCTAAAGAATGACTGTACACCTATGGAGCTATTGTCTGTTTTAGAGCACACTAAGTACATCTGCTGTGCTGGCTACACCAAGAAAAAAGACAACAGAGTTGTTAAGTAGTTTGTGGATCCCTCTAGGCTGACGGGATCCTTCCTTGGCTGCTCAATGCGGTGTCAGGGCAGCTTTGTGGCACGGGAATGATATAAAATGATCTAATGCTCCAGAGGGCCTGGCCCAATGCATACAGCAGAAAAGTAGGTCAGAAAGGAAATCTCGCTACTACAAACACGGCAGTGGCAGCAGTCCGTTGTACCAGGCACAGAGTTTATGTAAGGCAGTGGCTGGGGCTGCTTCACTCCAAGTTTCACAACCAGCAGAAGCCTGGTGCTAAAAATGCCTAGCTGCTTCGCACAAAAGTAGGAACCAGCTTGTGCAGAAGTTTAGAAGAGGAAACATATCATCAATATTACAGTTCTGTGTTTGTGCTAATCTAAACATTTGAATCTCATTAAAGAACATATAACAAGCCTCTTCTGTCCCTCACTCACAAAGGATACTCTGAAACAGAGGCAGAAGGCATGACCAAAGATTCAGTCAGTAGTTATTCTTGTGGCTTCCTGCTCTTCGGCTCTATTCCCAGTTATTCCAGGGTTTCTGTGTGCCATCCCACGAGACTAAAGAGACCTTAAAAGGATGCAATCAGCTCCCTGGCCTCTCTGGAAAAGGTATAACTAATGGAAAGGGATGTCTCAGCAGTCTTCCCCAGCTCTCACAGGAGGGGTATATCAGTAGTGTAACCAGAGAAAGTTGTACTGCTCCCTCATTTTCAGCCATCATAGGCTAATGAGAAAGAGGGGCAGACGGATACAGAAAGCATTAGATATGTCACAGGAGGTCCCACTGGTGACACTTACACTGGAAGTTAGTTGAGGCTGAGCCAGATCCCACGGCAAAGTATGTAAAAGTGGCTTAAAGCAACCTTAATTTACCTCCACCATCTTCACCTTTGCATCAGGGTGTTGGGAAAGAGGAACTGGGATCTTCTTCATGCTTACATATAAGCTACTTCTGGACTTCCACTGATTAAATAAACAGATTCGATTTAGAGACATAGCTTCATTCAGGGAACCAAAAAATAAAATGGACACTTGTCTTCTCTGCAGTGTGAATATTCACTCGTCAGTAATTCTGCCACTGGCCTTGCTGACAGTGCTCTTTTTTGGTCCTTGCTTTTGATATGCTCCAGTTACCAGAGCCAACATCCGAGCTGATCCCCAAAGGCAGCAGCACATGCTTGGCAGTGGCAGCACCCAGATGCTAAAATGTATTTTGCAGTAACAGGATCTTCAACACATCGCTAAGTAACCAGTTTGCTGGAAATCCTTCCCTTAGAAACGGCCTGCCTGGAAAGGGCTGATCAAAGAAAAAAACTCTTTTTCTCTAGTAAACATACCAGGTAAAACAACATGGGGAAATATATGCAACTTAAGAAACTGTCTAGTGGATCATGTGCACATTTATTTTGACATGAAGAAAGGAGAATATTTCATTCTGAATGCTTTGGGTTGTGCATAAACTTACCCCAGGCCAGGAACAACAACAGCAGCAGAAAATCAGCCGTGTCCTCCGGTCCCCAGAGCAGCCCATTTTGTGCGTTCAGAGTCTGCTTAGCAGAACGGCACATTTTCTAACTCTCCTAGGCCTGACCTTTAACTTTTAGCCCTCTGCTGACTGTAAATGACTGTGCAGGGAGGTGGGAGCACTAACGGTAAAATTCTAATATCTCTCATTTATCACAATGGACCATTAAAGTTGATGCCTATACACACACAAACTGTGGGGTTACCAGGTTCATTCCATAGTCACGTGCTGGTGTTAACACATTCCCTACTATACTATGAAAAGGTAACTGCTTTTCTTTAAATCTTTTTTGACCACATTTCATTGCTTGAAAAGTCAAGACGATGGTCCCATGGAACATTGAAGGACCAACATAAATAGACTTTTAGAAATGTTGTGTCCTGTAAAGAATTAAAATAAACATTGCAAACTCTTCATGCGTGCAAGCATTAGACGAATATCAGAGACAGGAGTTTTAAGCAATGAGGAAAAAAGATTTAAAGAAAACACTGAATCAAAGAACTGTGTAGCTACAACTTAGTCAAGGTGGTGTAATATTGGTGTCTGGCTAATGCTGACATCTCTTCAGCCAATTAACTTCTGTAATTTCTTTTGATTTTTATTTCTAGGAGCGAAATATAACAAAACACTATATTGGATCCCTTTCTAGGTCCTCTCTGAAGTGGAAAGGGGCTTTCATAGACACTTTCTCTTGGGTAGACTTTCTTTGAGTGAGATTCTTAGTGCTCTTCTACATAATTTTTAGATGTTACAAAATAGTAAAGTTTTTAACAATTGGTATTACCATAGAACTTTGCTGAGTATTTATAACTTTGTTTTGTAAACTCATAAATTTAAACATAATGTTTAATAGCTTGGACCCCCATTACATTCAGTGTGCAAAAGCTCTAACAACAGTTAAAATAGCATTTTGCACCTCTGATCAGTGCATATACCAGTCCAGTTTTTATTTATCAAAATCTTTTTACACCCATGATTCTAAGACAAATTTTCCATAGCAAGTCTTTTCATAGATCAAAAACCTAGGAATCAGTAACAAAATTACTGTCAAGAGATGACATTGTAAATCCTGCTATAATGTGAATTTTAGGAGCTTGCTAGTGCTCATCACATTCACTAAAGAGCTTGGTAATTATGTTCAGAGAAAATGCCTGAAATATCAGATTTGAAAAACAAGAAGCCTCAATTAAGTAAGAGCAAAAAATTTTGTGCTAGCAACACATTTGACAGAGAGGGCAGAGACGTGCAGCAAGAGTCAGGAAGCAACTGATCTCTCTTTTGACAGAGACCGAGAGGCAGACATCCTCACCAAAATGTAAAGTCTCAGACAATAACCCATCCAATCAATCAAGTAGTTTTGGTATACTTTCGCACAATTTCATCAGAGTATTAAAAAATCAGTCATTTCTTTTCAATGGAAAAGATCAACAGAATCTGAGATGGTCTGGGTCAGCAAAATCAATATAGAGGCAGGGGAGCATAAAATGCCCCTGTTAGCGCTGGCACACAGACTTCTGCTCTCTGACCTCTAAAATTCCTCTCACGCTGATCAGCAAAGGAGTATCTATGTCATTTTCTGTCTGAAAGTAATTTCTCCTGTGGCGATTGCACTACAGTGCATGCAGTGTAGTCACTCCATCACACCACCAAAGGTGGTCATCGGGGATCTCCACAATGACAGCTCTCTCCTTACTGCTCCCTTTCATTCCAGGGCTCCAGAAAAGGAAATGAAAACCATATCTCACCTCTGTTAATGTCCAGTTTCTCAATTGGGTATAACATAGAAATGGGTGGTGGGTTTGCACTCACAAAGGGTATCTTGATAATAAAAGTCGGTGAACAAACATCCATGCTAATGGACCGCTAGGCTTTTTACAAAGTATTTGAAGTCAGGTAAGAGCACTCAAAAGGCTCTGTTCATACGTTTCAGAACAAATCCCAGAGAACAGTAATTACAGGCTCAGTTTCTGCTCCCCTCTCCCTCCATGACACTTCACTTGTGGCATACCACAAAACACATTTCTGCCTCCCATTCTGTTCACAATAAACCATAAAAAGCTGCAGATTTCATAAACACAGCTTTAGAGATTTTGAGGTCATGGGGTCCTTGATTTAGCAAGCCCTTCTTACAAAATGCAGACCACAGAAATTCAGCAGTTCTTCATACTGAGAGCGTTGAACTAAATGTCTCTTTTAGGAAGTTGTTTAATTTAGGTAAGTAAGTCAGAGATGGTACTCAACAGAAAAAAAGAAAAGGATTCTTTTTCTTCTCAGCTAAAAAAGTTACACTAGCTGGAAAGAAATTCCACTAAAGTTCACTTGACCTCAGAGGGATTAATTCAGATTTACAACAGCAGAAAGAGAGCAGAGTCTAGGAAGGAGCTCTCTGGGCAAGTTTTTATGTATCACAGTTTCTTTTAATGGCTATGTGATGAGCCTTAGTCAGTAGCAGACACAACTGGATTTTGCTTAGCTGGGCATGGAAAGCATGGTAATCTATACCACAGTGCTCTGCATTGGCACGACATACATTCATACATACCCGGTTACCATGGATCAGCTGATGCAAAGTGACTTCCTTGTGGATTTTAGTACCTCTCTAGGTTCTTCTTCCTTTTTTTCCTATTAGCATAATTACACAGCATAGCCAAAAATTACCCTGGAATCTGTTCTTTTTTCAGAATAGATTTGGGTTTAATAGAAATTTGTCTTCAAGAGACTTTGAAAATACCTTTAAGTTTTAATTTTCCACTAAAAGGCTGTATTAGAGAGAAAGAGCTACACAGATGTCTTACATGATAATGTCTTGCTTTCGTAAGATCCAAGTATGGTTTAGATAAAGGTGCACTTTCTCTTCTACGTGTTTGAGGAAAGCTGCCAATGAAAAACTGAGGTGATATTCTGAGAATAGTGTTCCATTCTGAGAATAGTATCTGGAGCTTGCACAGTGACACAGCTAGGTAAAGCACACACAGAACAAATAGATGAAATAAAGGCACATTTTTATGGAAAATGTGACTTCTATATTTTTATAATATTTAAGAGCCTCTGCAATCAGGATTTTCAGGAAGAGGTCATTCTCCTAGATCACTAAAATCTTTAATTGAAAAGATTTTATAAATCAACTTAGTTGCTGTGCTTTGGGTGGCAACTCTATAGATGGCAGAGGCAGAACAAACTAGGGAATAACTAAAATTTTTATGTATGTCAAAATACTTCTAGTCTGTTTTTTTTCCCCCAAAAAAATAGTTAGTATGCTACTAAATGCGGTTAGTAGCATAGAGTAACCCTTCCATTATAGCATCTGAGGGTACCACAGTGATTAATTTTATCCTCCCTAGTGCCTTTGAAGTTGAGATAAATGAGTTGTCCAAGGTCATATAAAAGGCTGTGGTTGAACTGGGAATAAAAGTCAGATTTTTTGGTGTCTAGACCTCTGCCTTATCTCTGTAATAAACCTTGGTAGTAAGAGGAGACAAGGAAAAAGCTGTTTAGGGGACAGTTGCTTACTTTCACAGAAAGAAAGCCAAGAGAAAGGAGAAAGTAATTTCTCCATATGAGATGCTTTTAAGGCCAGTCAGTGTGCATTTTATTGAGTTCCCCATTATTCTCTGCTCTGGAAAACAAATAGATAAGATTATAAATAATTTTAATTTTTAATATTTATTTTTAAAAAAGATGGTAAGTCCTTTCTCTACATTGATGAATAATTTTTCCCCATAGTTGCCTGGTTTACTACAGTGAAATGACCTATCACCTACTTTGAGAAGAATGGAAGGCATCAGACTGTAACATAAGCAGAAAAAGCTGAAAAAGCTTTTACTAAATGTCTGTGAACACATCAATTTTTCTGAGAAGTAAGATTTATACTGCTTTTGCTTTTGAATGTGATACAAACTCTTGGGCTATATTACTGTCATTTTGTCTCATTTTTTACTTTTATATGTTTTCCATAATTCCAATACCAATGAAAAATATAAAATAAATCTTTCTTTTCCAAGAAAGATTATAAAAAATAATAAAACTGGCTAATAAAACCCCAAACTAATTCATCTAACCATACAAATTGTAGGAAAAAATATTATTCTTCGTATATGTTTGCATTTTTTTATTTTTGACAGTACAGCTTTGAATTTTTTAGGTCCTTGAAGAACTTCTTAAACATTTATTTTAATGTTGTTTTTCTAGTTATTAAGATTTTAATCCAAAGGCTAATCAGAAGCTAATCAGGAACAATTCCTTGGCTTTAATGTATTTTATATCAGCCACCAAATTTTCTTTTATTTCTAGATATTNACTTAAAAGAAAGATGTAAATCTGATAACAAAGGTTTTATTCTGTAATCCATACGAGCACACCACAGTAGAGCTGAGAAAGATGTAGTTATCTCACTATTGCCCCAGTAACATTAGAATCTTATGTCTTTGTTTTCTTTTTATTTACTGAGATATGTGATTACTATGTATAGGCCATGGTTCTGTAATCTTGTAATTAGTCATGAACTTTATGTCTTTGAGTAAACTGGGATTTAAGGTTTGGATTGACTAATAATCCACCCCATCAAATGAAGTATTATTTATCTTCTAAAGATCCTAGGCAAGACAAACTATATTTTGGATGTATTAAATAAATTTAATTAAATCCTGAAACAGAATCTACATTATTACTAGGTTCATTAAATGAAATGTAATCTATTAATTCTAAATCAACAGTAAAATCTGAGATGGGTACTTGTGAAATTGGAATTATAATTCTTAATTCTGATTTGCATGTCTGTGTAATTATCCCTTGCTCTGTCAAGCCATGAGTTGTACAGGTGCCTTAAGAAGTGAACTTGTTCCCATTTCAAAAAGTTTCAGACTTGCAAATAATGAAGTATTTACTCTTCTGGTTTTTTTTCTTCTGAAAAAGATGTGAAAAAGTATTATAAGAAAACTATCTGTCCTAATCCAGGGATTTGCTTTTTCTCCACTCTCCAGCCAGAAAAATTCACATTGGTCAGAAAGGATGAGCATAGTTCGGTTTAATTGTTTACAATACTTGGTAATTGCTCAACTTCTTGACGGCTTTAAACAAATATTGTCACTTGGATTGTCCTCTCTCTTCATCCATCTTTTCATCACCAGAAACAATTGAGACTAATTATTGAGCCAGACTTCTCTATTGTCTATCTCTACTTTGACCCTAATTACCCAAATGAGACGTCATTTAGACACATCACACTACATTTTGCTACCCGTTAAAATGGAGAATAATAGGGCAGTTCTATGCTTATTTTTTCAAAAGCTATTTAAAATAGATTAAAATACTGGAGGTAACCCCTTTGCACTATTTCAGTCCTGACATGTCACTTCAGGTGTCATTTTCCACAGCAAATGATTCAGGTCTGTTTCAGTAGTTGGATTCCCTTTGACAGGCAGTTTGAGAGCTGACATGAGCCCCAAATATCAAATGATGAGTCGAAAGTATGCCTATGAGTTTACCTCAATCATGTCAAAAGTAGAAATAAAGAAACAGGAAACTGAAATTAGTGTGTTTTCATACAAATATCAGAGCAGGTTTTCTGAGAATTTTAGCTCAGATTCTCTATCTTGAATATTTTCACAGAACTGTATTTTATTTCAGACTCAGGAAGAATGAGATTTATGTGGTTTCCATGTTCATTTATTTACTGTCAACATTTTATTGATGTCTACGTTCTTTAAGATACTCTCCGTATACACTCCTGTTTTTACTTTTTCATATCTATATGTTCTTTCAGGAAACTTAATCTGTGTTCTATAAGTGAGCCTTATTTCTTTAGTTTTACAAAAATGAAAATATTATTCATATTAGTAGTGGGAGTAAAGGTTTATGAGACAACATATTGGCCTGCAAAGCTTTTTTTTAATCCAGATGTCAGCTATGTGCACCAGTGTTCCTGCAGTTGGAAAGAAAGGCAGAAATAAAAAAGAGCATAGAAGAATACATAAATAATAGCCTAAACTCTAGTCAAGGCAAGCACAGATTAAGCACTTCATTTTTCATACATAAATGGCTTTTTTTTTCCTTCCTGATGAAAAACCAAAATAATTTAGCACTTTACTTCACTACTTCAAAACGTCATCAAATACCATGCATCACTACTTCAAGGAAATGTATTTATGAATGCAAATAGAAATAACATTTTCAGTATAGCTTTCAAAAATAAATCAGCTCTTGGGCTAAGCTAACTACAGTAAAAAAAAAATCGCAGTAGTATGGAGGAAGGTTTCAGGGGCAGTAGGTTATTGTATCTGTTAGCTTTACTTCAAATTTTTGAATGGTTCAATTTTTCAAGTTCAACGTTGTACTCCTATGGCACAGTGCTATAAAATTTAATAAGGAAAAAAAACAACTGAGATCCATAAAAATGTTAAAGTACTCAAACAAAACTATAGTACCCAATACAAAGCAAAATTCATTCTAATGATGAAAATCTTCTTACAATTATTCCAGATGTATACTGCTGGAAATCAGCTGTCTGTCTTTGGATAAATTTAACTGCAAGTTTCCTGCAACAGAGCTGTACTTTCTTATGTATCACATCATAGTTTGTTCTCCATATGTCAACATAATCACCTTAGAAGTTTCATTTGTATCAGTGACTTTGGTCACTGGAATTACTCAGGTAATTAAATGTCTTGCAAGGAGGTGGCTTTCAAGATTCAAGAAGCCAGTACAATATTCATGCCACTTTTTTAACATGGAAACTTTCAATGTGTCTACATAGTGCAGTGTTTTACTTAGGCT
This sequence comes from Fregata magnificens, assembly GCA_013389945.1. Classification (NCBI taxonomy): domain Eukaryota; kingdom Metazoa; phylum Chordata; class Aves; order Suliformes; family Fregatidae; genus Fregata; species Fregata magnificens. The sequence continues at coordinate 162,195 of WAAD01007108.1, forward strand.
AAATAAGAAAATTGCAAATGCCTTAATATCATGCAACATATTGTACTTTTGATAATCTGCTTTGAGATTGTTACACTTAATTATATTCTTTAGGATCTTAATTTTGAGGCAACAAACCTGTCAGGTGTCAAAAATAAGATTAGCGCTTGAAAGATACATTCTGGAGAAACTAGCATATGTGAAAAAAATCTGGTTTGTTTTTTTTCCTCTTGATGATTGAAATTGCTTCAATTATGCAAGAATTAATGAACAACACTGGCATGATGTTTAGCAGTCTTGACAGTCAGCACATCTTTTACTGTTCTGTTCAGGCTTTTCTGTCGGACAGTGATTGCCTCTAATGATCCAGTTTGCTACTATTTCATGCTACCTAAATGACTTTCATGAACTAATGATTCTGTATAAAAATCTAGCCTTACCAATAGTAAAGAAACCTCCAGCTATATGTCTAATTAGAAGTAAAAATCCCTTTCCTATGCCTAGGAAAACTGATAGACAAGATAGAGGGTTCCATCGGTAAGGACTGTAGATGGTCGTACAACTATTTGTGCAGTTTATCTTTGATGGTCATCTGAATATATATGTTTATAGTCACATACTAAAGTTTTATGTAAATGGGCTGTGGACATCATAATAACCTTTTGAAGAGGGAGCAGTAGTAGCGCATGCGTCCCAAAACAATATGCACACCATGCAGTCTTAGCACAACCACCTTATTATCATCATATTGGCTTTCCTACCATCCACTATCTGTCTTCCCCACTCTCTTGAAGACTGCTAATATTAAAGGTATCTTACATCCTACTTTAAAAGTTCTCTGTGTTGCAATGCATATGTTCAAGCAGCTCCCCTATGGTGAAAGGGAGGGCAGAGTGGAAAAGCATGGTTGCGCAGGAAAGCACTTCAAGGATACCCAAAGGCATGTTTTCAGTGTAGTCTGTTGCAAATTGGGAGCAATGTAATGGCGAAGTAAGGCAATTCATAAGCCTTTTTGAGCTGCAGTAGAGTGAAGGCATGTAAGAAAATACAGTGCTATGGATCTTGTGACAAAATGAACTTAATGTGCTGAGCTGCCTATGATAACCTGCATCTGCTCAGTCTCATTTACTCCTCTCTGTGCCAGTGCTATCATCCTTCGCCACAAATATAAGAACTGACACTACAATATCTGAACCATATAGAAAATATACATTGGTATTGCTTACCTTGGTCTCACTTGAAAATACATGCTTATATTAACCATAGTAAAAATTTATGTGTCACCATGTAAAGAGAAGCAAGGCCTATTCCTTTCCTTGCAGCAGTAACTGCTTCAAAGTCACACTCTGTGTAGACAATGGTGGTGTTGAAAGTCCTCATCAACTTTACCAATAATGTTGAAGGCACAGAAAGCATGTGCATAAATATAGACTGACAAACACTGCACTGAAAAGATGTTTTCTTTCTTTTCCTGAAGTATTTTTCCGTATATCTTGAGCTCCATCTGCCTGCTCGACAATATGTCCCCCCCGTAATGCAAAATTTCCTTCTCTGCTTCTCTTTGGAACATCAGGCATACTGCAACAGAAGCATTTAAATTCAGATTCACATGGAACAATCCTTAAACTGGCTAGGAAAGGTTATTCTGAGAGGAATTAGTTAGCAATTTAAAGTTTTAAACTACTAAGCAGGACTGAAGGCATTGTTTGACAAGGATGCAGATAAAAAATAAGTGCATTTATGTTTCTTGTTTCCAGCATCTTCCTTAGGTTTTTGCCTCGTGTTATATTAGTGTTGTGACTCATTTCCTACATTGGATATAAAAGAAATAAAAGACAAACAGCTTTACATAGTGCAAGATCAAATTTTCCACTAAACATAGGACAGATTCTGTTTGTGTAGGACCAGACCAAAAAGTTGGACGTTTCCATGGCTCCAGCACTGTCAGAACTCGCCCCTATTTTGCCAGAGTTTACAATGACACTATATACACCTTTGACACTTGCACAGAACAACCCAATCATCTTTTAAAGTCTCACATTTTTTTACTATCAATAAGGCATTATTGTGACATTTTATTAAAGAAATTTTAAAGATTTTTAATTAGAAATTTTAGGTAATTAGGTCTCACAGAGACCTAAGGAAACCTTTAAATTCAGTAGGTTATTCTCTAAGACTTCAGTGACAGACATTCTCATATGCTGCAGCATATGAGGAAGGGGAACAATGTGCTAGAACTATCAAATGTGTTCACTAAACAGAGGAAAGAAATAAAAACGTTTTGTTTACCACTGTAAGCAAAAGGATCTGTGCAAGGGCCTGCACATATCTTGCAGTTCTTATTGAAACAAAGCCTATGGCATTTAGTCTGGCTCTTAAAATGGTTAAGATGAACACACTTCTAAGGACAGTAATAAAAAATTATTTTCCTTCAGCTTTTAATTTTCTCTATCACAATCTGCAAAATAGCTCAGGCACCTATTCTTCATAGGGGAACTATTTCTCCTATATATCAAAATACATAAGCTTGTTTTGGTTAAGAAAAAAAGGAGGGACATTTACAGGGAAAGTACCCCATGACAATAGAAAATACGCCACATTTGAAATCAGTCTCAATGCAATTTGGAAAAAAAGACCATCACCACCTCAGGCAAAGAACTACTAAAGACACAATACGTATCTGAAACTAATTAAAAAAGAGGTCAGAGAAGTGATCAAATATAAATTTCCTTGGAAGGAAAACTGCTGCTGAGATATAAAGGCCTTTCTTTAATGGGAACATTTTTTAAATTTAGTTGTCATGGTTTTCATCTTTCCCTTCCCTAACTTCAGTGCAGTGTTCTTTCAAGAGATAATGAGAAGGCAAAGCCCAGCCCCGTGGTCTCCTATTAGCCAGCTCACCGCCCTACAGGCATCCCAGCCTGGATGCCACTATTGTTCTTGTCCTGGGGCTGGCAGCAGAAGCCAGCACAACGCAGGCTAACGTGCTCGCCCTGACGAAGGGAGCGCATGCAGTGTGCATCGCTCTCCAGTGACCCTCGGCTGGAGTGTCCTTTATGGATGAGAGGGGATTTCCTTGCCTGAAAGGCTGTTGTGAAATGGACCTTTGTGAAAAGCCGTGTGAGCACCGAGTCAAGCACTGCCTTAGGGATTTGTACCACCAACAAACACGGACAGTGCCTCGCATAGCCTTTCCAATTATTTTCCTCCTCCAAACTGTATTGCCTCTGTCTTGCCTTCCTCTCCTCTTCCCTACTCCCCAGTACTCCTCAGGCAGGCATTAATCTCTAGCTGAAATAGTTTATACCTCTATCTGGCCAGATTAAGATAGGTAGTGAGGCATCAGCAGATGAGTCAGGCTGGGAAGTCTTAATATCTCTTCAAATGAAATGAGAGGGAAGATCCCTGTAGCATCTCCAAGGGTAGCAGCTGAGCAAAGAGGAGCGTTAACTTCTCAGAAGACTGCTAAGCCATTACAGTATGGCCGTAGGCGCTGCAGAGATGCCATGCTAGGACATCTTGAGCACTAGAGCTTCTGCCTACTCATCTGTAAAGGAAGAAAAACAGCAGTCACCTTCCCCATGAGACAATCGTTACATGGCAGGTTAGCAGGCACTCACAGTAAGACTACCCACACAAAATAGACAGTACAGATGGATTCTTTAAACAAGTTGTGCTGCAGCTGCACAGAAAATAAATACCAAGATAGAGTTGGACCTTCAGTCTGCCCAATGTGTGCAGTGTTTTCTCTTTGCTGCAGCAAGCACAACCCCTCCATGTTCCAGGCTGCCCGCTGGGGCTGGGACACCAGCCTTTAGGTACGTGTCTGGAAGTGGAAGCAGCTGACTTGGTGATCAAGCTGGTGGGTGGCACAGCTTTGCACCAGCATCAGAACCCTACAGAGCAGAAATTGCCAGTGAATTCAGGTGGAGAGAGAAGATGAACCATGGCCCAGTGCCACCCTGGACCTCAAAGGGAAAGATGGTTTAACAGCAGGATAATGGGGCCCTCAGGCTTCCTTTCTCCAGTCAGTAGGCGATGGCACCTCTCAGTGCAGGTAGCTTGAGCTGGGTAGCAGGGGAGATACGAGCTGAGAATACTCTTTGCTCAAAAAAACAGACTTGAGGAGGGGTCAGTACCTCGGGAAATTCCCTCCTGACTGCAGCTGGTATAGATTCTCTGCGTACTCTCATCTGGATATATACTACCTGGATAGCAGTGCCATGTGGACCCCAACATTTGCAGGTGGCAGGGCAGTTAGAGAGCACAGAAGGAGGGACAGAGCATGGTGCAGGCAAAGAGCAGAACAGCTTCGCCATGAGTGGCAAGGGGAAGAATGGAAGGCAGAGAAAATGTTGAGGAGCCACATGATTTCATGGAAAGCATGTGTCAAAGCCATTGGACTTCTGATTTGGAGCTGTGCACAAACCGTGCACATTGAGCCTATTTAAATACATGACATTTTTACTATTGCCCTCAGTCTCTTTCCTATTGTTTTACAATTAGTTCTTGTTTTCCTGTCTTTAATTAAACCGTAAGCTGCTTAGGGCACCATCATGACTACTCCTATTTATACAATGTTTGGCACATGGACTTTGAAGCATTGCCAAATGTGGAGAGAAAAAAAAGGAACATAAGACAGCAAACTATTATAAAGTAAGCTCTAACTTAGAAGTCTATTCTTCTAGACTATGTAAACTTTGGGTATTCAGCTCTGGAAAAGTAAAAGCTGAGAAACTAGTGGAAAAACAATCAATAGAGAAAAAATATAACAATGTATACACATGTCCAGGGAAATGGAAATATAAGCAGGCAAGAACAGCCACATTACACAGCCCAGCCTTGGATCAGTAAGGCAGCACAATATATGCAGGTGTCTTATAAAAGGAAGCCAAGTAATTACTATGCCTTAGAATAAAACAAAAATAAACAGTCTCTATGACTCTCTTCCCCTGGATTCTGCCAGGGAGCAGGTTGTTCTAGAGTTCAAGGAGCGATCCTGGCCCTTCAGAGTATTTTGAATCTTCAGGTAGGGTATGAGACCTAGATCACATACAGACCTTCACTTCCTGAAGGAGATCCACATCTGAAACTGGCATGAAATTACACAGATGAGATCAGGATCAACCCATGTAATTTCCTATGCTGTTGCTAAGCTTTTTCCTCAATAGTATAATTCCACTCTCATCTGCCTTCAAGTAGTACTAATAAGAACATACCTTGTAGCACAAAAATAGGCTTCCACATATTTTTCCTTGACAGATTTTATTGAACTGTTTCAATTTTATTGAACTATTTGAATTTATGTCATGGTGAAACAGATGAAAAAAACTTTTGTCTAGCTGAGCATTCATCACAGACAAGGCTCTAATTTACTCCTTCAAACTCCTCTTAAATTCTTGTCATCTGGATGATCTTGTTTACCTTTGGTTATATAAATCTTGGTTCCACTCCAGCCACATCCATATTGTATTCTGTAGATCTGACCTCTGCACAGTCAGTATTTTTATCTTTTCACTGCTCTTGCAAAAATAGCACATGAGGATACTTGAAAAAAATTTGTGATGTCAGTAACTTCACATGAAAGACCAAAAGATGAAATACAACTTGATTGGGGAGGAAAAAAAAAAAAAGGCCCCAGCTAGGGCCCAGATAGGCCATTGATATTGAAGGATGAATAAGTTATGCAATATTCCTTTCTCTAAAATTAAGAGCTTTCAGCTAAAGAAAGAGAACACCTGGAAAAAAAAAAAATCAAAGGCAAAAAGGCAAAAACAGAACACCTCAAAACTCAACATCCAGAAGTTACAACACAGGCAGCTGTATGCGAACATTTTATACATCTTAACTTTGATTTGTTTTGGAATATGTTACTACCCTTTCCGCAGTAGTGACCTCATCACTTAGCCTTAGCAACTGCTGCTGCGCTGACCGACGAACAGCACAGCGATTGCAGGGTGAATCTAAGCATTTGACTAGGAGAGTAGAGAAAGATGACATGCTGCAGAAAAGCTTTTTCCTGGACCAGGAATGGATAGTTATGGCAAACAGATGGAAGGAATCAAATCCAAAACACAGTGTGTGACCTATCTCAGATAGAGTCTCCTTCTTGCATTTCATTTTGGCAAAGCTTGAGTATCCCTGATGCCAACAGAATGTTCCTGAGCTGCGGATCTTGTCAGCAGGCTCCAAGCTGCAGTCCTCCCCCTATCAGGACCTAATGGACAACATAGTTCAGCAGTAAATATTGACTTGAGAGAAACTTATGCAAAAAGTAACATAACAGGAAAACAAAACAAGACTATTATTTCAAAGTCAAGGGAACCCATTTTTGCCTTCCAGCTATGTGACAGACTTGGTTTCACATTGGCCAGACCAGGCGGCTGTCTCAAGGCTCTTAAAATCCACAGATGGGAAAGAAAATGAACTCTGAATAGGGCTGTGCCCCGTTGTTAATCTCCCTAAATCAAAGGGTGGAAACAGGACCCTCTTTCTCCATTTGACAACAGCATGACAACATCCCAAGAGAAAAATGGAAGGACTCAGAGCCCCAAGGAGATTTGCTAACAGAGGTATGGGTCAGAAAGGCAGGAACCAAGACTACCAGCATAGCAGCTGGTATCTGAAGGACCCAGTCCTGCACTTATGAGAAGCCTTTGGTTATTTAATACCTGTTCTCTAGAAAGGAATCATCAGCCTTTAATGGCCTGCTAAAAATGAAAAATAAAAACTGGGAAAGAAAACAGAAGGAAGGGAAAGAAGGCAACAAAATAGCAAAATCTCAGACTGAAGTCATCCTGTGTGGCCTGCCTTCTTTTGTGTGAGTCAGGAAGAGAAACCATCACACAGAAAAATGTCATTGATATTAATAGTCATGAGGACAGTAACACAAAACATTCACAGTGAAGACATTTGAAATTTATGGTCTTTGAGTGTGCCAGAAACTACCGCCCTATCTGATCTGCCATCTCCGCTCCTCATGCGAGCATCCCCCAACCTGTTTCAGCAAAAGCAAACTGGGTTGCCTTGAACAGCCTGAGAAGAATCTCTTTGCCCGCCCACCCCATTTTGAATGAAATGGCTTCGGGCACAATTGTGCTGAGAGCTATGCCAGCGGCCCAGAAAGGATTGCAACCTTTGAGGAGAAAGAGAAGTGATAACAAGCAGATTGAGAAGCAAACCTCTTCAGCAGGGATGCGTACTGACTCACAGCACATGTGAATACAACCAGAATCAACAACTTTTTCCCTTCCAGTCCCCTACTCCTGCACAGCTTTTTTGCTCTCCTTTTTGGCTGTTCCTACCTGCGTTGGACCTGAATGCTTTTCGGCCTAGGACATATAGCGAGGGCATGAAGAACTTTTTTTTGTTTTGCTCTGAAAGCAGCACTCGTCTCAAAATATATCAAATCTTGTCTGTTTGTGGTATTTACAGCTTTCTGTCGTCTCCAGCCAGAGACCCCTCCTAGCCCAGAGGGTTGTGGCTGAAGTTGCAGTCTTTTCTCTCTGGCTTAGTTCTGGTTTTGTCCAGTGTTTGTCTCATGTCAAACGTATTTGCAGCCACCAAAATAGGAAGCAAACCCTGCCTCTCCTTGCATGCTACTATACTAGAGCACCCGCCCTGAAAACGAATGTGTCCCTTGCTGCCATGGAGGGCTGTACCCGGTAGAACCCCCAGAGCCTGACTGGGGATTATCTCAGGAGATGCGTGCTCTGGGTTCCAGGCTGAGGAGGTGAGCACCGCTGGACCTGCATACCTTCTGCCGCAGCAAGCTGTGGTCGCACCATGACTAACATGGGGGGCTACTTAAGGTGCCTGCTTCTGAATCACTGAAAAGCTTTATCTGGCTTTCTCTTGCTTCTTTATTCAGGGTACTTCTGAGCCTGTGGAGGAGCCTTGGGTTAGGCACGGGGTGGTTTGTGTTTATTTTAGATGACCCTTTGTGACTTCTGTCTGGTCCATGTCCTTTCAGGAGTAGGGTGGTGCTTGAAAATGGGGTGGTCTCAGTCATTCTCAGAGACTTGGACACTAAAGTCCTCCTAAATCCTCCTTTAGTCACTGTAAATTGCTATAAGTTTTTCTGTGCTGGAGTCTGTTTCTGACTATGTCTTTTTATACTGCAAGAACAATGGGATTCAGATGTGGGGGAAGGCCTGCAGGGACTACTGTAATACAAATAATGCATTAGTACGACATGCCACTTGGAGTGTGAAAACCATAGTATAAAATCCTAACAGCTGCATTCCTTTGCTGTTCTGGCAAATAAAACTCAATTGCAAACACAGAAAGTGGACGCGTGTGCACCTGAAGCAAAATCATCTCTCAGCCCGAGAGACATCTAGTAGAAACTGCTGTGCAGTGTGTGCCAAGTCGCCGTCCTGAGTGAGCGTGGTGAGCTGCCTTTCCCACATACCTCCCTCGGGCAACAAAAGAGTTGGATGCCAGAATTTTTGCTAGCTTGGCATTACACAAAAGGCCCGTGGGGTGGGTACAATGGAATTTAGGCTGGGCAGGGAGGCAGGACGCAGCAGCATGAGTCTCCAGCAAACAATAGCAACAGCAGGATCAAAACAGCAGGCAGAAAGTATATGCACAATTACCAAAACAAAATATCTGGAGCTACAAGGGCATTACATCCTCAGCCATGTCCCCAAGCAGGATCCCACTGTTGTTAACGTAACCGCTACTGAATCAGGCATGTATTTCACACGGTGCAATGCATATTATCCAAAAAGGAAGGTGAAAAGCAGAGGGATTAACCTAAGGCAATAAATTCCAGTCAGTTCCTCCAGGTTAACAGGGCATTAAACCAGCCAATGTCCAGACTTCGTCACGTAACAGAGGCACAAGCATTAATGCACAGAGGCAACAGGACAGAAATTCAGGACAGTTGACAACAACAGAATCTGGTACAGAAGAAAGCAGGGAAATATACACAATCACATTTGAATCTTAAGTGCCCAAATGAGAAACACTGGAGAAAAAAGTCACCTAATTCGCACGGAAATCTGCCATCTTAATCCTCCCTTTTAGACGGGAGGAGGAGGAGGGGATAAAAATGGTTTCTGCTCACTCTCTTGATTGAATAGGACATAAACATAAAAGCTAGTTGGAAAACAACTATTTTGTTTTGGGAAACTTTCAGGAAGAAAAAAAATGTATTGAAAAAAGTTCAATTAAAAATATGAGCCCCTTCATTTCTCAGTATTCATGAGAAAAGCATTTCCAGTTTTAAAGCTTCTGAATGGCACCTGCTCTGTTTGAGGTCTGATTTTTGTCCCACCTTTTACATACTGGCATCGAGGAGAGAGGGAGAGAGAATTATGAGAATGAAAATATGGCAAGTAAAAATGGGACATTTAGTTTTTGCAAAACTGTGAATAATTTTGGTGGAAAAGAACTGAAGATAGAGGGTATACTGTGCTGGCGGGGAAAGCCCTGACCTATAATGTTCACCACCGCTCTGGCAGTGAATCAGGGCCATCTTCATACAGTTATCAGAATTTGTTCTAAACCATTTTACCAGTCCTAGCACACCCAGGTAGTAGTATGCAGAACTGACTGCATCCTTGGCGATTTAGACTGTGCTGGCATTCAACATTACAACACAAGAGGACAAGAAAAGGACCAAGAAAATTTGTCTCATTTTTGTAACTAGCCAAAATATTTTGCTAAAATCCTTTCTTCAGCATGATTCTTTGCGCCAGGGTTTTGTGCTGCAGACAGGAATAAAAGGTTTTATGCAGTTGATAACTTTCCGTATTTGTCATAGCTTTTAGGGTTTGACCTCTCCTTGCTGCCTTCTCAGGCCATTTTCTTCTATGTGACACATATGCTCCTGGAGTTAGAAAACAGCTAAAAACCCAACCTGAATAAATGGACCCTGTCCATGCTGTGTAGATGACCAATAACTAGTCCTCAAGTACTACACGGAAGCTTGAATAGGGAATTGAATGATATTTAATTTTGGGGAGGCCTTGCAAATGAAAAGGCCTTCAGTGTATACGAAAAATAACACTTGCAGCTGCTTATAAACGTTTCCCAGTCCTCACAGTAGAGCAGTTCAGGTCTGCCAGCATGGTACTTCCCAGCCTAACAAGTGATAGACATAGAATAGCTTTCAGTCGACTCACAGAAGAAAATTGTCAAGACTGAGGACAGAACGTGCTATACATTTCAGAAAAAGCTGCCTGGTTTGATTTTAGTTTTAGGTAGTTAGAGAGGAGATTTCTAAACCCACTCATGTCAATAGTAAGCAAGAATCTTTGGATGGAAATGGAAAACGAGTTTTACAATCTTTTTGCAAATCCCACCTTTATGATTCCTACACGTTAGTCTCTCATTATAATTGTAGAGACCAGGACCCTTAGGCAAAACAGCCATGACTTTCCACAGTTTTACCTGGCTTGCAAAGAGATAAAATACCCATGTATAAGACGGCATGGAAACTCCTGACGTGAATCAATCGGTGAATATCAGCTTCTGGTTACAGAAGAGCAAACAAGAGTCAGTGCCTCAGTGTTCGTTCACTTGTGCTTGAACGCTTGGCCCTAATGTGAAACCATCTTTCAGCGGGGCCTGGTACAAAACCAAACATGACGGATTTAGCAGCAGCTTGGTGCAATGCTCTGTTGCCGAGACATGCCAGCCTGCCAGCCATACTCTTTTCTATAAGTTTAGCAGGCACAATAGCAGAGTAACAGCTGCTGGTAAAAACCAATCAGCAGCTCCTTAAGGCCTACCTGGCACTTACTTCCTAAAATGGCCTACAAGGCTCATCTTGTCAAATATCTTTTCAAGTGCTTTAGTGCCTGATGGCAAAAAAAAGGTTAAGAAAATACAAATAAGTAACCAAAGTAGCCGGGAATCTCAGTCTGTCTTGTGGGAGTTTTGCTTGTTTGTTTTTGCTATAGACCATTAAAAAAAAAAAAAAAAAATTTAAAAAGTTTTATTAACAGTTTCTGTGCTATTCCAGATGTCAGCAATTAATTCTCCAAAATCTGCTGAAACATTAAAACCTCTTTCTGATTAAACATTGGGGTCAGCACTAAACTTGTTCCTACGGTCTCGAACAACAAGTGAAAAAAGCTCTTACTCAGATCTGATCTGCCATGTGACTCATCTAATCTTGACATTTTCCCAGCAGCTGGAAAGAAAAGTGAAGCAAAAGCTCATTCTTCAAGAGAGAAACTCAGCACATCGTTTTGCGCAGGCAGATGGCCGGTTCTTTCTAATGATTTTTGTGCTGATGCTGTGCTCGGGTTTATGAGCGCAAGCCCGGAGCGAGGGGCGGGCGGGAGTCAGGGAGAGGAGCTGCTCCCGGTTACAGAGTAAACAAGAGGGTAAGCAGAGGCTTGACCACTTTGCCTCTCAGCTGGAGCCAGGCTGATTGCTGAAACCATTAGAGTAGCAGCCCTGGCAGCAGGCGGTTCTTCAGCCTCCAGGCCACCATAAAACAGGAGCTCCTTTTTTCCACAAGAAGAAAAGGCCAGTGTCTCTAAAGCAAGTGCTTTACCACATGGTCCTTTTGGTGGAGAGAGAAAGCCTGACACTGTACCTCAGAAGGGGGGGGGGGGGGGGAGAAGAAAAAACCTGATCTTTTCCAGTGCTCCTGTACAGCCTTCTTATTTGTTGGGGAAGCAAATACAGGCAACACAAGCCCATCAGACAAATATTTGTAATTGCTATATAGTTGCTTTTCTAAGCTCTTTGTCACCGCTTTTCTGCAGAGCTGTGACACCAGACCAGTTTAAGGACTCCACAGTATTACAATGCTATCTTTTCCATCCCCACATCTCAGTGCATTTAATACGGAAAAGGTACCTTCAGAGCAAGGATGGGCTGTGTGTCTCCACTGTGCAGCACCCTGGCAACCCCAGCCTCCACTGCAGCCTCCGGACTTTCCTGTAACACACTTGTTAACATGCTGCTAATGATAAACGCTAACTCTGTTTTACCTACAGGGAAAGTGAGTCAGGAGAAGCTGGGATAGTCAGATAGAAATGAACGCTGCAATGATCTCTCAAGATTCATTTGTGAGCATGTTGTGCCTCTTACTCTGGCAGATCAGCGTTTGCTGTAGGAGGCCTTACTGAAAACATGCAGATACGTCAGATATCTGAACAGAATGACCTATTATTATGTACCGCCATATGCAATGATCATAACCTTTGTTTACACAGTTGGATTTGTGTGACGGCAAAGTTCACAACTGGGATCACAACTAATGTGGTCTACTGCATTTCTTCTTTTTTTTTTGATACGCTTCCAGTGTAACTGGTAAACTTTTAACTAACAAAAAGGACACAGGATCTGTGTTTATCAGCATCTAGGTGTTTCAGAATAACTCTAAAGAAACAGAATCCTTTTCCTCGATTTTCAAACTTTTAATGTTTTCAAAATTATTTATTCTTTAAAACCTAACTGCTCCATCTACAACACGCTCTGATTCTAGCAGAAGTGTCATAATGTTGCTATGATTTCCAACCATATTTCCACTGACATAACTGGAAATAATGATATCGTAGCAGCAAACCACTTGAGCATTAAGTGTCTGTCAGTGATTTCTGCCTCCCCACACTCCTCAATCTTGCAAACTCTGCATATGAAATCTTTGATATTTTCTCACTGATTTCATAAAACTACTTTTTTTTTCTATCTAGACCGACACCTACCTACATGCTCACCAGCTGAATTCATCAGCTTTAAACATGCAATCTGGGACCTGTGTCTCTAAAAGCACATGCCACTGCTTGAAGTAAAGGTTTAGCTCCATTACCTTAAGGAAGGAGAAGACTTGTACCTCAATAAATGATCATGTCTCAAAAAGCCTAGCGACCATAAAACAAGTTAGGCAGATCCGAGCTTGAGGTCTGCCTCCATATGTTGTGTTTGCCCCTCTCATGATGTGACAGAGCTGATGTCAGACAGAGAAGTCAGCTACAAACACCTTTTCTGGGGCCATTACATGATGAGCCGATGAGATTATTTGGAAGCTTAGACCCTGGCTGCCCTCAGATTACAATGGTCACAGCACCAAATTACATGTCCTCTGATCAGGCAACACGGGCATACAGAATTTGTATCAGAAGACACTCCCACCAGCAGCGCAGCTATTGTCAGAACAGCTGGTGGGGATGCACAGAACAGTCCGGCAACTGAGGAACTGCCTTTCCCACTGTTCATTCATGGTTTTAATTACCAACAGTATTTACCTCCTTTCTGGCAGTTTAATTCTTATATGCCAAGGTGCTTTGAAAAACCCAGTTTTCCTATCTGTAATGAAGGCATGACAAGGGAAGTGATTTCTTAAAGCTCACCCACAGGGTTTATAGTAGAACCCGCTTTGGGTCTCTCAAATAAATGATGAGTTCTTTAACTGCTAGTCCAAACTCATAACCAGCTCAATCACATGTGGTCTGGCTCTCTGCTGCAGACGCAGCTTAAAATATACACCAAAAGAAGTGATAGGATTTTGAAACGGAGTTTGCAAAAGACTTATCAGGAAGAAATATTTTGAAATTCAGATTTTCCTTCATACTCTTCAAAGAACTGTGTTCAGTAATTTCGCAGTGGAGCCAGACAGGGATTCAGATTGAAGCAGCCAAAGCAGAGACATTTGGAGAATGATGTTTTCATCAGCGTTTTGTACGGGTTTTGTTAGATGTTATCTCCCTCATGCTGGTTGATTGCTTGGTCTAACCCCTCCTACATGTCTCAATTTCTTCATTCCCCCCCTCCCCAGCAAAGACTCTAAAATAAAATTACTGCTATTGTTGTGCTCACATGTAATATTTCTTCTCCTTGCTTTCTGTCCCATCTATTTAAAATCATAATCTATTGAAGAAAGAGGCTCTCTGTTTTTCTGTGTTTGTAAATCATATGTGACATATGATACCCAAACTGAAGATGGGCCCTCAGGCACTAACAGATGAACTTTGGCACTTCTTGATGAAGTGATTAATGCATCTACCTCACATTTCTGCCAGAGGTCACTGTCATCCTGGAGCAAAGTGAGATATGTGCTTGCTCTTCAGCCATACCACTTCACTGCTCAGGGTATTAACATGAACAGCTTGCAACTGTCTATACAAGTTTCTATGCCAGGCTGTGAATTACAAAAATTGAGGAAAAACAATCAAACTGTTCATCCATCCATATCTTGCAAATTATTTTCCTCAACTGCAGATCTCCATTTCTTCAAATAAAAATATTATTTCAGTACAAGCGTGTTTAGCACTTCAGAAGAAGAATTTTCACAGAATAAATTGTACAGCTCCTTAGTAAACAGTTTCCATCCTTTCGTTGAATCAGTTCGAAGGGAGGTGCTGTAGGAACAGTAGAAATTTCTCTATAGCTACAAGAGTGCTTGTGTTGTATCCTTAGTTCTACCATCTCAAAGACCAGAATAATTTAGTAAGTCACAAATGTTTAGAGGGATTTGTTCAGTGGCCTGAAGCACAATTAGGCAAACTCAACTCCTGTTGAGTTTGAGAGCTGGATTTCTAATTGCCCCTATGATGTGAACACCTCTCACTCCAAAATAAAACAAATATAACTTTCCACTTGTACTGAATAAGAAGGTAACATCACCATTATTTACATTCTCATAGGGTTTAACAGATAAATATTTCACAATAGATCAGAAATAGGACTTGGGACACTTTTTGTGGCTTCTTGGTCTCCCTTCCCTGGCTGCCACAGGCACCACTACAGCCCCTGTGCCCAGCACGCCCCACTGCGACCGGGGCTGCTGGGCATGCCTCTCACCCATGCAGCCACACCATCCTAGGGACTGGGCAAGAAAAAGGCAGCCCTGCCTACCCTTGTCCTCATTTTCAGGTAGTTTCCAAGGTTTCTATCCCTGCATCCTCCACGCTAAATTGCCCAGTCCAAGAAGAGGAGGTGTTATTGGCCATGGGGGCAAAAAGGCTACCCAAAGCACAAGTGGGAGGGAAGGGTCGTGCCCATGCATCCATCATTCTTCCTGGAGCAAGAGCCGTGGTGTTGCTGCAGGCTAGGTGATGGAGAGAAACCCAGAGAGGAGTTTGGACCACTAAAGGCTCTTACTTTCTTCTTACAGAAGCCCATTGTGAAAAAAGGAAGCGGAGGACAGAAAAAGAGACGGTTTCAGATCCAAGCACCCCATAAAGATAAATAACATCCTCATTTCTCGTTTCCTTCATTCCCAAAGGCATGTTAGCCAGACAGAGCTGTGCTACTTACAGATGAAGTAAAAGGAAATTAGTAGGGAAGTCCTGTGGCAGCAATTAGCAAAGAAAAGGAGCTAAGAGAAAAAGCTCTGTTTCTGAACTTCAAACCCTTTTCTTTCTAACAGCAGTGATTTATACCCTTCCTATTGGGTTTACCAAGAATTATCCTCCCCCTCCTACCTACCTGCCCTCCCTCCCCCCCCCCTTAATAGGTAACCACCTCACCAGCCTCTAATCAGCTAGGCAGGTGACTCAGATTCGAACCATGCATTTGTATCCTACTAGGCCACTTTTATCCACCAGCAGTATTTGCTGTATGCACTGCCCAATTTACCTCTCAGTTCAAGTCTACACACAGCTCCAGGTCTGCATCTTGTGCAGTGTTCCTCTTCCTGTGAAACCAGAAGGGGTTTATAAGCTTTCCTGAGTATCAGTGGTTAGGTTCAGCCTGTGGGCTGCAAGCTGAACAGCCCTGGATTTTACTGTTGAAAAGGACTGATACAGAAAATCAGCCTTAAACACTTTTTCATTCCTGTTTTTCTTCTAGTTCAGGATATCCCTTTATAAATTGTTCCCTCTGTAAATGTGTAAGGGCATGAATCAGTACACGTGATTCCAAGATGATTTAAGAACACGTCTTTTCTCACTGAAAATATGGAAGGGTAGACTTATCTATTCCATATTTTTGATTTGTTTTAGGAAGAGAGGATTCATTTAAACAACCTAGAACTTTCTGCTTGTCTAATCTTTTTTTCTCTCTCAACATTTCCCAACCCACATTCCTCTGAAAGTAGAAAGGGCCCTAAGCAATGATATGTTTGAAGTTTACCTGGCAAGGAAGGAACTCTTGGACTGAAATGTGTGTCCACAGATAAGGTGGGAAATGAACAGTATCTTGTGTTATGAAATTTACAATTTTTACTACAGGACAGCTAGTCTGCGTTATTTCAAATATTGGCTGAACACTATTTACTGATTGCTACTAGATACAGCAAAAAATATGTCATGGTTTGGAGTTCCTTATTTTTTGCTTTACGTCAGTGAAATCTTCTTCCTCAGCAGAAGAGTGTAGAAAAGCTTCCTTATTCTGATATAAAGTAGAAAGACTTGAAAAGCAGGTTATGAAGAGCTCTGAAACAAAGGCAGACTTAAAACATAGGATTTTTTATTTTTTGTCAACAAATTAGTTTTGGTAACTTCCATCAACCCTGAAATAATGTATGAAGTGGTCACTATATCAGAGGAATAATGGATTTATATCTCCTTGGAGGAATTTACAGCTGAACTAAAAAAGTAGTAGAGATATTTTGATCTGATGTACTACAAAGTACATTCAAGAAAAAAGAAATATGACACTTTTAATCATTTACAACTGACATATAGTTCACCAAACATTTTAAAAGCTGAATGCTCATAAAAAAATTTGAACAAATCTGAAGCTTACTAAAATCTTCCAAACACTTTACATTTCCTTGTAAAAGCCTGCATAATAATACCTCTTCTGTCAGGCTCTAGGTTATCTTCCATTTATGGCTTCATCCTATCTCGGCAGACCCTTCCTGTCTCGCTTTTTGGCTCAGGATACTCCACTCCCTTTTGTTTGAGTAGTAGGAAGTTCACAGTTCCAACAGGAAGACCCCACCTTCCCAAGACAAATCAGATGTTATTGTGTGACTCATTTTTCATGGATAACCTTGATAATATGACATACACTTGATTAAAAATAAAAGAAAACAAAACAAAACAAAAAACCCCCACAAGAGATTTAGCTGAGTTTTGGGGATTCCTCTTTCCTTCCCTTGAATTTTACATATACGTACCACATTTTCTCTTTCCTTCAACACATGAGTAGCTTCCATATCTCACTGTTTAATAAAGAATGAAAAATCATTCATTCTGCTTTCTCAGTCTTTATTTACAACATGTATTTGAAGGCAAGTTCAGTTTTTCATGTACCTAACAGTCAGTACAGCTTGATACCTGCTGGCTGAAAACCAGTGGACATATGGAACCTCAGTCAGTTGCCTACATGTAAACATATAGACATAGAGAGACATTCTAGCATAAGTCAGGAGGCTACAGGTAAACTACAGAAGCTACAGAAGGTATTTCATCCCTTCTGGAGTAACATTTGAAGGCCAGGAGGAATACAAAAGAGTATTTCAAAAGGATATGCAATGCTTATCTTTAGGCAACTAAATTAAGCCTATTGTGTCTAAATTAATACGCAAAAATGTGAACTACAACCTTGTTCAGATTTGGTGAGTCCCGTGTTAAAATCTCATGCCATTTCCATGACCTGAGACTATAAACATTTACTGTGTTTCCCCTTCTGTTAAAGAATTCAACTAGCAACACAAATTAAGATGGTACAATTAAAAGTGAGTTATACCAAAAAAAATGGAAACTCTGTAAGGGTCGCATGTATTTGGGAGCCTAAACCCTGTTATGATTGCATGTTGCTAGACATTCAAGAGAAAATGATGCCCACTTTTGAGTCTAAATTATTGCAGCAAAGCAGGAGATATTTGTCAGCTCTTTATAGCTTTCACTTTGATACCTGCGATGAGCAAAGATCCTCAGGGATCAAATCCAGAGCAAAACTGTGTGTGAGAGAAAAAAAAAATTGCAAAGTAAAAATAGCTTTATGCTAACTTCTGGAAGACTTACCGTCATTTTAGAGTTTTAATGGTAAAAGTGGATTATGGCTAAGATCAACTCATGTCTGCTGCAGCATAAATTCTATTGTATTAAAAATTTAAATGGTTTGAGAATATAAATTGTACTCATGTACATCAAGAAAACCTTTAATTGGGAAAGAAGTCAAAGAGAGCCACTGGTTATCTCAAGGATCCTTCCTTGGCAGCAGTGGGTTTCCCTCCCCACTCCCCCATGCACCACAAAAGAGTCATGCCAGCTTTTTAGATGGCTCAGCCATGCTTCCACTTGCCTTGGCTCGTCTTCTCAATGGGACTGCTTGTCCTGCCAGGGAAATTCCAGCTTCAGCTGCTGAAGCAGGTGGCTGTCTCCCAAAAAGGCATGAAGCTCAGGCTTGTTGGTCTCACTTGAAATAAGGGTAAGCTTTATGCCTGGGCTTTCACAGGTTATGCAGCTGCTTGGCTATGCAGAGGGTCTCTTTCCAATGGTGTCCTGGTTTCGGCTGGGATAGAGTTAATTTTCTTCCTAGTAGCTGGCATAGTGCTGTGTTTTGGATTTAGGATGAGAATAATGTTGATAACACACTGACATTTTAGTTGTTGCTGAGCGGTGCTTACACTCAGTGAAGGACTTTTCAGCTTCTCATACTGTGCTGCCAGCGAGGAGGCTGGAGGTGCACAAGAAGCTGGGAGGGGACACAACCAGGACAGCTGACCCAAACTGGCCAAAGGGATATTCCATATCATATGATGTCATGCTGAATCAAAACTGGGGGGAGTTGGCCTGGCGGGGTAGAGCTGCTGCTCGGGAACTGGCTGGGCATCGGTCAGCGGGTGGTGAGAAACTGCATTGTGCATCACTTGTTTTATGTATTCTTTTATCATTATTATTATTATTTTCTCTTTCTTTTCTGTCCTATTAATTTGTCTTTAGCTCAACCCACGAGTTTTACCTTTTTTCAGATTCTCTCCCCCATCCGACCAGGGGGGAAGTGAGCGAATGGCTGTGTGATGTTTAGCTGCCTGCCGGGTTAAACCACAACAAATGGTTGCCTTCATGGTGAGGAGGACATTGGCTGTGGTGAACTGCGGTTACAGCTCCAGGAAGGGCATGGCCTACAGCCCTGTGCCACTCAGTGATAAAAAGCACTTTTTCTGTTCCATCTGAGGAACTGGAGATTATTTTGGCGTATTCTGGTTCAGTGGTCAGGACAGTGGCAAGGGAGAGACATGGGCATTTTTTGGCAGGAATCACCTGGCTCCTTTCCTGTCCTGCAGTACCCACTGAGGCAATAGGGAACGGGTAGGGCAGAGGTGCAGGAGGAGGAGGCAAACCCCCTTCATGTTCTCTGCCTGGTAGGGAGGGCAGAAACATTTGTTTGGCCAAGTCACATATCTGTAAATCTTCATTTGTCAACACCACAGTTTCCCCATATATCCTTGCCAGGGATGAGTAAGAGAAGGAGAAGAGGCAGATATCCTTGTGAAGCTTCCTCTCCCAGATTTGTTTCAGATACGGGGGGATGGGAGAATGTAGAAAGAGGCAAGACGTGGCATGGCCATGAGGTCTGGGGTTGTCAGGAGTGGGGTATTTTCACCAGAAGGCCAAGAGAACTGAGTAGCTTGGTACTCTCTGTCATGCCTTGTGAGCAACAGGTGCTGCTTGGCACTATGGCCTCAGGTAGGGGGTGGGACAGCCGGCCCAGCATCAGCAGAAGACCAGGGAAGTGCCCAGGCCAATGCTGCGAATGAGCAGCTCCCAGGGCAGTCTTGCTCTGAAGGTCAAATAGCACCTGCAAACATTAAGGATGAAGCTGTGCAGCCTGGACGGAGAAGGGTCTGTCAGCCCCAGCTGGGCTGTGACGCATTGGGTTTGCAGCTCTGCTGGCAAGGAGGATGTTATTCAGCAAGCCCCTGCCACTGTAGCCCAGTGGGCAGGACTCCAGCGTGCAAGTGGCAAGGCAAAGGGACTGAGTCACGTGTAATAGGCTGATGTGGATGGAGGTGTGGGTTAAGAGAGAGCAGGAACAACCCCAGTGCCTGGGAGGTTGCTCTGGCTCTTTCTCCCACTCTGGCAGCGATGGAGAGGAGTGGTGACAGTTGCATGGGAAGCATCACAAGAAGATTTTTCTCCCTCCTGCATGGGCAATGGAAAGCACATCAGAAAAGGCCAGAATTGGAGACAAGAAGGAGGAGAGAGCTCCACAGGCTATCCAGTGGGTTCAGAGAGATGCTGGCAGCCCTGCCTATACTTATTTTAAACTCACACCTTTGCAGCAGAAGGGGGATCATGAGGTCTGTGGCCAGGGAAGGGGAGGAACAGTTACAGCAGCTTCCTTGCCCAGGCTGATTCAGGAAAGGTTGCTATGGAGGCCTTGGTTAGCATGGAGGAGGCCAAAGAGTGATGGGGTACTGCTAAGTGCATGGAGGGTCCATGGGCTACCTGGGTGCATGGCTGGGACTTGTGTTGGTGACATAAGGCGGCTTGAGGTGGCTTAGATAGTTGAGCAGTTCCTCAGAAACTGCTACCTCTTCTGGGGAATAGGGCTGGTTCAGAGGTTTGGACTCAGCAAGGTGTGGGAAAGACTTGGCATCCTCAGAAAGAAATCTGCATAAATTCAATATCAATACTTCGACCTAGGAGAAATCCTAAGCATGCCATATCTACCGGTAGTAAGACGAACATCATATAACATATTTCTATCCCCAGCTATTCAGTTATAGCAGTTAATCAATAATTACAGTAACCACTTCACTGACAAACTGAAAACTTCTGGAGGTCTTTTCCAACCTAAATTATTCTATGTATCTATGATCTTTATTTCCAGGTAAGTTTGGTTTCAAAAAGCTATTCCAATTACATTGTGATGTCTGTGTGACATCTGAAAATTAGATCTTACACATTCTATCAAAACATTTTTACAGAATGCTAAGCTTGATTTTACATCAGTGTTTTACCACTCCTGGACCACTACTTATCCTTTGCCTGGAAATGATGAGACAAACTCTGCTCTCAGGATGTGTAATGATATAAATTCACGGCACTTAGATGTACTTTTCTGTTGCTCATTCCCTGGTGGTGAACCCCTTTTGTTCACATTCTGTACACTTGCCTGTCCCGTACATACATATCCACTGACATGCAATCTCAGTCAGCATCCTGTTATCCTACAAAGATCACACTGGAGCTGGAATGAGGAATTCTCCATGCAGAAAACTAATCCTGTGACATTTTCAGTGTGACAAGAACCAGGACATGTTGTAATTCTAACCAGACAGTCTGTTACTGAAAGATACGTGGTCCAATTTCTTGTCTAAAATGCAGCTTTTAATAGGGACCAGAACTTTGGGGTGTTAATCTAAGCCAAATTAAACTTTGCATACTTTGAGGCTTAACTATCACTACCATGTTGTGTACTTCTTCAATATTGTGTAACTCTTTCACTACTTCCTGTTTGTCATGTAATGTCTTCTTTGCTGTTTTTTGATGAAAACCACTGCAAATGTTAGAAAAAAGAAGCTATGAAAGTTAGATATCAGTTACACTTTAACACCTTTAAATGAAACTGTTTATTATTGTTATAGGGTCAGTTCAGAAGAAAAAATACATAAAAATCTTCTGCCTGAAATCTATGAAAGGAGAGAAAAACCTGATATGGGGAATTCAAGGGGAACAGGAGGCCATCAAAGAAGGAGCATAGAAGGAGCATAGTGCTGGTGTCTGAAGATACAGTCAGTCTACTAGCAGGCTTAATTTGCAGTGTTCTTTGGTAACTTTGGAGACATTTCTTTAAAAAAAAACAATTACATTTTGAAGTTAGAAGTTCTGGTCAATAGGAAAACAGCAATTTTGCTAAAGGCATGATTGAGAAGTCTGTGTTCTGCATGTTGGGACAGAGTCCCTTTAATAAAAAAATAAAAAAAAAAAAAAAAAAAAAAAAAAAAAAAAGAGGAAATCTATGCCAGTCTGCCTGAAAAGTTGCCACTGATCTGCATACATTATGCAGACCAAAGTCTCAGTAATACTGTTTCCTAACTATCACCATCTGGATCACTGAGTTCTGAAATAGATAACAAAGCTTTTCCCGTTTGCATCACAATTTTGACCAGAGCATTATACACCCCAGAACCTCTGGGCCAAGAGAATTTGTGCCTTGCAAAAGTCCCAAGGATTATATTACTGAAGGTGTAAATCATAGATTGCTGTTTACCAAGAAATGCGGTGAGTTATGCCAGCTAGTACCAAATGTTTAGGAAATCAAAATGCTTTTGTACACCCTACATCCTTAATTCACATGTATAGCAGCATTGTTTGTGAAGTAGAGTTTCCTTCTGGGAACATCTGAAAAAGTTACAAGTCCTTTTAAGATGACCTCAGTGCTTGTAACACTTACATCCACTAAACACAAAAAACCAAAAGCAAACCTGTTTCAGTGCTCCAAGTTGTTTGTTTCACTAAGATCCCACAGCACTGACAGGACCCTGAATATCTCCAAGCACCCAGGGCCTGGCCTCCTGGGCTGAGGGTCAACTTAGAAGCAGTGCAGCTGGTGGCCTTGAAATAAAGAGCCAGAAGCAAGGGGCTTCCCCTTCTTCACCCAGCGCTGCTGCTGAGCTGAGGCTCCTGCTCTTGCTGCCAGTCCCTGCCCAAACTCTAGCCATAGCCACCCTGCAGGCATGCCCGTGCTCGGCCCTGTGCCTCACCAACCCAGACCAGGACCTTGGTCCATGGGCTGACTTCCATGACTTTCCATGTGAGTCTGGATGATGTTAGTTACTGTCCCTGGACCTGACCCTGTCCTTGCCCCAGGGGCTGCCTTCCTGGCCAGGCCTGGGGTCTGCAGTGCTGCCTTGCAAGGGCCGAGCTGTGGCTGACTCCCATCACTGTTCCTGGCCGATCTTAGCCTGCCTTGGTGAGGACTGAGGGATGGAGCTGGTCGGGGAGGGAGGGCATGGCTCTGGTGGCCCCTCTCCAGCCCTCAGTCCTTGACAATCACCTTCAACTGGGCATTTAACGGATAAGTTAAAAGGCATTGAATAAAACAGTGTTGATTTAATCTCTCCTCTGAACGGTGGCGTCTCATACCGAGGAGCATTTAACTCTAGCTCTGACCAGGTCCCAAGGAAAGTAGATTGCAAAGCTGTGTTCAGATGAGAAACCCCTGTCAGCCATGGCGAAGGTGCAAGCTGACAGTGGTGATTAACATTTTCCAGCCAAATGCAAGTACAATGGTGGAACGTAAAAGAGGTTTATGAGAAGTACCAGGCTGGCCCTGCTGGAAGCTCCATTCTTCAGTTTTTCCACAGACTCAGTACAACACGGACGGCAGCAATAAAGTGGTGTTCTCACTACCCGCCCTACTGAAATGTGTGCTTTAAGCAACTGCTACATGGGGTGGAAAGTTTAGCTCTGTCTCGGTGCCCGTTCTATGTTTGGCCTTTTGGCTGAGACTGCCGAGGAGCGGGTTGTGTGAGGTTACTTTACATTATACGGGTTGGTGTCCACTAGCAGCTGGCATCTGACTGCCAAGTCCTATCACACATGCATGTATCCCCCCCAGCCCCTGAAACACACACACAGCAGCCAGTACTGACTTGCGATCACTACCAGCTTGGTCCAGATTCGAATAAATGGCTTGAACTCTATCCACTACAAATCCCTGAGTCACCCTGTTCTGCAGTAAAAAAATTTCCAAGATGGAGGTCCTTTTTGCTTGTCTATCTGTTGAAGACTTGGACCTATGGATGAAAAATTAAACAAATAGAATGTTTTATGTGTCACAGTGTTCATTTATTCCATGCACACTACATACTTCATTTCATGTTGGCTCCTCCCTAGGTGTCAAGAAATTCCAAACTGAATTTATCTGCTCATCTGACATACATTTGAAAGTTCACTTTTATAGCTCAATTCCTGTTCATGCACATAAAAACCCTCCTAAAAGAGCTAAATTTTTTTTATTATATTAATTTTCATATTTTTATGACATAGATACCTCAATTTCAAATGTCACTATATTCATGTTTATTCAACAGACCACTGAATCTTATGTGTAATAATTTCCAAAAAACACAACAGGCTTGTTTTTGTAAACTAAGAGAGACATAAGACAGATATAGTACTACCAGAAACAACAAAACTTCCTGATTAAAGAAGACTATAATACAGACATAAATAATCCCAAAGCAAGATTTTATATTTACATCATATGCTGTAATTTCTTATAATCACTTTAAGCAGGCCATAACCTTTTTTATCTATTCATTGTCTGTTTGGCACCTAAGCCACAAGATCCACAGTTGACACACAAACTGACTTCTCTTGCTCGTTTCAGACAAGCTAGTACTTTAGGACAGTGCTACCTAATGTATATTTAATTCTTATAAAATCATCTCTTTTAATTTTCTTGCTGTTTGAGAATCTAAGACATGTGTGTGCTCGGAACAACACTGACATTAATAAAAAGGTCAAATAAAAGTGCTTATAATGGGCCAACAAAGCTGGAATCTGAGCCAGACATTTATGGGCTAGCCTTGGCATAAAAGTAGACTTTCCACTCTCCTGAAAGCCAGATGTACTTGGTTGCTCTCCTCATCACTGCAATCAGAATTCTTTGATGATTCTGAAGCTAGCAAATTACTATTTAACCAGTTATTCAGTTCCTCCCTTACATCTATACCAGGAATTGGAGAATTGTCCTCTTCTGCCCTAGGATTTTTTTCAGATCTGCATAGGCAACCCTCTCTGCTAGCCCTGGAAGAGGAATAAAGGAAGGGACAATTGCATACAAAGGCCTCCAACCTCTGAACAGGAGCAGATGAGAAAATAACTGTAGCAACCATCACTGGTTTGGCACTCTAAAAAAGTTTGTTAGGGCAAATTAGGTCTAGGAGAGGAAGAGACCAAATGCTGAATAGACAGTGGGATCGGCAAATTGACCACAATATTAACGGAAATACTGCTGCATTAATTCTTCCTCTGTGGTTTAGACATTTTCTTGGACAAACTCTGGTATTAATCTCTCTACGTATTTTTTACTCCATAGCTAATGTATTGGTTTTAGTGGAAGCCTACCTATAAGAATAAGGTGTTTCTCAGACTAAGTAACAGCTTTGAATCTGTTTGGGAGCAGTTAAACCTGTATTGAGCAATGATGAGAGAGCAAAGTGAGTAACATGATGTCCAGAAGAGGACAAAGAATGAACCTTCAGCTCTTCATCCCAGTGCCAAGATTCAGGGGCATACTAATGAAGTGGTTAGTTCCCTATGGATAGTTCTGATAATAAAATCTAAATGAATACTTTTGGGTCCTCTTATCCTCCACATAAATTCACACTCATGTTGTCATTGGAATACCTTCTCCCTTCCTGAGAGATTTTCCAGGGGAAAGCAATGTGGTCCGTAATTCAGATTTTAAAGGACTAAACTACTGTATGCATAAAATAGCTGGAGCTTTGTCAATTCCATCCTCACAGCTTGCTCTCCAGAGCTGAGCTGGCAACAAGAGTGGAAGGAGGTGTCAGAGGCGTTTGCTGCCTTTGGGACAAAAACCATAATTCTAAGAATGTGGTTTTTTCTGGGTTTTCTGTCTTCCTGAGAGACAAGAAAGCAGTAATCGTTTCACATTTGGGGCCTGCTAGCCATAGAAATTTAGACATTATAGATAAAAAGGTAATACCTAAATATAATGTGAAAAAAGGTACGTATTTTACCTACAAATAAGATACCAAAACTATAGTGGCAAAAATAACCATGCTGTGTGGTGGTTTTTTTTCCCTCTGAATTTGTCAATGCACATTAAAAAAATAAGAAAAAAACCCCAAGTTTAAGTTTACATGAGTGTAAAACTGAAGCTGCTATATTACTGTCAGTGGAGCTGTATAGTGTGGCTAATTTAAAAAGTGGCCAATCTGCTTTAGAGATTATTTTAAATGAACTTTCATTATTTTAGGATATTAAACTCAAACCTAACTGAAGGTGGAAAAACTGTTTAATGTAAGTATTTCTTTAAAAAGTTATCTTTTTCCAAAAATGAAATATTACTACTATCCTAATAATACCACTCAGACTTGCTGAATTTTGCGAGCGTGAATATTTCCATCAACTTCAATAACATTTCTTGCAGTCTTATCCAACATTGGACTATAGGGAATTTTCCTTTTATTTTGTAGAAATGGGATATAGTCTTGGAAAACACTTTGGGAACTTTTAGGACAAAGAAGAACACATTTTCTCTAGAACTTGGATTTGAATCACCCAGAGAGAAGGCTGAGAATTTCCCTATGAGCTAGGAAGAACTTGGCGATTTAGACTTTATTCCTTGGATACCAGCACTTGAGGACCTACTGATATTTTCCCAACACTCCCACTCTGCATTTAAGGTGATAGGACTACCAGCCTGAAGCTCCAAAGCTCCTAGCTCAGCTTGACTTTTTGGTCTTCTAGGCTCTGGTCTCTCTGTCATACAGACTGATGAAGAACTGGAAGCCACCAAGCTTAAACTTCCAGCAGCAAAATATTTCCATTTTTGAAAAGCTATATTTCTCCAGATTTACCTGTTTGAGAGATTTTGCCCGTTGTTCTGAGACAGAGCAAATACCATTTTTTCAGCATATCAGGTTTCCCAAAGAGCAGAAATGTTCATGTGTCCAACAAGAAAAGTCCCATATCTGTTACTCCCTTTGCTGCCAGTAACCAGCTGTAAAGCTGGTCAAGAAAAAAACCCTCAAAATCTTCCTCAGAAACTAACTTCCAGGGGAAGGAGAGGATCCATAACTTGATCCATATAATACAGCTGCATTTTTTAAAAGCCCATGAATGTTATTTTTCAGTCCTGTATGTATTTTGGTCTGGACTAACAGATTTCAGAGATGAAATCCCTATAAAAAAGTTAGCAAGAAACTGTTGATTTGCAAATTCACAAAACAGATCTCCGTTGGGATTCATTTTAAACATGAAGCTATATCTAGGGTATGATTCCTTATAGCTGCCAAAACCAAAGACAATTCCATTTCATTGCAGTCATGTGATAAAGAGCCTAAACTCAGTTTAACTGTCAGTGAGTCTTTATGTATGACCTATAAAATGTAGAAAGATAAAATTTGTAACGGAAATGCTGACAGAATAGTACTTTAGCATAACTACTGATTTTTTTGACAATTTGGCATGTTTATAAAAATCAGTTTTGTTATGTTTTTCTGAACTCACACAAACTCTTTAAATGTCATCCTGTAATTTTCTCCTTGCCAGTTATTTTTCTGGTGTGAAATGCAGTTCTTTTTACGTTAAGTTTTTCCAGAAATAAAATATTTTTTACTGAATAAAATAACATGACTTTAACAATAACACTATTTCTATGTTTCATACTCATGGACTTGCATTTGAAGTATAGATAGCCTGGAAACAAACTGGTGGAAGCATATTTACTGACATGAGCTCTTTTCTACAAATGGGTCCCTATTCATTTATATCTATGAAATATGAATTAATACATTACCAAGCATATTAACTATGGTGTGTTAACAATTGCAGAAATACCACATCCTCAGCAGTTCTTTGAAAGTTATAGTTTTGATTATAATACACACTGGAGAAAGGGACTGCAAAACAGTTATTCTGAAGAGCTGAGTTACCGTTATGTCTGATCTCAGGCAAGAGGCTGGGAAAAATCCATTTCTCCTATTTAGCTGATTACATCAAATATTTACCAAAACACAAGTTGATAACAGAATAAAGTTTAATACTGAAGCTTGCCAATGAATCACTAAAGGAAAGAGGACCATTGAATCAAGGAGCTAGCTGCTCACTAGCAAGTCCAGAGAATAACCAAGAGACAAAAAACCCCAAATCCATATTTTGATAAAATAAAATTCTAAACATGTTGTAAGACTTCAAAGAGGAGAGAGGTTGTATGAAGTACCACATCCTCCTAAAGAAAGGCAGCCATCAGAAGTTACAGTAGTAAGATCATTCCTGAGGATTGCAATGGATGGTGTCTAATGAATGGATTTTTTGACAGAGTCCTCCCAGTATTTGTTGTAAACATTTGCAACTTTCTTGGCTCTCTGGGGCATTATGAATAATTGCTCTTTTTCCCGCTTTATTTTACTTGCTTTTACTCAAGCATTATTTTAAGCTATCTGGATAACAACAAGATGTTATATAGCTCAGATATGAGGACAAAACCCCATCCCAAACAGGATAGTGAAAGAATGGAACAGGTTGCCCATAAATGTTGTGCAGACTCTGTCCTTGAAGGTTTTCGAGACCCGGCTAGAGAGAGACCTGAGCAGTCTGGTCTGCTGTTTGATCCCAGAGTTGGCTTTTATTTGGGTAGGAGGTTGGACTAGAGACCTCCTGGGGCCTTTTCCCACCTGAGGGACTCTATGATTCTCTTCCTAATCTGGAGATTTTCCCACCTGAGGGACTCTATGATTCTCTGCCTAATCTGGGGATGTAGTGAAACTATAAACGAGAGTTTGCCCTTGCTCTCCAGCACCCCTTCCACTGTCTCCTAAGCATAATGGCACAGTTCCCATTTCAGCTGCCCATGCCACGTAGAGAGTTTATGATTCAGGCACCAGGGTACCTTACAGTATATAGCAATAACTTTGCAATCTCTTCTAGCATGTGGTAAGTGACTGGGTCTCATTTCTGAACCCTGTGAATCACAGGGAGTGTTTCATAGTCCAACACATACATAAAAGCTAAAGCTAAACAGCTATGCATTGAGAAAATCCATGTATTTATGTTCAGTCCTGAAATGGGGATCCTTTGAAGGGAGGTACTGTTAGAGCTGTGACTGCCAACACATGAAACTGCCGAAGGTGAAGCTATCATTTGAAAATAAACTATAAGGGAAGTTGGAAAAGATGTTTCCTGTTACAAAACTTTTAGCGGCTTGTCTGTTGGTTGTTTTTTTTTTTTCCCCCTTAAAAACAGAAAGTATTTTTGGTATGTTTTGATCCCTATTTAGCATACATTTTATTCAACCATATCAAGCAACTTGATGATTAAAACAATCTTGTGCTTTTACCTCATTCTACTGGATCATGCATTGCCTGTGTGGGAGATTTTAATGCATAATGTAACCCCTAGTTTAAGACCTGGGGAATACTAGCTGTGTCATCTCTTTTTCCAAATAGCTGGTGTTCTTAACAAGAAGTCGGTCCAGGGTTTTTATCTTTCAACACTTGCTGAATTGAAAAACCAGTGCAAAATCTTCCTCAAAACCACTAGAAATAAATGATCAAGAAGAAGCAAGCTAACCGAGCTTACTAGGCTACAAGAATGCCTGTTATGAGGCTTCTCTATATTCTGTAAAAGGCGCCTTGATTTTGAATGAAGAGATTGGCTGGACATCTTCAGAAACAAGCAAGAGTCTAGTTAAACAAAAACACAGTTTCTCCATCCTTTGACTGGCTGGTTATCTACACAAGGTTTTTCTCAAGCTATTCCTTTTGAAAGGGTCTTCTGGATGAACCAACAAAGGAGATCAGCCAGCCTAGTATGTGAGGATGTTGACTTTCCAGGCTGTGAAAAGGGAGATACCTGGACACTGGGATACAGTATCCTGTAATCCCTAATGACTAAATTAACGTGATGAGAACCAAACACATCCACTCAGTGTGAATAAATCCTTCACATGCCAAAACAGTTCAGTTAAGACATACAGCATTATCACAGACATAAAAAGTAAGTAAAAATAAATCTTTGTAAAGTTTGCTTTTGCAAAATAAAATGTAATTGTCTTTCATTTTGACATCAAAGGCATAAATCATAATTTAAAATAATCTCATTCCCTTTTGAAGTCCTTCTTAAAATCAGGCATTGTCCCAATGTGCATATCCTACTTCCGTAAGGAAACC
>WAAD01007109.1:869-47153 GCA_013389945.1 Fregata magnificens
CTTGTGCTCTGTGCTTTTTTTGTATCTGGTATCTCATTTTACTCTTAGATCAGTTGGGCAGGGATCTTCTTTGGTGCATTTATATGGTGCACAGCCAATTTTGCATAACCTATTGCCACATTTCTAATGCTGTTTGGGGATGTTCTCATGTGGGCCACCTGGTTGTGGCTCCTTGTTCATAACTAACTACAAGCCCTTGACAGCGTGTTCAAGACCCAAGGCTGGTCCCGAGTTGTTTCACGGAAAGGAGAGAGGGGGAAACAGTTGCAAAAGAGATAGAGACCTTCACAGAGAATATACAGTCTAGAGAACTGACACAAGTTGTACAGGACGAAAATAGAAAAGTCAAGTGAAAAATCTTTTTCTTTCGCCAAGAGAAAAACTGGCCTCCCAGAAGGGCTTCTAGCAAGAAGTCACTTCTCTTCTTCCCTTTGCTCTTCTCCCTGTCCCAGCCTTGCAAACGTGAGTTGTTCTGAAAGCAGAGGGCACATTCATGCTCACAGGTTGAAAATTATGAACATGAAGAACCTTCTGTAGTATAGAATGAGTTCTCCGTTATAACCAGACAGCAAGGAGAGAGACGCAGAGCTCACAAACCTATTTCTGTTCTACACATATGTAGGCATGTAAATTAGTTTATTTTAATGGTTTTATTCTAAACTAATGCTCATATCAACACTGTTACTGACACTGCAAGCAATGACAGAATCTGTCCAATTCTCTTCAGTGTAGATTTCTATGATTCTTTTCAGCTGGATTTACAGGATCAATATTACTTCGTGGGTTGCTGTCCATTTTGAACTAAAAGCTTATGGTATTTTTTAATATTCTTCATGAAACAGTATATGCGGTAAAATGGTACGTGGAAAAACAGTAGGAATATCTCACGTAGAAAGCAAGCATGTTTATACCGAACTACCTGATTTCTGTCTTTTGCAATTCTGCATATTTAGCATCATTTTGTTTAGGATTATAGACCAGCAGAAATGACTGATAAAGACTTATAAGTATACTTAATCCTATTTTATACTAAAGTCTTTATTGAATTATGTATTTTAAGTTACACTCACGAGAAGCGCAGAGAAAGGCACACTGAACTGGTCTTATATAGCAGTTAAAAGCCTTCTTCAAATGCTAATCATTTATAATTAGTCTACTTCAATTAGTAATGCAACCACAAATTGCCCTCTCCAAGAAAACAGAATATATTCCATGCGCTGATTAAAAGGGAACAGTGATCTTCAAATTGTGAAGCGAATGATTGATGTGAAGCAAAACTCTCTCACAATTTTGTTCTTTTAACTCTTTGATGAACTGATCAACAAAGGCAAGTTTCCCAAAAGTCTGAAAAGCATTATTACCAATTCACATAAAGAAAAGCACATCTGTGTTCATACGTTCACGCTTTAAATACATCCTTACTTTACTGTTATTTCATGCCATTTACTAAGCAGGTGTTATCTTCCCTCTTTTTCTCTCCAGGAATCAGATCTTAATTGGCTACTTTCTGACGTGCAATAAAATCAAAAAGCAGCTGACTGGCTAACAACTCGTTGTTAGGCGGTAGTCCCAAAAAAGCTTTGGGCAGGAATAAAGGCATCTCATTGATTCAGTACAACCTCAATCACTAAAGATTACACAACTTATGAGAAAACACCTAAGTTGAATTTTGATTCAAGACTTTTTCCACTTACTCAGTATCAGTATTCTAAATTGCCAAGAAGAGCGTTTACTGGAAGAGTGGTTTTGCTCAATCTTAATGTATGTGTTCTCCGGGCAATAGCGTACCTCACGCTCAAGCATATGCAAGTAAACAGTATTGAATCGGCTACAATGAAATGGGACAGGAACAAGGGAAAGAAAATTAGATAATTAATTCAGAAAGTAAGTTTCTGCTTCCTGCTGATATCCCAACCGGTAGATTACAGAAAATCAATGTTCTGTTTTTTATGTTCTGTTATTAGACGTTCTGTTTTCAGCTGTTTGGAGGGATCTTGTATAACTGGGCTTTTGTTCACCGGTTTTGGTGGCATTTTTATTTTGTCAGGAGCATGTGTGGGATATTAAGTGAAAATATACAGGACAATGTATCTATTACATTTTAAAAAGCAGAGAAAATCCTCATCACTGATATGAGTGTGTAGGCGACTGCTGTAGGAGTGGTAAGGAATATATTAACAAAAAGATTGCAAACAGAAAAATGCAGACTTGACAAAATGAGATGAAATTCCTCCAACGACAAATCTGTCTCAACAAGAGTGCTTCTCTAATAAAATTAATGGAATTTAGCAGAGGTTTCCAGTAGTTCATTTTAGCTCTACACTTCTTTCAGAAATTAAAGTCTGCATGTAATTGTTCCCGTAAGGACCCTCAGCATGGCCTCTGAAGAAGGAGGTGGTATCTCCTTCCAGTCATCTGCCATGGGCATTGATTGCCCTTCATATGGAGAGGCAGATGAAGGCATAGAAGCAGAGCTTGGAAGTGGATATAAACTGTAAATCATTCCAATATTATAACATCATTTGAAAAGATGTAGACATGTAGATAATTGTAATCACTCCTCTCTATATGTAAATAGGGAAAAGGACATCTTCTTACATTACATAAATATACAGCCATAGCATTGATTATAGATAACCTCATAAACTAATTAGGAATAGCTTCATAAATCATTTACCAAGTATCTAGAATTCAGACAGTAAACTATAGTTTCTCTAAGAAAATGGTTGGTTCCCCTGTTAGTCTGTTTCTTCCTTCACTATCAACTATATTAGTAATATTATTGTGGGGTCATAGAAATTCCACAAATGTTCTATCAGGTCTGAAGAATGATCATTATCCCATAAAACACCAGTGTAAGTATCTCTTTGATTTCACACACTTAACCCTTTGTCTCAGTTCAGTTGACAACCTGGTGGTTCTGGAAAAGTTATTTATTGTGCATAGTAACGACAACAAATTTTTTCAAAGGATGTTTGTTTGATTGCAAATGATCTCACAAGCCTATTAAGATGTTGGAATCACTATGATCAGAACTTTCTTTCTTTCAAGGTTTCCAGGCATACTGCAACATTAAAACGTCAATAAAATATTGTGCACGACACATGTAAACTAGCTATATTGTGACTTACCTGTTTGTACTTTTTATACAGCATACTTTACAGAACCACTGTTTATTAAGGGATTATTCAGGAGATTAGTTAGGGATAGCCTTTGGGTCAACTGCCTTGGTTTTCTCACACGGAGTTAGTTTTAGCTTCTACCCTAGACATTATATCTGGCTTTTCTGAAGGAGGGCGTTTAGGAATTTATCCTATTAGGAAAACACGCCAGCATGTGTTACTGTGTTACCTCCTCCACTTTTTGAAACATGACAATGAAATGAGGAACTGAAGATATAATCTATTTAAAGAGAAAATCCATATTGTTCTAAGACTTGCCTTCTCTCTGACCTTGTGATGTGGATATTGTTTTGTTTGACAGAAAATGTAGTATTATCATCAGACTATTGATGGACTTTCAGAGTCATCAATATTACTAATTCTGCAGAAATGAAAAATAATTTCCCAGGAGTCACTCCATTTACCACTTACAATGCACAAAGGACTCTGAAGAGAAACAGAAAAAATCACTTTGCAAAATAAAGGTTTATCATAAAAATTAAATATTGTCTTTAATGAAGGGGCTTTTCATACCATAAAAGCTCTCACAGCACCAGCTTCAGAATCCACATCTTGCTTCACAAAAAAATATACAGAAAATGAACTGTGCGTATATGAAATACTTAGCAGACATTAGCTTTGTATTTTCTGTGAACACCAGTCAGGAAAGAGACATAATCCAAAGAATTAGTGAAAATATACGGGTAAAATAGCAATCTGGTTGCTTGGGAACTCAATGAGAAACCGAAAACAGCTTTACAGCTGATCAAGGTTATATTCAGTAAGCGATGGATAAAAGGTGCCGCTCTAGCAAGACGTGAAGATGCTTTTCAACCATATACAACATAATCAGTCGTTTAGGCATTCCATAAGGATGATCCCTTATGTTGGGAACATCCTTATGGAAACCTTTATGGATTCTTTTTGTGGCAAAACATCCCAGAATACCATAATGCAGGTGAAAAATTTGTCTTTGTACCTGAACCACAGAGAAGTAGACACTTAAGGAAATCATAAGAATGCAACACAAATTGCCGGCAGCTGGATTTTTGTAGACGGCAGAAAGCATAACTGGAAAGACAATTATTATTTAGTTGGGAATGATAGCCCAAAAGTACAGCTAAAAGTAGTAGAGTAAAAAGAAAGTGAAAACATAGAGAAGAAATTTTCTCTGATAATGAGAATAATTCTGCTGGCTTATGGAAAAATCTTTGATGGAAGTCACAACTCTTGGAATTTAGACAAAGCACTATAAAATGCAAGATAGGAAATACTGATGGACTGGCAGAACAGGAGCTGGAAGAGCTGTTAGGATTTCTCCTTTCATAACTCTTTCCTCTTACCATTGACAGCATTAAGTATTTCCAATATTATTGTCACCATTTCTAGAGTAGTAAAAAGTAAGTTAATTGCATGTTTTAAGTGAAGAAACTCTCAATTTCCATGGGAACATCTTGCAATGCGCTAACAGATATAAAAAAGGTGAGAACTATCACCGTTTAGTTAAACATCTACGTAAGAGCTATCTATACTGTGTCCCTTTATACACAGTAGAGGTAAGCACTCCTAGAGCACACATCATTTTATATTGCCAACAGCTTATTTATGAGCTAGCTCCTAAGAGGTCAATAGAACAGCTTGCAGACAGAGATGATAAACACTAAGTAAAAGTTGTACAAGTGTACAAATGATAAGGTTATTAGGATGTAATTAGACATTAGGATGTAATGAAGTTAAATGGACATCAAATGCTTAGTTTCTGGGTGGCGGGGGGTGGGCAGGATGTTGTGGGTTTTTTGGAGTAGGGTGAATGGATGAAACAAAACATAGTGGCCAGTTCTGCTGAACTGAGGACCCGAAAGGATCCTTCTGCCTTCACATAAATGCACGCCATCATTAGCAGCAACACAGGTCTCCAGAGAAGTTCAGAGACTAGCATGCTCCTTTCAAAAGATGCAGGAGCTGTCTTAAAGAACTGTACTACTCAGATAAATGTACTTTGTACCTCCTATTCTCTTGTAAATAGCCTGTGATTTGGAGCATATTTCTGCTTGGATATTTCCAGTTACTTCAAGAATGAAACTTCCTAATTTGTCTCCTACTTGTTCTTCAGCTATACCCAGCTGTGTAACAGACTAGCAAGCAGACTCCACCATAAAGGAACTGTCTGTTCTTTGAATAAACTGGGATTGATGATTCCTAATAAACCCGTGTTTTGAGTTGTACACATTCAGATTCAAGAATGTATAGCCAAGACTGCTGACTGTGATCCCATCACACAACAGTATGCTTGTGTTCTGCTACTATGACATTTTATGTAGTTATCTCTTCTTGTCACAAGGAAAACTGAAAATGTAAAGTAAGCAAATATGAGATGCAGAGGTTTTACTCATTTTTTTGCAGCACTCAAAACTCAAATCACTCTGACTACACAGCAGTGAATTTAGGGATATTACAGAACACATGAAGACAAATATGGCCTAAAGTCAATCTTTGCAGCAGGTAGGGTCTTGATTTGCCCCTCAGACTTGAGGCTGCTGCAATCTATTCTGAAAGTTGTATATTCTTAGGATAGATGTTGTAGCTCCAGATTCGCAAAGAATCAAGCTCTATTTCCCAGAATACTTTTTTCATACCTTTCCATCGTATGAGGTAATTTTTCACCTGTTGTTTTTTTTGGTTATTTAGATTATCAGACATCAACAAAGGTCCTTTAAATGAAATAAAAAAGAGGGTTTTTTAATATCTTTATGTAAATGTGTAATTTAAGAATGGGTTATATATTTATGGAAAACAACAGCTAACTCCTCCCTGCTATGTATTTTAAGCCAATATGATTAAACTTAAGATGCAAAAGAAAGTCCCAGTTTACCATTGCAAACTGAAGGATTTTCTCACTGAAAAAGCTAAACTCATGGGCACTGTTCCAGATTGTCTAGGATCTCAAAATGACTCTTACATCACAGCGCCTCTCAGCCACCAACACAAGGAATGAAGCCAAGCAAAATAAGACGGACACTCCCAAATCTGGATGACCTGTAACTCTCAGAAGACAGGTCCAGGGCTATAGGCAACCAGACACAACTTAGGGTAGACTTCACGCAGCTCTAATTTCAGCCAGCAGTAGGGATCTGTCTGGACCTTGGCCAGCGTCAGGCTTGAGGCAGTGAAAAGCTCTTTTTGTTCTCAGTCCCTTTTGTTTTTTTGCCAAATAAAGCTTGCTGCTTTTCTATTTATATCCCTGTTTAGACATATATCGGTAACTTTGCAGACCTTTCAGAGAACACATACTTCATGGCAGACACTTTGCCAATGCACAGACTGCAGGGAAGCAAAGCTCGTCAGCACTCCCCACAGCCCGGCTCCCTCAAACATGCACACCACAGGCCTTCCAGGTCACACAGCTGTCTTTCATTCCCAGGAAAATTGA
Organism: Fregata magnificens; assembly: GCA_013389945.1. Classification (NCBI taxonomy): domain Eukaryota; kingdom Metazoa; phylum Chordata; class Aves; order Suliformes; family Fregatidae; genus Fregata; species Fregata magnificens. Next base: position 7,461 of record WAAD01007109.1, read on the forward strand.
GCTGGAGAATGCATAAGGGGAAGTGACATGTTTCCGTCTTAAATTTTGGTCTCTTTCAGTCTTGAGGCTGCATGCAGTGGAGTACATACTCAGACCTGTAAAGCAGGAATTGCTCGTGTACTGCTGTTTAGATGTAGCAGCAGAGATCCTGCTTTGTAAAGTTACATGAACTATGAACTCATTTTACCTTTGAAATACTACTGTTTACAGCGTTAGAAATAATAAAATAATAGCAAGCCCAGCAGAAAGAACAGAGCTTGTGTTTAAAGTATGACTTTTCCTCTTCTAATGGGTAGATATTTATAATTTACTAACCCTGCAATGATAATGAGGATAACCTGACAAAGCAAAGTAAGCTCTCTGACTTTCCAGCTTAGTCTTCTGTTTGCTCAGGTAAGTGAGCTGGTTTTCGTTTTAAGTGAATATGTAACTCTATTCATAGGCTGCTCAGCACAAGAAGTTTGGTCTCTGGGGGTTTCTCAGCAGCCAGCGTGTCAAGGGGGGGTCTCGGGGAGACTTATCCGCACAGCCCAGAGCTAACTAGGGTCTGGGGCACACACGGAGAATGGAAAGCAGCTGCAAAGTGTTGGGGGACAGAGAGGCCCCTGCCAGGCCACTGGCAGCACCCATGGGTATGCGGGTCACGCTGCACAGGCAGGCTGCAGGGGGCTCTTGCCTCCTCCTCAGGTACCTTTTTGCTCATCTCTCTTGCATGGCGTCACTCACAGCACCAATTCCCCAACATCTTTGAGAAAGCTGATATGCTGGCAAGGCACAGTACTGCTTAAGGTGCTAAATGCTATCTGGTCAGTCTGGCATTGCCTGGTGACCCAGGCTAATAATAATAATAATAATAACAGTTTGCTTTCCTCAAGCTCCACAACATACTAATTCAGCCATACTGCATCCTTTTCTTAACGCTGACTTGGTCTCCGGTGGCTTGGAGACATCTGAACATTGCTTCAGTGCCTACAGTTGTAAATATTTATCTTTGATGCTCTCAGTGGAAAAGACCTGAATCTGTTTCCTCTCCAAACCCACCAAATTTTTAGCTAAGAAATAGCATAAACAGAGCCACAAAATGCAACACTTAAAGACTGAATGGTNTGACACAGACACAATTTCATCCTATCCCTCTATGCTATTATACAGGATAATCTGTCTTTTCGCACACTATTAGGATCACTCTTAAAAAATAAATCACTGAATGTCTTGGTGTGCATACTATTTTCCTTGTATTTTGAAAAGAAAATAAGCCTCTAGTCTTATCTAGGCAATGCTTCTAAGATTTCCTTCTCACCGTGTCCAAACAATCAACATTGCTGTAATAATTAGTGCCTTCATATTAACTAAATCTCTAAGGTATCTTTTCATGGAGTTTTCATAGCATGGACTGATTTATTTAATTGATGAATAGCTTTGTATGTGCTTATTTTTAATCCTACCCATTTATCTTATGAATAATTGCTATGTTTTTAATTATTCCAAAGAAATAATACCAATACTTGTAATTATAATAATGAATGACACGGCTTTAGCAAGCTTTTTTAATGTTTGTAAAACAATACTCTGATTAGTCAGAATGAAATATTTGCTCAGTTAATACATAAGAGCTTGATTTTTTTACTTGATCTCACGTCAATACAATGAACCCAACAGGCTGATTTTCTCTTTCAAATCCATGACCAGTTTTTTTTTTTTAATTTTAAAAATCTCATACTCTAAAACTTTTACTTCTCACACTCTCATACTTTAAAATCTGCAGAATTCTCTGGAAGATCTGTATGTTACTAGTTAAAGAATATGAAATACTACCAAAAAGAACTCCTACAGCATTTTACCTGCTCTCTCATCTTCTGTATCCAACTGTTGTGTCATGTTGAGAATTTAAATTGGAAGGTCTTTGTGCCAGGGGAAGGGGTTTTCTTCTACGTGGCAGAAGGGCTTCATTGTCCATTGCTAAGGTTCCTCATGCTAATGCACTACAAAGAAATGGTTATTATTTAATGAATACCGGTCGTCTCCAGGATGGTTCACTGAGGTTATCATTGTCAGTTACATTTCCTAAGCTTATATTAAAAATTACAGGAATCACTATCCCCTTGTTCACCAAAGAGAACAGAAGATTTTACCACTTAAGCAAAGAGCGTGCATAAATACCATCCGTAGTTGCAGGCTCAAGAGTTCTTAAAAATAGCAGAGAATCCATCTCTGGATGCCTGGCCCTGAATCTTGGCCTGTGATCCAAAATGCATTTTTAGGCACTTAAATAGGCAGAGTAGTTTATAAAAGCCCCCATTATCTAGTCACGTCACATAAGTCACTGGCTGCCAGTGGAATCCAACAGCCCCATGTCATTGGAGACGAGTAATTTCTCTTTTGCCACGTTCACAGATTACAGAGGCTATTATTTTGATAATAGGCCTTCAGGTGTTTCTATTTTGACATCTGAAGCTTTTCAGAAGACTTCTGAAGACTTTCAGGAAATATTCAAACCATTCAATCTTAAATATGAAGAGAGGCCCACCTATTGCCTGCCATTCTCCCCATCTTTTCTCTTTTCTTTTGATTCTTACAGAAAAATTTAGAATGAGATTTGCATTTTCAAATTCTTTTTGACAAGCAACTTATTGATTTGAGACTGTAAAGCAGGATTTTAATCAGTTAATTTTTGACCAGTCTAATCAGTTAATATTTACAGTATTTTAGCTTATGAAATGAAACATTTTTTATAATCAGTGCTTCTCAGAAAATAAAAAAAAAGTTTATGAATTTCAACAAACTTCTCGAAAACTTTTTCAGAGTTTTTAATTCATCTGCTTCACTATCCACATCCTTCTTCCCAGATCACTGTAAACAGTTTGTTGATCATTAAGGAAATCATTAATCCTGCAGCTTGTATCTCTTTCATTAATCTCATAACAGCGGCTTTTCTGAACAAGCAATACACTTTATATCAGTTTTGCTTAAAAAAGTAAACAAGGACGGAGCACATTTATTGTTAGAATTTTATCTCTCTGTGGCATGCATGCGATGTACAACAAACTTTGAGCAAGAACTGGGGTTTTTGGAATATCACTGTGTACTGAAAGCTGATAAAACCAGTATGAAAGTTCTTTCAGCCTGTGGAAAGCATTAAGCAAATACTTCATTGTGAAAAAGCACTGTAAATTTTGCCTCAAATTTTCAAAGTCCTTGCATATTTGGGAGCTTTGCTTCCTTGGCTTCTGTTGTCTTGCTTTTCTTGTGTACATATACATAAGCAGAGAACACAAAGTGTGTTTGGTTTAAACAGAATGGCAACTTTAAGTAAGTTATTTTAGTTTAAACATGATGACATTTCAGACTATCGCGTCTATTAAATTAAATCCCGCCTAAGTTTTGCTTACTCTAAGCTTTGCATCTAATTGCACCTTCCCATAAAAGCTCTCTGATGGAAATACACCTACGTTATTTTCTAGGTTATAAGAACTTCTTCCTGCCTCTCCTATTAAGAGAGAAAAAGACTGAAAAGCCGTAACTGTTCATCAGATTTATTGTGCTGATAATCTCCTAAATTCCAATTTCAGTGTAGTTTTTATTGGTTGAAAAAACTTACTCAAGCTCTACTCATGAATGATGTATTTAAGAACCAAGGACAGACAGTATCTTTTGATCCGTAATTACAAATCAAGCCTTATAGAAGAGTCTCTTCCTGTATCATTCTGGTATTCTCTCAGCAATACAGTTTCGTGCAAGTTTTGTATCTCTAATATTTGGGTTTTAATTCCTTGGGGACTACATATTGTTAATCAAAATAATTCAAAACATTCTCACAACAAACTCACGTTGACACTGCTGCAGCACCATCCCCACAGATATGCTGCCATAGCTTCATTAGGCTGAAGAGTGTCCTTATAATTGTTACAATAAAGGCTATATCCTCTTAACCTCAAGTGTTTGCACAAATTTCTAGCATGGCAGGTCTACAAAATTTAATACTGCACCTAGACACAGCACCCCATACACACAAGCAAAGCGTGGTAAAAATGTGGGGAAAAGTAACAGTCTGGCAGCCCTACAGCCTACTCAGCACTGGAATTGCTGGAAGAATAATTTTCTGAACATAACCCAACTTAGCCATTTAGTTGAGTATGAAGTTAGACTCACTATGCTCTTTAGTCAGTCGGTCACAAGAGACTCCTGTTCTGAATTATCCTCTGGAGGAGCATCCCAGTCTCTGCAGGCTACATAAAAAGCCTGAAAAAGACAAACTTCCTAAGGTAGGTGTTTAAGCTCAAACCTAGAATAAGGGACTGTGAGTACTCTGACAGAATGGGAAAAAGGGAAGCTCCAGAATCTTACGGTGTTAGAGTGCTCTACATGCTGGGGATCTCAACAGGTAGGAAGTAGTTCAGAAGAGACCAGCTAAAAGGTCAGATGATGGAGCCACCTTCTTCAAACACATCAGATTTCACACAACAGTCTGTACTGCGCAGTTAGCCTGCCTCCTTTCTCCAGGGAGTTTAAAATATTACAGCTCTAGAAATCTAGATGCCTGACTCTTGTACTATTCAAACAAGGAGTAAACATAGCAGTCCCTGCTCAAAATCAACTACAGTAGCTTGACAATTAACTAAAAAACCTGAATGCGTATTTCCATTATTTTTATATGCCATTTATTTTAGAATCCTAGAGCCTTCGGATATCTGGAGAAAAAATGAATGCAAGTTTGATGTTATTTTTATACTCTTATTTTATCATAATAATTGAAGGCGTTTATGACTGCTTCAAACTAGAAAGCACATCTCAAACTTCCCAATCTATGAAAAGCAACTAAAATGTGTCTGACAATGTTAGACACAAATCTATGACTTTTTTTGAAAAAAAGCTTTGAATATTAATAAACACTTTCTAAAAAAAAATTGTTTAAAACCTTATGAAATGGTAACTCTAATCACAACATTAACAAATTTGTCTCAGTTCCCCGCAATAAGAAAGCAGTAATTCTACCAAAAGATTTAAGATACTTTTAAAAGAGAAGGAACAGAAACGCTCTTCTACCCTGAAAGTAAAGCTACTCTGATGCCACTCAGGATCAACGTATTCGTAGATAACAAAATACCAGCCAAGCATGAGATTTGCATCTTCACTTCAGATTTCTCACACATGAACTTCTTTCCGCCTTATCAATGCAGCTACCAAAAGGCTTAGCAAACGCAGCCGGAGTGGAGTCTCTCACTGTAGTTCTGACTGAAAACTTAATTGTTCATGTCCATGTCTAGCAGCAAGTCATGCCTGCAGACTCGTGATAAATTTAACTGCAGAACAGGAAAAAACTAGGGGCTATATGCAAATAAAATATTAACCTACATCTGTAAGAGTTAATGTGCCAAATTATATTACACATATTATGCACATAACTTCATTTATACTTTAAATCAAATGGCCTGATCAAAAGGAGAAATACTCTACCTGCACTTCAAGCAATATGGGTCAGTTTAAACGTGCTTAATGTTACCATGTCCTTAGCAAATTTATTTCTGTCATTTAGATCAAAGGCATGTATTTGCACCATTTTCCACGCCTGCTCTATAGATACAGATACATTACTTTCATAAGAACCTGGTACTAATGCTATTGTAATTGTCAGAAAATACTAAAATCACAGAATTTAATTCTGTGAAAGATTCTCTTTAATAAAATATTGTTTTTTTCTTATGACTACGTCATTATTTATTCTTTTCATGCTGTTTGTCTTAGAAGTTTCAAAGTGTTTGACAACAACAAAAAAATCAATTAGAAGCCCAAAGACAACACTGCAGTAACATGAAAAGAAATATAATAAAATTAAATGCAAAGTTCTAAATCATTCAAATTAAAAGTTTTTATAGGTGTCCACAGTAGTAAAAAATAATAAAAAGCCTTCAAAGGAAGAAGAAAGGCAACAGAGGGTTTGAAGACTGATATTTGTTTTAATATCCGTAATTGGTTTAATAATTTGGCAATACTTTTGCCTCACAGGATAATGGCAGTTATCTATAGAAATTACGTATACACTTGCTCAAAACTCCATTTTTTCTTTTAACTATCTGTGCACCATTTTACAGATCCTTCATGCTGTATCTACTGAACACAGAAATATTTTGTGCTTTTATAATGCCTTTGATCTATAAATCTCAAAGTAACTTGAACAATCACAACATTCTGCAAAATGAAAATTATTTTTACTTTATAACTGGGAAAACTGAAGCACAAGGTTCCCACCTTCAGACATTTCACATGTTCCTGGATAAAAATTACAGTGGCCAAAAATGCAGAGGTAATGAACATGCACAGTTTGCCGTGATGTATGTACGAATCACAAAGCCTTGCTGTGTCAGCAGCATTGCTCCACCTACACTTACTGAGGTTCCAAGGTATGAATCTGAAGTTCTTTGCTTTTGGTGCCTGAGTGTATAAGTGTTGGACTGCATGATTTATTCCCTGATTACGTATTATGGCACAGTATCTAGAAACCCGTGTTATGGAGAATTCTTCTACCCCATTTGATGGCATTTACTGTAATACAAGCTGAGAATCTCACAGATGGTATATTTGCCATCATTACCTCTGGTGACAGCATCCCAGTTTTACAGACTGAGGACCCAAGAACAATGGAATTGAGGGATGAATGTAGGACTTATCTAAATTCACCTGGAGCAAGATGATGCACTACCCCAGAGATAATGGAGGAATGTAGCATAATGAGGCAAACAAATGTTTCAGAGTCATAACTTCCCCTCCAATGCCTCTTGCAATGCTTCCTTTGCTCTGTTGAGTACTAAAACCATCTCAGGGCTGCTGACAAGTGGGTGATAAAAGAATAAAACGCTGTCACAAATGTTGCCCTTTCTCTTTACGCTCTCCACACACATGCTCTGGGGTACAGAAAAATAGAAACTGCCATGCTGGGTTAGACTGAAATGGCTAAATCCTGCCTCCAACTGCAGCCAGTAGCTGATGCCTAGGGGACATGGGAGAAACAAGGTAAGGACAGACTGATCCTTCTGAGCAAACATCACTGCTTCTGGCAGTCAGAAGGTTAAGGATTTCCTGAACTGCCTATCTGTCGTGAAGTATCCATTCATCTGGCACCAAGTTCCACAATTTAATTACGAATTTTATGAAAAAATATTTCCTTTTGCTTGTTTTAGATCTGCTCCTTGAAAACAGACACGTGGCTTCTCTTCTTTCCTAAGTAAATTGTTGTTCGTGGACACCTTTGTAATGACATGTTTTTATTGATCTCTCCATGATCCCTCTATTTCTTGTACCCTTTGTGTCCTGTGTTTCTCAGAACAGGCACATCCTCATCTATTTGGTAACATCCATCTATAGTAAAAACTCCCATTATTCATAAACCTCTACCTCACCTTTAATCCAGTCATTAATCATCACAACTGATAATTACTATGATTAAGAAACAGTCACACTTGAGTAAAAACATTTCCTCTCATTTCATAATAGCTTCGTTTCCTAAAAGATCTTTCAACAAGGGACACTGTTCACCAGCACTATAGCTATTCCAGTAAACTGAGGTGCCAAAGAACATTCCCACTCACAAGAATTTCTCTCTCTGCAATTTATTAAACCGTTAAAATAGCCCTTGCCACACCTTTGGCGCAGGCGAGCTGGCACTCTCTGGACAGTACCATCTGTGATGCAGAGTGTTAGGTTAAGACTGTTCCCCACGGGCAGTTTGGATGCAGCCCTCCACCTTTGGATGCTGAGAGCATTTAATAGTATGGCCAGATGCTGCCTTGGTGGCCCCCGGGTGGGTGAACATGCCCTGGCACTGCTCAGAGCGCTAGCATAGAAAAAGCCCAAATCAACGAGGTTATCCAAAGTAGAGCACAAGGCACGATTTACCTTTCAGGTCTAGTCCCACTCATTAGAAGCGGTTATATATGATCAGCACATCCCCATAGAAACAAAACCCCAATTTTGGATGCTCTTGAAGTTATGGGGCCTCCTACATCCTTCTGTGGCCATCTAGGCCAAGCACATGCTATTCATAAATGTTTAACATAAAGAGAGTGAACCACAAAGTGAGAGCAATATTCCTACCTCTCAGTCCACTGCCAGAATCATATTTTCCTCTGTTTTGTGCTTAAGGCACCGTACACATTTTAAGTCACAGTTGGTTTGGGTTTGTTTTTTTTTTTTTTAATTAAAACAATTAAACTATTCACTCATAGTTTAGAGGCCCTACTGGTGGGATGCTTATTCCTGTAACAAACCGTATCTTATTTTTTTATTTTAAATTGTTATAAAATAATTTCTTAATTTGTGTCTTTTGATTCAGGAAAGAGGTCATCAGAGATAAGTTATTTCTTCTACTTTGAACAGCAAAAAGCTAAAAAAAAACCCCAACCCTTTCCTACGTGTCGTCTTTCCGGCAACCCTTCATTAAAGACATGTTTTAGCATGGCATACTTCTTCACTCTTCCTTGCTTAGTTGTTAAGATTACCTAACCGATCACCCAGGTTTTCAGTTGTTTCCTTAAAGTCACACAGCATCTCATGCAGTTGAACTGAACTGAGAGCTTATTGAATAATGAACTCTCATCTGACATTGTGATTCTTCTGATCAAACAATTATAACTTTGCCAGGTTCCATTTAGGAAACCTATTCTCCTTCTTATTGAAACACAGGCTTTTACGCAATTTTTATGTATTGGTGTGAACTTTACTCCTATTACATGTTCACACTTTGTGTTTCTCCCATGCCCGTTGGTTTTTGTAGGGTTTGACTGCTGCACTGCTTCAGTTAGTTCAACAAGCACCAATTCTGCTAAGCTCTGCAGAAAGACGACTTGTTCAATTTCACTTCAGGTGACATTCATCTCACTAACTTTGGATAGCTACAACAAAGTCATTTGAGCCTGCATTACTAGATCCCTGCTACAACTGGTGGAGAGAAAAAGACATTTCATAGGACAATACACTTCAGTCTAGTGAAATCACAAGAACCAGCTGAGATCCAGACTTTTAAACCATAGCCATCTAAAATTAGCTGAGATAATTCTGTTTCACTTACATATTTTTTTAATACCACCTTCCTCATAAGTACATGAGGAGAACTAATTCTTTGATTGTCCTGAGAAACAATAGAGGAAGAGCACTTGAGAGGGCAACGTGTTGTACTTTCCCAAGTGATTAGCAGTCCAAGAGTGCCAACCTGCAAGTGCAAATCATATTCAGTTACCATTCATCCAGAGTAGAAAACAAGGGCACAATTGTTCACAGAGGTTTAGCGGGTAATTCTGTCATTTTCAATGATTTATCCAGAACATACTATACACCCAATGAGAATCTTCCAGGGACTTAATTTATAGCATGGTCTAAAGCATAAAATTGTCCTCGCTGATGAGTTATGATGAAATACATTGTCAGCCTATGACAGAGTGAATTTGAACCTGCAGTGTGTTTACTTGAGCCATGAAGAAGGAAATGGTAATGAGAGATAGTGAGGTTTATTATGTGCCCTGGTTCACTATATTCACATTCAACAAATCACATCCCTGTTCTGTGACTCAGTTTACCCTCGTGTAGACCAAGTATTCATATTTTCTGAAAAAGCAGCTGTGAAGTTTTACGGCTCAGAATTACACTTTGCTTTCAAATACACACGAACTTCTGTTTGTTTCACATCTGGAACTGAAATCAGAGTTCAGCCCTTGAGATCCATGTAAATAATTTGAGACTCTCATCTGAAAGGGGCTAGGAAAGTGTGCATTAATATTTAAACTTGCTTTGCATGGCATTTTCTGGGACATGTTTTCTAATCATTGACATTATCCGAACATGCCACATTTCCTCTTTAGCAAGGTTTTACTGTGGGATTATCTTGATTGATGTGGATAACAGCATTGCTGTGAAGAGTGGTCTTTTATGCATGCACTCCAGTTCCTGTTAACAACTGTAAAGATTAGGGGTTTATACAACAGGTATTAACAGACTTTTCCTGTTATTAACCATTTAGGTCAGTATCTTGCTTTATATTTTGTGCATGAAGGCTTTATGATTAAGTATTCAAAATTATTCTGCATTCTTTTTCTTGTTTGATTTATTGTTGGACAAGCTTACTTACGCCTTTGTTCACCTTTTCACATTTGAGGAATTCAAAAAGTCTGCAGGCTCAAGGGAGGCGAATACATTATATCATACATTAAGGATGAATGTAAAATGCATTTCCACATTATTTTGTGTGACTACAAATCTTATCAGTAAAGTCATCAACTTTTTTAAAATCACTTGTAAAATGACATATGCCACATCTTGGATATAACCCTGACCAGGGTCACAACAAAACATTCACAGCTGAATGTACTGTTCTCTGTTCAATGCTGTGAACAGCACTGTGCGAGAGAAGGAAGGGTAGGTGCCACTCAAATAAATGATTACACATAATTCAAAGATTTAAATAATCTTCTACCTTGAGTCCCAATACATAACATTCCTTTCTCACCTGTCTTCCCTCAAGAACCTCCGTTAAGGTTTTAATTTTTATTTTTGTCAAAGGGCTCAGAAACCTTTTACATACTTCTCTTGAGGAAAATCTATGCCACATCTATTGCCTATTGTCTAGGCATTTGAAAGTTAAAGGCATGCAGGTATTTTCCTTCATGATGATAGAAATATCAGAGGGTTAAAATGAAAAAAAAAAAAAAAAAAAAAAAAAAAAAAAAAGAAAAAAAAAAAAAAAAAAAAAAAAAAAAAAAAAAAAAAAAAAAAAAAAAAAGAGAGAGCAATAACATTGGCTGAAATGTGTATTCACTTCGAAGCCTGTAGCTTCCCAAAACCTTGGTGTTTGCATGATAAAAGGAATGAATGTTCAAATGAGAAATTTTACATGTAAATAGGTTTCTTACAAATCACATATGTATATAGCTTAAAAAGCATCCCAGAATCTTTATGGTTGTAAAATGTTTAGTTGTTGACCTCACTTCATTCTTCCTAAGGAGAAACAGATGGCTGTAATTGAAATTATATGTGATTTTAAAGTTGTGCCTAATTTATGGATTTAGACACAGCTCTTCATTATTATACAATAAAAGAGGATTTCTTTCTTCTCTTTTTTCTTCTAGTTTTTTATTTTGATTTATATGTTTATTTTTTAAGTCTGGCCACTGCAAGGGCCTAATTTTGGCACAAATCTTTGCTCTGGGGTATGTTTGGCGCAAACACAAGCTGATGATATCATCCACTATCTGGACAACTAATGAACCCCAAAATCTACACTATGTCCCCTCTCTCATTTTTGGGTACTGCAACCCAGTAAAGATCTCTGTCTCTGCCCAGTGCCAGCCAGCGTAGGCAAGCTTGAGCTCTGCTGTGAGCCAGGTCCGGGCCAAGCCACCCAGCGACTTTGGCAAAAGTCCAGTGAGAGCTGGTATGACTGTCATCCATCTCTCAGCCCTCCTCCTCTGCTGCACCCCTCGTCTGAGGGAAGCTGAATTTCCTGTTCTTCACCCAAGGACGCAAAGGGGAAGGGAACCCTCGCTCAGCAGGGCACCACACTCGTGTTCACGAATGCAGGAATATTTAAAAACAACTAGAAATCACTGATGATTTAATGCAGTGAAGAGACAGTCCCAAAAGATATGAAGTAATAAATAACATGAAGGCAAGAGAATTAGAAGCTCTTCTAAGAAAACAATACCTGTTCAAGAGCTAGGGTGTAAAAGGAAGGAAGGAAGGAAAAGTAGCAATAGTTCCATGAGGCAAGATCAGTGGCATTTTTACTTTTTTCATTTTTATAAAATAAAAGATACAGCATCAGAAGCTAGCACTGTTTGATGGCATCACACCATGACTCAAGGGGAGTAAGATCTGGCTGAACTCAGCTGCTACAACTGTAGTATCTCATTTTGAAAGTACTGGGGCGGGAGGGTTCCCCTGATGCTTCTGTAATTCTGGTTAGCAAATTATTTCAGAAACATGTTTCCTTTACATAAAAACAGGGAAATGTTCTCTGCTGATGCAGAACCATTACAACGTGCCCAGTTTTAAGCAAAGTAAATAATTTGATTTTATTTGGCAATTAATTGAAAATATAGTTTTCTTTCACAATTTAAAGAACAATTAAATAAAATACAATCAGTACAATTCTTTTCAGATTCAGCTGATAAAATTCCTCTTACTGCCATGTGACAAAACCACTTTCCCAGGGGATTAAATACCCCTTGTCCCATTAACATTGACCTACGCTCTATAGGATAAGTAATCCCAACAGCAAAGCCCTGCTTGGCAATATTACACAATCTTTTCTGAACCCTTCCCTGTACCCTACTGAGCTAACGCCATGGCAAGTCTCAGGATCTACGTTATAAGATGAGGTTAAACCTGCAGAAATCTTAATTAGTCTACTGAGCATTTGCAAATAGGTACATACACAAAGACCGAAAAAAAAGGTGGCCTACTAAGTATGGGAGGAAATATAGTTAGCGGAACAAAGTACATTTCTCAAAAACTGGAGACAAAATTGGAAGTAACAACATACATTTGAACATTTAAGGTAATTTTTAGATAACTCTGTTCATAGTGGGGAATCACTGAGATTTTGCATGACTCCAAAATAGACAGTATGCTTTAAAAATGATTATATTTACAAAAAGTCAACCAGCTTTCTTCTACTTTCCTGCTCAGAGAATGACAAAAATTTAACCTGTGTGTTCCTAACCGCACATTATTGGGGTACAGTCAAGAGCTGCCTGAAGTGCCGTTCTCAAAAGAATTCCTAAGCTCCTCCTCCTTCTCATCCTCCTGTAAGGGAGGAAAAGGAGTTGGGACCAACAGGGCCAAACCAACTCAAAGAGGAAGCCCTTAACATCTCCAAACTGTTTTGAGCCATTTTTCACACGATGCAAGCGGGTACAACCATTCCAGGGCACCATGCAAAAAACTAAAGCCTGGCACCACAGGCTCACACAATGAAGCACTACCTCTGTCATGAGGAGCTGAACATTCACCATGATGTTTTTCTCTACACCACTGTCTTTCAAGGCCAAATATTGGTTATGCAACTTCTGAAAAAATGCAACCAGATAAATTACTCAGGGTGTTATCATTAGATTTCTTCAGCAAGTGTAAGCAAGTGGCTTGCGGCTTCAGGTGAGAGGCCACCCACCTGAAAAGGCTGGGAAAATGATGCTAGAACAGAAGCACAAGATTTAAGTTAACCGTCATGCAAAGGAAAACTGTCTGAGTGAAACGTCAGTGTTAAGCGGCACAGTTCAGAAGCTATTTAAAAAAGTAAAACTGATTTTATTTTCTGGAACTTAAGAATTTAGTTTTAAAATTACTACTTTTCTGAGTTTAAGCACTTCTCTGCACTCACGTTTTTAAACATATCCTGTATTGAATACCGCATTCAAATGGAAAATAATATAGCAAGGTGATAAAAATTTTCCAGTGGCTGCTTTGGAGGAACCAAATGGAATGGTTTTCCTTCGAGTTCCTTCTGCCACTGATAAACTGACAGCCTCTTCTTTTGAGAATCCCTCTCACAATTTTTCAGGCGCTCCTAATATCCGGCACGGTAAATACCTACCTTACCGAAACCGTGATAGTTTGTCCATTGACTTCAACGCATTGCAGCAAACCACTTGCTGGGTAACGTTTTGCACTGACTTATCTCAGCAAAGGAATGGATAAAAGATTAATGCCTCTGTATGACCAATTATATTGTTGTCTTTAGTTATCAAATTTAGTTTCAAGAATATTTTCAGGAGCTAATTCTCACAAATTTTTACAAGAGTATTACTTTAAGAGAAGTAATGTGTCCACTTACTGCATTTAAAAGGGAAAATAGCTTCTGGATGCATAAGTGCAGTACAGAATTCTGCAAAAATTAAAATTTCAGCATGCTAAACTTACAATAATCCAGAATAATCTCATTTTCATGACCAAAAAAAAGTTTCACCATACATTTCAAATATATTAAACTCTTAGACTGGAAGCTACATTTATTTTCCTTTCTAAACTCAAGGAAAAGGAAAATCAAGGCAAGTCCATGAGACGGTTTACATTTTTGGTCAAACACCAATGGTATTCACATACATCGCCTGATTAACGGAGACCTATAGGCTTTCTCTTTTAAAATGCGACAGGTTTATAGTACCATACTACAAGCTGCAAATAGCAGTAAGCATCTGAGATTGTGAGATACAGAATAATTGATAATGTATGATGAAACTCATATGACAGCAAAAGTAAACATGCTTCATTTATAACAGGGGTGGCTGAATCATATGATGTGATATTTTCCCGAGCTGTGATCGTTTCCTCTGGATTACCTTAATGCTTAAGCAGGTTTCTATCAGAATTACAGAAAGTAATGCCAAGCGTCCACTGGTTCTGGCTACGACCCTTTTCTTTTTTGCCAGGTTTTGATGTCCCTTCTGGAAGGATCCTAACTACAACATACTCCCCACTGTAGGGCACACAGAAATAAGGTGAAATATGACAGGAAAGATGCCTACATCTTCACCCATGTTTCAGCCTGGTAAGAACTCTCCTGCTTGACTGCACACTTATGTCTTTGCACATTGGATTTTGGAATAAAAGATTAAACCTATCTTCTAGGTTTGGATTAATTATTTTAAAAGTAAATGCTTCTTCCTCCAAAAATAGTTGTGGAACAGTCACACTGAGTAACTTCCACCAAATAATAAAAAAGAAACAAAAGCTCCAATCGTGCCAATGATTAGTTCATAGAATCATAGAATCATTTCGGTTGGAAAAGACCCTTAAGATCATTGAGTCCAACTGTAAACCTAACACCGCCAAGTCCACCACTAAACCATGTCCCTAAGCGCCACACCTACATGTCTTAAATACCTCCAGGGATGGCGACTCAACCACTTCCCTGGGCAGCCTGTTCCAATGCTTGATAACCCCTTCAGTGAAGCAACTTTTCCTAATATCCAATTTAAACCTCCCCTGGTGCAACTTGAGGCCGTTTCCTCTCATCCTACCACTCGTTACTTGGGAAAAGAGACCAACACCCACCTTGCTACAACCTCTTTTCAGGTAGTTGTAGAGAGCAATTTCATAGAATCACAGAATAGTTTGGGCTAGAAGAGGCCTTTAAAGGCCATCTAGTCCAACCCCCCTGCAATGAACAGGGACATCTTTAACTAGATCAGGTTGCTCAGAGCCCCATCCAACCTGACCTTGAATGTTTCCAGAGATGGGGCATCCACCACCTCTCTGGGCAACCTGTTCCAGTGCCTCACCACCCTCATCGTAAAAAATTTCTTCCTTATATCCAGTCTAAACCTACCCTCTTTTAGTTTAAAACCATTACCCCTTGTCCTATCGCCAACAGGCCCTGCTGAAAAGTTTGTCCCCATCTTTCTTATAAGCCCCCTTTAAGTACTGAAAGGCTGCAATAAGGTTTCCCCGGAGCCTTCTCTTCTCCAGGCTGAACAACCCCAACTCTCTCAGCCTTTCTTCATAGGAGGGGCGTTCCATCCTTCTGATCATTTTTGTGGCCCTCCTCTGGATTTACTAATTTCAAAGTGGCTACTTCTTAATTTTCCACAGTATTTTTACAATTTTTAGTTTCACAATATTTTGCATGAAAAGGAGCTTTCTCGCCTTGCAGCCCAGCAATTAGAATGGGCTGTCACAGGCTCAGATTCAAATCTAATCTCTCTTTGAAACAAAACAAGCATTTAGGAAAATACCTTACACACAAAGTAATAAAGTATTGTGGGCTGGGTCCCCCTCAGTCTCTCATTTTTTCTATTAAACACTTAAATATTCATTAACACAGGAACCTGGTCATCCCCAGAGAATGTTCTAAGCAGCAGGCTATGGAGTTACTTTTTGTACTGCGGACCAAAATAGATGTTTAAGCGTTTTATACATAGTGGAGCTGTTCCAACAGAAAAGCATGACATTCTGTAATAGCATATAGCTCCATAGCTAGGATATTTTCTTCCAAGGTAGCGGGGGGGTGGGGTGGGAAGTACATCTTAAAACCAGTAGAAATTTGAACTGTTCCTGATCCAACGCACAAAAGAAAACTGCAGCACCTGTTCTGTGATAGCAGCTATATTCTCCTGTAAATCTAGCTTTTCCTTTTATCTAAAATGCCTGCAAATGCATTTTTGGTCGAACAAAGCATGTTGCTTTGATTAGCTGGAAAAAAGGGGGGAGGAGGGAAGAGAGATCTGTTTCTTGTCAACTGGAACCATTTTAATTTATTTATTTTTAAGTCGGTCACTGAACTGACAAATCAATTCATTCTGTAGCCCAAGTGCAGATCGCCTGCCCTGAAGTCAAAGCAAGCTGCACATATGTAGGCAAAATTTGGCCTTTGCTTTGTGAGCACACCCCTCTGAGCTGCGGAGTACGGTTCCGACTGCAGGCTCTGCAGGTTCCATGTCAGCAAATGCCAATGGGTAAGCTAAAAGAGAGAAGCTTTATAGAGATTAAGAGATTACAATTTCTCTGCAAGATATAATTAAAAGAGAAAGAAGCTTAATTTCTCTAATTCCTAAAATGGAATAAATCAGAGTAAAATATCTTACGTTTTTATTTTCATAAAAGTAAGTATTAATATGTGTTTCACAAAGCATTGTATCACTACACATGTATTCCAACAGGAACAAAGCAGATGTATCCATTAACAAACACCTGCTGAGATAAGCACTTTGTACTATACTAATTCATACTGATATCTATTATATATTGCTTTTTATAATTTCATCTAACTTCTTAATTCAGTAATTGTACAACAATTAAGAAGAGCAAGCAATGTAATAAAGAAGTAGAATTGTGGCAATTTTCTGCAACCTAAAGCAAAACATAAATACCTGGAGCAGATTTACTTCTTTGCCATTTACCATGACCCGTCTCCACCTTCAAAGAATTACTGCTAGGTACTTCCTGATCATAAGTAGGAAGAATTTTCCACTTGCTATTTAAATCCCATATCAGTGACCCACCAAAATTGGAATTCCTGGTTGTGGGGAGCACATGGATGGCTTCTGGATTACGCTTCTCTGACTACATCATGTTTAATAAAAGGAAGCAAGAGAAGTAGCACCAGTAATGCAAAGAAGCCCCTACCCACAGGGATACCCCGAGGAGGTGGCATATACTGTGGCAGATCGGCCCAGATCTCTGGAAGGTTTTCGGAAAACCAGCGATGCACGTTCTTGGAAAGCACCACTTGATATTGCCCCTAAAGCAACACAGCGCATACAAGCTAAAAATCTACCCTTGGCTATGTGGACAGTTTACCTCGCAGCTGATGCATGGTGCCACAGACAGCAATGCCTGTGCCAGAGGGGAAATGCTCTGAGCTTCTCACCTTCCAGCAACTGAGGAAGCCTCGGGAGGAGTGTGAGGGCAGCCTCTGCCTCCACTCTGGCCTGGAGCACTTGATTTAGGGACCCAGTGGCCTAATTTAATTGTTACAACTGACTTGGAGAGCTGTTGCACAGCGTACCTTCAACAATTAAAAAGACAGAAAGTACAAATACATTAATCTAGCCTGACCTCAAGTCTGTAAAATTCCCCTAAATTCTGAGAATATCTGCATAAAACCAAAATATTCTGGTTCAACTGCTGTTCCTTTTAGGAGGATATCCAGGCGCAATTTAGGGTTCCAATGACAAATAACCACCACATTTCAAGACATATTGTTTCAATAATGAATTAAGCTCATTTAAAAATACATATGTTGTTTTTATCTGAACTTATTCTCCCAAATGTGAAATTTACCCATTCCACTCACAATGCATTTGAATACAACCTATTCTTCCATTTGAACGGAAAGACGAATTATAGAGAAATAAACAGAATAAACTAAAACATCACCAGTTCTTCTCTTTGGAACTGGCTGAGTACTTCACCTCACCCATTTTTAAATGTGAATTTTGTTAGCAGTTAATCTGGCATTAGAACGGTTATTCTTTTTGCATCCCTAGAGTGAAAGAATTGTAAATTATCAAGAAGAAAACTACCAGGAATCCTCAGCAAGAAAGCCAAACATGATCCAACCACAGAGTCTGAAATCTGTGTCTAGGTGTAGGTTTGATTTCTCAGAAACTGGCGAGGTATGAATATGACTTTATATTTTAGATCCACTGCATAAGATACAGAGGGAGTTTTAAGAGTTCCCTGGCAGAAAAGGAAGAAAACAGGAACCATCTAGACTATCCTTTATTTCCCTGACCCCACACTTTCTTGCAAAGAACAGGACCTGCCGGATATTTCCCTCCCACTGCCCCAAAGCCGTTTGGCCAAGAAGAGGAAACACAAACTGAAACCTAGCACTGGTGCTGCGACCACCTTGCTTTCTAAGGTTTTCCCTCAGGCCATTTTTCCATTTGGCTGTCCACCTGACCCCGGCACCCCCACTCTCACTCCTACCCATCGTGTTCCTCCTGTACCATCTTCCAGTTCTCCCTCTTCCTCTACTCACCATGCTCTTTCCCTTTACGGTGTCTTTTTGCCTCTTGATGACTAAAAAATCCTCCCCTAGAAATCTCATGAAAATATTTTAAAAACTCAAAACTTTGTAAGCCCTGAAAAAGACCTCTCCCTTGATAAAAAGAAGAAAAAAAGAAACTACAGAAAACAAAGTCCTAGTGTACTGGTATAATACCTGCCATCACTGCATTTATCATTCTTTTTTGTTCCGTCTCCTTCTTCATACTCTGTCTACACTGTTTAGTTGGATACTATTACTTTTTCTTCATACAGTATGTGGGCAGTTCTCGTTCCCTACATAACCATAGAACACAACAGCTATCTTGATTAAATATATTAGCAAGCATATTATATAAAACACATCTTTTGACTTTTATCTCCATCCCTGTGTTAACCCCCATCCTGCATATATCCTTATACTAAAAAATATTTTGAAAAAATTCAAGAAGGTGCAAGACTGAATGGATGCCTCCACAAAGGATTTAGATCAATTTATGTAATTCAATTGCATGGTTTGATTTTACGGTAAATTTAAATTCTATAATAAAGAATGTTAAACTCTATACTTCTTTTTTCACCTCATGCTTCTACCAATAATAAAAATCTGTTTTTCATAACAAGTAATTACCAACAGAGCATATTCATGGAAAACTTATTCTATCTACAGTGAAAAATACTGTTGCTTACAAACACGTCCACCCCCTCCCGTCACATTTAGGAAAAAACCAAAACAACCAAGGTCCTTGCATGACATTCCTATACTTAAGGTTAGGACATCTTCATTAAGTTACAGCAATCTCTTATGTTGCTATAACAGCAAAACCCAAATAACTAAATAACCACACTTAGAGAATACTCTGGCATACATATGTAAAAATGAAAGAACAGACAAAAAAAAAAAAAAAAAAAAAAGAAGAAAACCCCTGATAAAACTCAAACAATGAAGTCCTACAAGAAATTCCTTTCGTCCCAAGTCTGGCTGGTACCAGCCGGTCTCAGAGGATCTCTTCAACACTGCAGGCTAATGGACTAGATCAGGCATTGCAGCTGAATGGCTGGAGCACCTGGCCTCCCACCAGACGGTGCAGAGCCCATGGACAGTGCTCCAGTGCTTAGTGCAGCTAATGTTAGAGCTCTAGCAATCGAGTAAAATCAGCAGGAAACCCATCCGATGGGCAGTTCATAGCAAAACCCCATAGATAGCTGCAATGAAGTAAAAGCAGCAGGGGATGAGAACAAACAGAAGATGCTAAAACTGCAAACAATCAGGAAAACAGTGGCAACAGGCAAGAGCAGTTTAAGAAACAAACCTTAAACTGAAGCAGAGAGCACATTATCAGCAACACAAAGCACAGATGGCTTCCCACACCCTAAAAGGCAGGCAGGAGTTAGCGATGGATTTCAAACACTTGGTTACAGAATAAAATTAATTCAGCAAATGGAAATTTTCTTTTGGAAGGAGACTTTTTTTCTTTAATCATCTGTTTTATATTTGTCCTAGTACTATCAGATTGAAAGATTGAAAATTTTCAGAATCATTCTAAGACGATGACATGACAGAATGACAACCAAGCTGGTGAGCAGATCTGGCCCATTCAGAAAAAAAAAATCATTAGAGTTTACTAATAAGACACATCCAGGACAGAAGCGTGAGTTCACAAAAAACTCTGTCTTAACCAAGAGGTGATCAATGTTACCTCTTTCAAAATAAAGGAGAGGTTGTCCTTGTTTTTTGAATTACAGCCATGGGATGAGGTACCTCTTGTTTCCTCCCCATGAAACAATTACCAAATAGTCAGAGTACTCTTCCAGGCTGCTTGAATTATCTCCTACGCTAAGAGAATTCAACTCCGTATTCCTACCTGGCTAGTAAGAGGTAGGTTACCATAGCCATCAGGGCATTCCCCATTCTCCTCATGGAGGCTACGAAATTGTAGAGGACAACGCTAAACTGGAGAATCCTGCGGCATATCAGCCACCTTAGCTGGAAAGAGAACTCCAAATCTCTGTGCCAAAAGTTGACATTAGAGCTGAAGCTGTCCTTAGCAAGGAAACTGGAGCCCTCAGGTGAATACAAACCGTTAAACCTCATGCTCACACGTATTTTCTCTCTGGCCCACTGAGTCATAAATTATTTTCTGCCTAAAATAACCAAGACATATGAGGTTAAGGAAACTCCTTGTACGTTAGAAGAGATTCTGAATCAGTTCAGGTCTCAGGTAGCGTGGGTGAATGCTTTAACCATAAAGCAAGTATATACGCAGAGAGACTTTCATATCAGCAGCCCTTCAGCTCACTGCCTT
Source organism: Fregata magnificens (assembly GCA_013389945.1). NCBI lineage: Eukaryota > Metazoa > Chordata > Aves > Suliformes > Fregatidae > Fregata > Fregata magnificens. Next base: position 28,238 of record WAAD01007109.1, read on the forward strand.
AAATGCAAGAAACTATTGCTTTTTAAAAAATTGACCTCTTTAAAGTATTCTTGAGACAAGCCAGCTAGGTAGAGCATGAGGAGAGGGCATAGCGTTCTGTTTCTTCCCCATCCCTTTCCATCTCCTCCACGAGGTATGCTAGAGATGGCTATTTCATTCTGTACACGCATAACAGTCAGGCTCACCCTCTCTTGCAAGCCATGAAGGAGTAGAGAGACAGCCAAAGTAAAGTGGAGTTCTTGCTAATGCTGGCCTTTAACTTGGGACTTTGCATTTGCTCCCTCCCTATCTGAACAGATAAGTCTTTATGATGGCAGAGTCTGAATAATTATCTGGGATCTGGAAGACATTCTTCCTATATGGCAAAATTTGCCAATTAGCTTCTTACTTTTGATATAAAATTTAAAAATTTTACAGTAAATTTAGCAGGTTCTGCCGCCGTTAGCAAGTTAGGAAGGTTTGATACAGAGGTCTGTAATCCGTTAAGCTGCCTGAATGCAAAACTTGATCACACCATTGCAAGTTCAGGGAGCACCTTAGTCAGAATTTAGCTTCTTTCCTCAAATCTTTTCTGGCACCTGTAGGATAACAGGAATTGGTTTAAGCTTCTGGGCTCTTCTCTGGGCGCAGCAGTATATTTGAGAACAGAAAGCGAATATCACTTCTGCATATTCCAGGACCATCAGTGCCCCGTGGGAATTCAGAGGGTGCCGCCGGGCAGCCTGGGCCGTGGTTCCCCGCTGGAGGATGATTAAAGAAACTCCTGAATTCTGCATTTAACCACGTTATGGTTACTGTTGCACCTGATTCCTTCTGGGTCAACTACAGCAGTTCACTATGTACGCTGTGCACCCTGCATTTCTTCATATGTTTACGGAATACAGAGATTCCACTGGGTACTTCAAAAAAATTAACTGTTAGCAGCGGCTATTCTCTAGCAAACTGCCAAAAGATGTGATTAAAGATAATTTCACTGTGGCATCAGCTCTCCTTTAAAATAGAAAAGGGCGGGGGGCAGGGGGGAGGGAGAGAGAGAGAGGCCATAAGTTCAGAAGCAAAACACTGTTAATATTCTGAAGCGGGAATGACATCCTTGCATTAACGCAGTATGAAATCATGGTAGCAATTTTCATGCTGTATTATTTTGTTTTTGTCAGGTCACTGATTTTCAATTTCATCAATACTATATAAAACTAAGGAAGATAATAGAATAAAAAGCATCCATTTGGAGTCCGCTACCGAAGCAAGAACATATTGCTGCTTCTGCGAATTTAAACCAACCAACCCACCCACAGAAAATACGGGTTACTCTTGTCCTGGAATAACATAAACAAACCAGACTCAGAGGTTACAGAAAAGGCAATATACCAAAGTAAACCTGATACATTTCTGAGTAAGTGTATGTTGTTATAGTTTACAAGTTGATCTTTACCTTCCTCTAACATGCAACAAAGTAACCAGAGAAGTACAAAGCAACAGTGAGCTTTGTTTACACTCATCTGGACCCACCTTCTTAAGCGTTTCCCAAACACTATTCATCATAAATCATCCCAGATTTAGCTTACCAATTCTCATCTTTCAGCTGTCTTTCTATGTTTTGACTCTATCATGACAACTGACCAGATGTCTCCTAAACCACAAGTTATAGCAAAATGCAGAACTAGGAGAGAGACGCACGCCATTTTCAAAGCACGCCTGCCAAGTCACCACCTCTGAGGGTCCCAGTTCAAGAAGGAAAGCTCATAGAACTGCACCTGGGTAGCAGAGAAGCCCCTAGAGGTCCACCTCTCCATTTGGAGGCATCTATGAGGTTCTTTGCCTGGAGAAGGGAAGAAAGGAGAACAAAGAGCAGCTATCACTTATAAAAGATCTCCAAGGGAGCTCAGAGTTGGGCAGCTTGACTACGAAGTATGTCAGTAGCTGCTTCTCTCATTCACAACTGTTCCACCAGGCTCTACACCCTGAGCTCCTTATCTGCATACAGCCTCAGCCCAAGCGAGAGAACCTTTCCTATGAAGAAGTCACCAAACTTTCAGGTTTCCTCTCAGGCATACACCTGTATCAGAGATGACCTTCCAAGGAGAAATGTGCAACTTCCTTCTTCAGAGGTGACTGGAAGCCCCTACAAACTTTCCCGCAGCGGAGGATAAGGGTGGCAGGGAGGTGGATGCAGCCAGTCCTCCTCCCTCTATTCTCCATTTGTACTTATGGCAGGCATGTCCCTCACTGACGCCGAGTCCATTGGGAAGACTACCTGCTGCTCTCACTCCCCAGTATTCTTGTTGATGTACAGAAGAGACCCAAGTAGTTTGGCTGGAAGGGCCCTAACCTGGACAGGCGAGGAACGAGTCCGAGCTGCACAGCACACCCACCCCGTAGCTGATGCAAGCTCTTGTGAGGGCAACAATATGTCTGCTTTCTCTGTAAGAGTTTAAACACGGACAATTGCTTTCATTTTCTCCACTGTCCTACCAATATTGGCAGTCACACATCTCCCTATGAAAATACTGTGGATTAAATTTGAACATTCCATGATTTTTTTTTTTTAAATAAAACTGGATCCTTCTCATCTCTATTTGAAAATAATTAGTCCTTCTCCAACACTGAATGATTAAAATGTAACTAACACCACACTTATTTTACATGATCAATGTTGGCACAATGAATAGCACATGAATTAATAATGTCTAGGAACTTTTTCTAATTGTTTCCTAATGTTCTGTTATTATATATTCATTTGATATTCACTGTAATGCTAGTGATCACCATTTTTTCATTTGTTCCATAAAACCCACACATTTTGCCTTTGCTTTCTGCAAAAGAATTAGAAGAATGAAGTATGGTCACCTGATTTCTCTTTCTTTCTCACGTTTCAAAAAGTTGCACAGTCACTCACGGACATGGCCTTTGTTTAAAAAAACAAAACAACCCCCCCCCCCTCCCAAACCCACACAACACTTTGCACAGGGTGAATGTTCACTTGGGGAATCAGATCTCTTGAACAGGATGGTCAATCACTGCCCAGATGGCAGGAGGAGTCTCCATGTCAAGCCTCCTTGCAGCAGCACCTTCAGCTGCATTGGATTAGATTCCCCAAACTGCTGTTCTCTTCGTCTCTTATAATTCAGCTGGCTGCTGGTCCTGTGCAACCACTCCAAAACAGGCATCATCCACCTCTATTGGCCATCTTAAACAACAAATAAAACATATCCCATCTTAACTATGCAAAGAGACTGTTCTACATAACCAGTTCTGCATCTGCAGGAACTGTTTCTACTGACTACTTACAGATGTCTCATCTATGTATAGTTTGGTTGATTCTGCAGGAGGAACCACCTGGAAAACCTGCCGGAGCAGCCTGGTTCCCCAGCCAGAACACAGGGAGAGGCTGTCCACTGGTCCAGGCACAGCAGGAGCTCCCCAGGAGAATCAGCAGGACAGTCCAGAATTCCCACCCAGAGGCCCCCTTCACCACATCAAGTACTTCACTGTGGTGGGGCCTGGGAGTTCAATCGATCACCTTGTTTCAAGCTGGTCGATTGTCTCCTCTCAATCCATCATCTCAGCTCTGCAGAGACAGGATGGGAAGTTCCTGTATCAGCCAGGGAAATAACAACTGCGCTGTCCCAGGTGAGCACATGGCACGGCCCTGATACCCAGCCACTACTATAGTTCAAAGCTGAATTTCATCCTTATATCCCACTTATAACCTCAATTCTGTATGCTCTTGCCCTAAACTTCTCAAATCTGTTATTGACTCTTGAGGCAGTTTCAGTTATTTTGTTCTGGATGTACTGAACGTCACACTTCTGCATTAGGAATTTATTGTCATTGTGGGTATCTGTTTGGTCAACATCTCTGAAGTCTCCCTTTCCTGTGGGCCAATAGCTGATATAACGTCACTAAGGGAGATGAAATGAGCACATACTGCTTCTGGTAAAAATGTACAGATATACTACACTGCATCATCATGACCTGTCCCCAGAGAATCCTAAGTGCCCTGGGATTACAATTTTTTTTCTTCTGAGTAAAAATAAATAAAAAAAACCACATCAATTCCAATGCATCTGTTCACAAGCGTGTATGTCCCTGGGAAGCTGATATTTTTCTCACTCCTGTGGTGTCCAAATTTTCCAGGTGGCATCAGCCTTCTTATTACGAGGTACCTTTACTTATCTGTTCTTAGGTTGGGAGGTATCATGAAAAGGAAATCATATTAGATTGTTCACAGAATCACAAACTTGCCTTTAAACAAAACAAAATATTCTAATTACACATTATTATCCACACACTAAGGAGAAAAAAATGAAATGCATTGTGTAGAAACACACTCTTTAAAAGCAGGGCACCTGAATGTGATGGAAGTAACCAATGCGATATTCAAAGCTCTGTGTACAAGTACTGGTTTTATTTGTTATTAGGCTTTGTTTGGCTTGATCATAACTCCCAGCACAAAATCAACTAAGGCAGATCACTCCAGACAATACCACAGACTATTTTCTTATTAAACACAAAGAAAAAACCCACATTTTGTGGCTATTAACGTTCAGTGAAAAAGCTCACAAAATACAAAACGTGATACAGGATGACTCCAGGCTTTGTTTTTTGCCCTCGTCCATATCTTCAAAACATCTTATCACGCAAAACAAAAAAAGTACTTTACATCAATATTTTATTGAAATTCTTTCAGAGAAGACATATACATTATATTTTCAAGATGAGATGCAGACTATTTTAGTTGCAGGGGAGAGCAATATATTGGATAATAGCTGACATTTGACTCCCAGGGTTTTTCTTTTATGAATCAAAATTCATTTAGCAATAGTAAAGTACAAGACTGTGGCTAAGAAATCGATAGAAATGTTCTGTATTCTAGTTATGGAACATAGAGATAACCCTAAGTCAACATTAATGATGCTGGCCTGTGTAAACATTGACAAAGCCAAAGGAATGATTTTAAATAATAGACTTCAACAAGCAGGTATCAACAAGCTGTGTTAATGGAGATTGCTGCCATACTTCATGATGGTTTTAATTTATTCAGTGTGTGGAAATGATCAGTGGCATCCAGTTGATAGCTGTAAGATGATGTAATTTGGACAAATTTTTCAAACTACATGACAGTGGTCATCTCCTCCTTTCCTCTAACAGCTCTGAAATAATAAAATATCTTTTAAAATATATAACATTTATTTACTGACTCACCCCAGCTCCGTGCCAGTTGCCAAAGATGGTTTTATTTTTATTTTCCTTATTGGCAATGAACACACTGAAATTACACTACCAAATACACATATCCCATGCATAAATAAATCAGGTAAAATTCATAAAATAAGTAGAACAAAGACCTTGTATTTCCTGACTATCCAAAATATGGCTGCTATTGGAAGGAACTGTTTATGTTCAAAGAATGAAACATCAAAACAGAAGAGAGGGATGAGGATGTGAGCTGTCTGCTCCATACATGCATGATTAAGCCCATCTTGCCCTCAGCTTGGAAAGAGAGTTGCCAGATATGACTGACCTAAGCAAAGGGGTAAAACACAAGGAGGGGATGAAATAGTATTTAACAAATACAGCTCCAACAGAAACAAAAGAAGCAATATCAAGAGTAATGCAGGTAAAGACCAAGATACATTCCAAATGATTATATCAAATATTAATTCTAGGAAAACCTGTTCTTCAATTTTGGGATTTAAACATTTTGTTTCTGAAACCCAGAAGCCTAAGCCAACTCTTTAATTAGACACTAAATAAAAACAACAGCAAAAATCTATTTCTACTCTGTTTTACCTCAAGGAGCTGATTTTTATTAAACCTTTGCCTGTTTGGATACCAACATGTAATTTTTCCCTGATTCAACCAGCTGCTTGAAATAGAGTCATTCTTGAGATCTTGCAGCTAAAGCTTTAGAACATCCACTTAATTTTCAGTTTATTCAAAAACAATTCCATTTTATTACTCTAAATCTTCAAGGGTACTGCAACAGAAGCTGTCAGGCGTACCTATAAGTATATAGTTCAGGACTCTGCAATTTATATCTTATTTCCTTAAATCCAGCATAAATCAGAGGTTAGTAGTGAATCATCTGTAAGAGGTGACAAAAAAGCCATTATACAGTGGGTGACAATAACCATGCAAAATGAATTAGAAGTTTCAGTCAGTGTAACAAAGGCAACAATAAACAAACATTTTGGGTCATCCGTCATTTATTTATTGAGTCTTCCAATACTTCTTAGCAAGTATTGCTAACAAGGCCCCAGCTCCTACGCTTCTGAGAATTTCAGATTTTATTTAAAAAAAAAAAAAAAGCTATCTACCTCTCAGTTACAAAGACAAGCTTAAACATGCAGCTTTAATGTACCCCAAAGACATGAGTGAGAATGCAAAGAAAAAAAGACATTTTGGATTATTTTTTATTTCATGTTTTAAGCAAAACTCCTGATTCTTGTACATTTAACATAAGCAATACCATATATTCAAAATGTCAGTAAAGAAAATCTTTGCCAGCAGGATCAACACAATGAGAACGAGGAATAAAAAATGCCCAGACAAAAGAAAGTGCCTTCTCTGCCCTTAGTTTGATTTCTTACTGAGAAATCAAAATATGCTTATTACTCTCTATTGGGAAATGCATATCAATTCCACCTTTATTTTATGAATATTTACTTAGCTGAATACCTAGTGCTGCTAATCCATATTTTATGAATATGTGTACACAGACACAAAAGCTACATGGAAATTGTTTCCCTTATACCACAAAAGAACTTTTTCTCTTGGTGAGCATCTGTTTTTTTAAACAGGGAGGAGGAATAAGCCCTGTCACCAGCCAAAAATATATCTGAATTTTGAGAAGTTTTTAAGACTATTTGCAAGCCATGGATTATTTTTTGGTTTCATAGCATACCTTTTGAGGCAGAAAAGGAGAGAACCTTTTCCTTTTGTCCTTTATTATGCCCTTATCTATGTTATCTTCAGTGAATAGTAATACATTCCATAAAGATAACTTAATTATTTTCAGGACAATAAGCAGCAAAACGCAAAAGCTAAGGATAAAAATGCTTTCCTATTCACCACCCTGTCACGTGGTATTTTTATATCAGCTATTTTCCTTTGCAAGGGTACAGGGAGAAGCATCAGAAGCATTTTCTGCTCACATAGGAGAGAATAACTCAACATATGTGTTTCAGAAACCATTTCTCAGGATCTTTCAATTCAATTTATTTCAAATACCACTGCCTCAAGAGTAATAAATATACAACTGCCTGGGGACAAAACAAAGTGTTTAATCTTAATGCAAGAGGTTGCACAGTTGTTAAACAAGAGAACCTCAGAATTTGTTTCTTTTAGACACAAGGAGAGAAGAATTTTGTTCAGGATGCTTTCTGATACCCAAAAGAATTAAGAAATGTAGGCCAATTTTAGCAATAAAGACATATTAAATGAATGTATCATGCATGAGGATTTTTGTATGCTGACCTTACAAACAGTAATTCAGCAGAAGGCAGATCAGAGAGGAAAAATTGGTCTATTTTGTAATAGAGCTGTGTATAGACACTAATGTTGACATATTTGTTTACTCTGGTTCAGGAAAATATGAACATTAGTACTTCCTTTACGAAAGCTTGATTACTAAACCATAGCAGTGTACCACGACCATAAGCAATTATGTATGTTCTTGCTTTGTTCAGCTCAAAAAAATATGCTGGATTTTAAATTGTTGCTTAGTCCTGCCTTATTTGTATTCATGTATTCAGGATAACCCGAAAGTGAGTAATTCTTTCAGGAGTATTACATATCCTTGATCTTCATCTGAAGTGAGATTATTAATCTTCAAATGGAGAAGACAGTCTCACAGGACAAGAGACACAGCCACGTTTTGGCTTGAAAGGTGTGTTCAGAAGTGTCAGCATTTTGTCTAGTTATCTCAGAAGACAACCTCTGTCTCAGTAAAATACTTACACATTAACCACAGATAGCAAAGGCATTAAAGAAGACTAAAATGCAACATTATGGTTTAGTTTGTAGAAACAGTTTTCAGTGTAGAAACATTAAATAATTTAGCTAATTGTATTTTGGGCATCTGAACAGCTTGTAGAACTTTTTCATCCAAGGGAAGCAGATTTCAACCTTACTTTTCCCAATTCACTGCCTCAACTGTAGAAAATCCACATTTTAGTATGGCAAAACACTAGTGTCCGAGTCTGCTAGAAATGACGGCCTGCGGGATCCTGCTCAACACCACGCAATCAGTCATCCGTGCTCTGCATTCAGCCACCAAACTGGAAACCCAGGTTCTTTCCAGAAGACAAAGACAACAGCAACTAATTCATCTGGAAAAATCTGTATTGATGAAGCCCAAGAAATTTATTTCTAAGTGACAAAATGGGTCACAAGAAGATAAGTTTCATTTTGGAGTTTTGTTTTTAAACAGAAATACTTTTTCTTTTCCCCTAGCAAGGATGCCTAATTGCAGCATTTCGGCAACCAAAGCTAAAAAGGACAAACGGATTAACGATGACACTCCTAAAATATGGGTTATCTTCAAGCCAAGCTTATGTTTTCATTTCAGCCATAAGAAATGGTACAGAGCCTCAGATGAGACAACAGGGAGGCTATACAAATCCATTTAAAGACAAATTAATTCCATCCTAATGATACTGTAGGCTTACAGAATTGAAAATAATTGAAACCTGAAAGCTACAACTTCAGCAGGCAAAGATGAGAATAAAGTTTACAAGCCTTTCTCCTTAGAGAAGACAATATGATACAAGACACCTAAATACTAAAATAAAGATTCAGTACTCCTCAGTTCCCTTGCAGGCAGAGATTCTGTCTGCATGTTACTGTGCACTGGTGTATGAGTACAAAAGCCAAAGCTGCTTCTCCTTCACATGAACTATATTCCAAGCACCAAGTTGGGAATATATCAGTAGGCAGACTCTGGTTTTGTTTTAAATTCACTTAAGTTGTAACTGTTTGAATTTTGTCTTACATAAGAAAAAACAAACATTTCTGCATTAGCAAAACCAGATAAAAAGACGAATATTGGATGGAGCAATTTTGGAGAACTATTAATATGAAATAAAAAGTTCTCTTTTTGTTAGAAAATATATATATATAAAACTATATCTGCATTATGGAAGAGAAAAAACCTCATTAAGGTGGCCTTTTATTTTACTTGGGCAAAAAAACCCTCAAGATTAAAAAACTCCTCTGGAAGTCAAAGGTGGATGATAAATAACCTTTAGACTAAGGACAAATTGTAGACTGTGAAAGTAGCATAATCCAGTGAAAAAAATCATGCAGCACAAGGTATTTTGGTTAAAGGGTAGTATCACTGCCACTATCACAGTACCAGCCTCTGCAGCCAATCCAGGAAAAATAAGCAGGAAGATCTGTAGCAGTAACATGGGCACATGCAGACCTTCGAAGACTGAATACAACTGCACTACATTGCAAAACTGTGGTAGAAGCTGACCTCATTCTGAATTGATACAAACGCAAACCCAGAATTATCCTCAGTTTTTCAAGATATGGCATTCTCAGCATCATAGTCTTTTTACAAAAATCATTAAGAAATGCTCACCAAGCACTCAAATCCTAGAAAAAGAATTGATATTGTGCTAAATCTACATCAGCAGAGAGATACACTTTATACTGCACCTTCTACATTTTCAATATAAGTAAAGCGAGAGAACATCTGGACAGAGGGATGCACATGGACTTTAATTCCCTAAGACTGTGCTGTGGCAGGACTGGCACTGCTCCAAATGACAGACTTCTTGCAGCTGCACAGAGACTGTGCTGCACCACTGCAAGAGGGAAACACTAGGCACCCTCTGTGTGAAACTCACCCAAAGTTTTAAGGGCACTTTTGCCCTGTTATGTTAGTTTGGTACTTGACATTGGGCTTGGTCCCAAACTAACCGGACTCCCACCTTGCTTCACCTGTTATCTTATGCGAAGTCCAGAGCAAACCGTGCACCTAAGCAGAGAAACCCATCCTGGAAAGCACACCTCCAGCCCGGCCTCAATGGGGGAACTCATCCGCAACAGAGAGGGTGGTACAGAGCCAGCTACATGGGTCTCATAGCAGTGTGGAGAACTCCCTCAAACGCTATTTGAGCTACGTACTTCATTAAACTCCTGTAGAAAAATCTGTATAAGAGACCAGCATCACAGTACTGTATCTACAATGCTCCAGCTCTTGAGACCTTGGAGCTAACCTGCACTTCGTCACTCTGTACAGCCCTGCACAGCACAGCTACACCCTGAGCAGCACAAGTAACAGAAAACCTTTACATAATCCCTTGTCTTTTCTCCATCGTGAACTCTATGCACTCTCACAGTCCTCTGAGGCAGTTTGACAAGACAGCACCTACCAGACCCCTGTGAATGCCTCCTGCTCCCAAAACATTTCCCCAGCATGGAGCAGAGAACTGTAACCTTTAAGCATGTTTATTCCTAGCCCTCCTCACTTAACCCTGCCTGGCAGCGCTCCAGGCAGCACAGGACTCTGTGCCCACCTGGAGATGTTCGGAAAAGCAGCACACCGAGAACTTCCCGCTGCCCGGGATGGACCTAGACACCCAGGCACAGTTCAATCACACCGTACTGAGGCTAGGCAGAGGCATCTCGCTCCTGCCCTGCAGGGTACCTGCTTTGCTCTTCCCTGCTTGTCCGTACCCCTTGTTCTCTTACACTTGGATTTTCTCTATGGTGACCGACACGTGACACTGTTTGAATCAACTTACCTACAAGTAGTGCCTTCCTGCACATTTTATGTGACCAACAATCAGAACCAAAAAAGAAGAAGAATGAGGCACTGGAAAGGATAGTAAACACAGAATTATTTGTCCTGCTTCAGATCCAAGGCAGCTACTGATCTGGAGACACTAAGACACTTCCCTATAGAAGGGCTCTTTAAATATCCCTGCTAGTTAAATATCTCTGCTAGTAATTTCTAGCTTCCTTTGAAGCATAAGGCACTTGACATTACCAGAGAGTCCTCTGCATTAGGCAGACAGATGCGATATAACATATTAATCCCAAGGGGTAGATTGCTATATCCCTTCCTGGCACCCACCTAAAACTCAGAAGAAAAGAGTGAAGTTAAAGCAAACTGCTTTGAAGATGTTTGTTGTCACTTCACCCATTTAGAAAAATGGTGTCAAAGCCAAATACTGTATCGCTGGAATCTGCAGGACAGCCTCCAATCGTGCTAAATGCTGTTTCTTCTTTGTTGTGCTGCAACTGTAAGGCCCCTCTGACCAGAAAAAGTTCAGGATTGTGCCACATTAGACCTTAGTAACTTTCTTTATGAGAGAATGCTTAATGTCATACTCAGGATCAAAACCCCGCTGTGACAACCAAGGAGTGACTCAGGCCAGAAGAGCCTTCATTACAAATAAAGGATCTGTGGTCTTTTTGTCGCAGGCAGAGCCAGAGTATTCGATTGTACAAGGTCCCCAAAAAGTAGCCAGGGGAAGGGACAAGGCAAACAACTATTTGCCAGTGAAGCAAGCCTTCCCCGCTGTGGTTACAGTACACTTCCCCAGAAGATCTGCTGCACCACGGCTAGCTAACACAGCAGGGTAGGAAGTGGAAAAAAATTCCTTCCACCCCTAACCACATCTACACCCACTAACACAAGCAAAGAACACAGCATCCCAATGGAGACCACCTGAAGTATGGCGTGCATGATTCAGGGGCTTTTTGATCATGATTATGGCGGAAGAGATAGATTACAGTTTTGTGCTACAACCACAAACAAAATTCTGACAGGCTCTACAGACTTGTAATCACCATACTGAAAGAACATCTGTGTTTATGAAACAAATAATGTAAGGCCTTTGTCTCTTTTTCCTTGAGATACAAAACGGCACTTAAGCCCATATCTTCAAAGGTGTTTCTGTCTTCTATATGTCACTTAACTCCCACTGAACTTGGTACTTAACTGCCTTGGAGAAGCTGACATTTAGGTTTTATCTAGGCAATTTTTGAAAATACCTTTAACTCCCTGGGAAGTAAAGGAACAAACATTAGCAGTGTCTCTTAAAAATGGAGAATATTTGCGGAAGTCATGAATAATCAGAAACAGTCAAGCCTTGAGCAAGTTTTGCAGAATGATGCCCTTTTAAGGTAGCAAGAATAATTTAAGTAGTACAGCGATATGATCAAACTAGACTAGAAACTGAAAATAATGAAAGGCAAGCTCTCCTTATTTAAAATTTACCTTGGCTGTATATATTTTGATTTTGGCTATCCGCACAGAAATCAGCTGTAGTTCGTTTTTTGTTTTTAATTATATAGTGATAGTTAAAAGTGTGTACAATTTTATTGTCTTTATCTACAGAAACAAAAAACAAAGTAGAATTTGAAATGTCACAGAAAATTTCTGAAGGCTTTTACAGCTGTTTTTTAAATACCTTTATACACTTATGTCATTTTATGAATCATTTGTGACACTTCACCAGCTCTATTTTGTTTTGTATTTACAAAAAAAAAAGTTAAGTGCCAATTTTGTGTCACAGTGTTGGATGCATCTAGGTCTGTAATTTGCATGCAATTGAGTTCAGTACCTACAGCCTTCTGTCCTTCAGTTTTCACAGCAATGGTACAGTTCAATCCCAACCAGCCAACTTTGCAACACATTCAGAATGCCTACAAAACAGACACTTCTCTCTTCTCTCCTCCTCTCCATCCATCTTTAGAAATTATTATTTATTAATTGTTATTTATAAGAAACATTCTTCAGTACATGTGTCTGTGACGGGAAGAAAGGAGAAAACAAGCTCTAGAGACCACGTGAAATGCATGTGCCAGTGAAGTGAACATTGCCCACCACCCAAATTAAAATAACTCTTAAATTGTTCAAAGAGCTGAGATTTTTCTGATTTTTTTCAGAAAAATTCCAAAAGTTGTTCTGCCAAACAAAATATCCCCCCCAAGCTTCCTTTTACAAGCAATTACCACCACAGAGGCAAGTATGCCATTGCATACTCTGGTGCAAATTTCCAGCTTTGTCCACGGCCCCAGTTTGGGGAATATAATGGGCAAAATTGGCATCAATTCTATGTATTAAAAGCTAACGTTGTCTACTATGTTATGCAGAAACAACTAAAAAGAGGAATTTGACCCCTTCATCTTTTTTCTAACAGGTGTTCAAAAATGAGAACAGTGTTCCATGGTCCCTCAGTTCATTACAGGGAAAAAAACCCAAACAAACCCCAAACAACAGCATTAGTTTCCTAAGGCTGAAACTTATTTCATATGAGATTTATCAAACATATCCCTCACATTAGAGGAGACACGAAGTCCTTGTGAACGGATCAGTAAGCTCATTCAAACTATTCAAATCACTTCTACAAATGTCAATTTTTAGAAAACAAGAGCCTGTGCAGAATATACCTATACAATTTTACTTTACAAAATATGCTTCAGAACACAATCCTCTGATACTGTTTTTATTGAAACCATAGCACTAGTAATCACTGCCAATAAATGATGCTGATCTGAAAGCTCTAGCTATATGAAGCAGCACCTTCAACAGAGAAGAGGAATTTTTATTATTAAAAAGTGCTACAAAACTTTGTGATGTAAAAAAGCAAGCTGCATACCTTCTTAGAGAGAACAACCATAATCCTGCTGAGGAACATTAATCTGTGCAGCTGAACTATCCACACAAGGCTGGTAAAATATTTGACTAAATTCTCACAGTAAGTTCTGTATTCCTACGCAAAACTCTTTGGTAAACTGTTCTTAATGTTAATCAGGTGTCCAGAAGCAGATGAAAACCCTTCTGAGGAGTCCTTTTAATATAACAGTTTAAAAGTAAATAATCATTTTGAAATACAAAATAAAGAGGGTTTTTGTTTTGGGGTTGTTTTTTTTCCTCCCTAAAGTAGAGCTCAGTGCTACTTAGAAGCCGCACTGAATTAAGCAATTGGGGGCTGGGGGTGTTACAGTTGGATTCAGAAATAGACTCATTACGCTGATGGGAATGCACTTTTAAAAGAGATACATCATTTAATCATGAGCTACAGAAATCAGAATTTTGGGGTCTTTTTGATTGGTTGGGGTTTTTTGGTTTTGTTAGCAGACCTAAAATGCTCACGTGCCCTTTTGAACAATGCAAATTAATACTCAAGGTGTCAGACTCACAGAAGAAATACAGCCCTCAAAATCTAGGGCTACGTAGAACAAAATAAAATAGGTAAACTATTTTTTCAAGCACCAATAACAAAGGACTCTGGCTTCAAGCCCAGTCATAGACGGGCAGAGTGCAGAAGCCTCACGTATTTGAAGCACTGAGGAACATGTTCACCAGTGAACATCCGATAACTCATGGACTACGCTCTTCCAATGCAAGGCTGGCAGGCAGGGACAAGGGCTGGCCCCAATGCCCACAGCCATAGTTCCTCCTTGATTCCTTACAGAATAAGCTTCTGCACCAGCGGAAAGCAAGTCAAGCAGAGCACAGGGAGTTTCTCGCAGACATTCCCTCCTATCAATCCAGAGAGACAACAGCGCCTTGTGTACAGCCTCGCCTTTTGTGTAATTACTCTGTAATGTAATCTGTGCTTCAGTGTGTCTGCAAACACCTGCCTATGCTTGTTTCCAACTTCTTAATGATGACAGGCCTCCTAATTGGGTTTTCTAAAGTTCTTTTTGGATTATACCAAATGAGCAAAAAGAATAAGTATCTAACTATATTGCTCTGTATGCTTTAAATAAAGATAATCTTTTCATGCCTTTAAGCATCCAGCCAGAATAAATTCGGCTTCCCATTCTAAGCAGGGAAGTTTTCTTCTTGTTCACTGGCTTACTTATGAGTATACAATTTAATTAACATTTCTGTAGTACCTTTTTTGCCAGATAACGACTTCTTTCTTCAACTTTGGTTTTCAAAAACACTATATAATAAATCACAAGGGAAAAATCTTTATTTTTAATATTTCCATTTATGTATTTAATGAACATTATTGAATTTTTGCCAAGTACTTATTGGAAACTTAGAATAAATATCTGTGAACTACTATTTCATTTCTGTCTGTGAGGATGAAGTGTTCTGCTGACACCAGAATTTTAATAATAATTAGCTCCTTTATTAGAAATCTGCTCTTCATTTTCAGTAACACTGTAAAGGCTGAGTTTTAAACTAAACTAAAAATCAAAAGCTTCTTATTTTTTATTGAAGCTTTTCCATCCTTTGAATATAAGTTTTGAGGAAATCTTCAAAAACACAGACTGCAGAATGCCAAGCCATGCCTCGTACTAATTAGTACTCAGCACTGACTTTGGAGTTTTCAGCAACGAGTACCGGCCTGCCCTCTTGAACTGCCTTAGTTATGCCTGCAGTTCCCTCTCTGAAACATACATTGTGCTGATGAATCTGCTGCATTTTTATGTGCAGCTCCTTAGATCTATTCGATACCTTGCTACTGGGAGGCCTCACTTCCCAGCTGACCCTTGATAGGTGTACCAGTCGTCCCATCTCCCTGCTTTGTCAGGGATTCAATTCTCTCTTTGTAACCTTTGTTCTCATTTATTAACCTACCTCTCTAAAGGAATTGTTCATCTTCCATTTGAGGATACGCACATTTCAGCTTTAATTCCCTAAAATATAAGAAAAAGTGAAATGCCAGCACAAACACCAGAACTTTTACTATACTTGCCCCCAAATTTGTCTGTCATACACCCATGGAACAATTACTGTCAATAAGTTCGCAGGGGTATATTGAGTGACAAAATGGGATCTACTTTATTGCAGATCTCTAAGGCATGGCATTGATTGTTTAATTATGAAGCACAACAAGCCTCCTTTAGAAAAAATTACTTTTTCAAGAAGCTGTGTTATCCTCAGAGTATTTCATCAGTAGGGTGAAATAGAACTCAATATTTAGAAGTAATATTTCTTGCATGCTGATATTTTGACAAGATCAGGTCCATTAAAATAGAGCTTTTAGTGCACAGGCCTTTATGTCTGTGTGTAAACTACCATAGTTATCTGAAGTTTTCACACTTATAATGTATCTGAAGCATCAATTATAAATCAAAGCATTCAACGTTCAGTAGGTTTCAAATTATGAATGCTCTTGATCATATTTCATCTTACAGCTTCTTTGACAAACTATAAGACAAAAGATTTTTTTTTAAAGCCTAATCTTTACTAAATAATTGGGTATGTAATTGTTATGTTTTTGCATTTATGAAAAGGAACCGTATATTTTCATTCTGAATTCTTTTTAGGCTAAGGGAACAACAAAACCAAAACAAAAATCTTTGAGACCACATTGCATGCCTCCCCTGTAAAAAAACAGGATCCTTCCCACAATATCCATGGATTCATTAGAGACAAAAGTTAAATTAAATACATCAACATAAGAACAAAATTACAATTTGGTTACTTGGCATATATGTAGTCCTGTATCAGAAACACTTTAATCGGAAATTACAGTTTGGCAAGTACCAGTGCCATACTATTTTGATATGCAGCCCTGACTAGTGTTTTAAGAAGCAATGTCAGTTTCTTTTTTGGCCATTAAAAAATTCTTGATTCAAGAGGTGAGTATTGACTGTGGCTAAGCTCTAGACCAATATTTATATGAGTGAAAAATAAATCTCGATATTGAGGAATATAAATGTCAGTGTTTGGTGGAAGTCTGTGCATGTACACACACCCTTTTGCTTTAAATCAGAGTAGATGTTTCCCTACCTCAGAACTGTTCTGTATCTCTCTGCAGTCCTTCACATCATATCACACCCAGGATTAAGACCCAGTGTGAAATACTATCCTCTCTTCCGCAACCGGAAAGAATAGAAATTGTGGCATATTCCTATAACAAAGCACTCCCGTGTTTCATTAGCAGCAACAGCATAATGAGCAAGCTGGCTTGTAAGAAACATGTTCTTCATATGCAGAGCACAGACTGTACTGTTCATGTCAAGGCTTTTCTTTCCTGTTATCGACCAACCAGAATTAACTCCAGATTTCTTCATCTCTGCTCTAAGACAAATAGTAACTATTCCCCAAGAAACTTCATCCTCTTTTCTGGTCTGTTTTCCTCCAATTAGTTTTGGNATTCCTGTGTGGTTTGGTTTTGGGGTTTTTTTGGTTTGGTTTGGTTTGGTTTTTTTGCCAGAGAGCAATGCTTTTACCAAGGGGTTCCCTGTTTCTCACCGTCTGGGAGAGCTAGCCACAAGAGTGGCTATATTTTTATGCCACTCTCAGCTGGGGAAATCTGAGACATGATTCACTGTTTACTGAAATAAGTGGACAGCCTGCCATTGATCTCAACAGATAAAGAACCTGACCTTTTATGTGCAAGTTTTTGCTCCCAAAGGAAAGCCAGGAATGGCTGGAAAAGAACCACTGGAGGTTATCAAGACCTCGTGAAGTCCATTTTTTTAATCACATCTTTTTTCTTTCCTTATATCCTGATATCTTTCTAGATTTGTGGGCAATTCTTTAATTTGAAGACAGAACCTTCTAGTATTTCTGGAGGAGACAGACAGGCACAAATCACATCCACTCTTTAGTACAGTACGAGAACAGTATGGCAGACTATAATGCTTTTATTTTAACAATGCTTTTTTACTTTTACTTTTCCAAACAGATTGATACCTACCTACTGAGTGATATCTGATATTCTGCTTTCTCTTTGTTGTTCATTGGAAGATTCCATAAACATGGCTTTGTAATTATATACAGCGGCAGGCCTTTACCTATGTAAAATTGATATCTTCTAGTGGCACACCTTAATTGTAGCGCTTCCTAAAAACTAAGTACTCAACTTCACAACCCTTTTTAATATAATGATAAAAGTGTACGTATCTATGGGATTGCATATAGGGTACTGTTAAAGTGCAAACCACTGTACCATATAGAAAAAAACCAGGTAATTAGCACCTCAGATTTAAGTATAGTTCAGCATTCTCCAGGTTACCAGACACTTTTAAATCACATTTTGTCAACTTAGTTATGCTTATTTCTTCAGTACATCAAAACCAAGATTCTAAAGACCTCACAGAAGAAGAGTCTGAAAATAAGATTTGGAACAAAGTTTGCTGTTCTGCTGACATCATGTACATGCAAACAAACTGTTCAGCTCCCTCAGTGCTGGTTCCTTTTCTATGCAAATGCAAACTTTGAAAGCACATGCGGTTTGGTGCNTAAGATTTACTTTAAGAGTCAAGAAAGTTGTGCTTAAAATGTAATATTTAAACACAAAGAAGAAATTAAACATTCCTCTAGAAAAACACTGAATTTAAGTGAAATACCACAAATTGACTAATAGTCTTTACTTTCCCCTACATCACATCTTTTAGATTAGGCTACCATTAATTCTGACAATGAAACAATTCATAACAAGTGCAGTTAGGACAAATCTACAGAATTTTTTGCATGGAAGGTACTACTTACTGAACCATTAAAGTTGTGGGAAGTGGGTATTTTATCTGTAATTTTCTACAACAAGACCCTTGGGATACATTAGACTAATGATTCAATAATCATTAAGAGCTTAGAAGTATGGAGCCTTTTAAAAATGATGCTTATTGAACACATCACAGTTTTAAACAGAGTAACGTTGTATTCTGAATTCTCATTTCTGGCAGAGTACTCATACTTGGAGGACTTCAGAAGAAACCAGGAGCAACGTTTTAAGAAACCCATAACATCTTTAACTTCATTAAACACTTTTCATGTATCACTTATGATATTTGAATGTTGTCCGGGTTATTTCAGACTGATCCTGATATGACATTACACTGGAGTAAAAGAAAAAAGTCATCCTTTCTAGCTTTCCTGCCATTTCAACTATAGCCAGGCTGATCCCTGATCATATTTTTCCTAGACCTGCTGGAACGTGTACAGTGATTCCTGAACCTCTTGAACACCACTTCTGTCCAA
>WAAD01007111.1:0-19827 GCA_013389945.1 Fregata magnificens
CCCCCCCCAAGATGCCGCCCAGCCCCAGCCCACAGAGGGGGTGGGGGGGGAAATGTTGGAAAGAGAGACACAGCCCCGGGGCTGGGCAGGCACCGCCCGGCCACAGCCAAAACACTGGTGCCACCTCCAGCCACCAACACAAAGCACAGCGGGCTGGCGTGGGGAAAACCAGCTCCCCCTCAGCCAGACCCAGTACATCTTTTCATTACTATTTTTCTACCACTGTTGCTACCTGGGCAATCACTGTCAGGACATAAGCCCTTGCTAGTAACTCTGGCTTCAGAGAATTGTAAGCTGGACTCTGTGAATGAGCAGGGTCTGACAGTGAGCACTGAGTGCCTGTAGAGCACGAGGAAGGAAGATGAGTGTTTTCAGATTAAATGCATGCTGAAATAAGAAATGTGAATGGCAACCTAAATGATTTGAATAAGAATTGTTACTGGCCTCCTCTGACCAGCAGAGATTGATTAATAGCTTGCTTTCCAGACCAGCTGTCCATGCAACGGTAGAAAGACGTGAGGCGAAAGATATGATAAATTAGGGTACAACAGAGTGAGACCCTATTACCATGTTTCTGCATGATTGTAGTGAGTCATTCACTTAAAAATTCAGCTGTCCATCATTGCAGTACCAGGAATAGAGACATTACGTCTCCACAAAGACAGAGGTTGCAGGAGGACTCGGCATACATTCCACAGCACTCTGCTATTAGAAATGGATTCATAGAATCATAGAATCATAGAATGGTTTGAGTGGGAAAGGACCTTTAAAGATCATCTAGTCCAGCCCCTTGATTTGGCCATGGGCAGGGACATCTTTCAGTAGATCAGGTTGCCCAAAGGCCCATTCAACCGGACCTTGAATACTTTCAATGACGGGGCCTCCACAACTTCTCTGGGAAACCTGTTCCAGTGTCTCAACACCCTCGTAATACACAATTTCTCCCTAATGTCCAATCTAAACCTACCCTCTTTCAGTTTAAAACCATTGCCCCTTGTCCTGTCACTACAGGCCTTGGAAAAAAGTCTTTCTCCATCTTTCTTACAAGCCCCCTTTAAGTATTGAAAGGCCACAGTAAGGCCTCCCTGGAGCCTTGTCTTCTCCAGTCTGAACAACCCCAACTCTCTCAGCTGTTCTTCAAAGGAGAGGTGTTCCAGCCCTCTGACCATTTTTGTGTCTCTTCTCTGGGCCCGTTCTAACAGGTCCGTGTCTTTCTTGTACTGGGGACCCCAGATGCAGTACTCTAGGTTGGGGCTCATGAGAGCGGAGTAGAGGGGGAGAACCTCCTCCCTCAACCTGCTTGCCAGGTCCTTCCTTTGTCTTTCCCTTCCTTTCTCTGTGCCTCTGCACAGAGACTTAATATGCTATGGCTGGAGGAGGTGTCTCATGGAGCCTTTTTGAGATTGCTATGTTCTACCTAAAGGCGCATTCCCTACAGTTCAGTTTTTTCAATGATGTAGGAATTGCCTGGGCAATTGTGGTTGATCCACAGCAATATTTAACGTCATGGGGTTTTGGCTTTACTTGGTTCTTTGAGTCTTTCAAGTGCAAGTTAATTTTTTTTGGTGCACGCACATGACCGGAGAATCACAGCACAAGTTCTTCCTTGGCACGGCTATGTCACTGAGGTACACCAGGCTTGATATTCACTTATCTTGTATCCTGGTGAGAGATATGTCTCTCTCTCCTCTGAGGTTATGGCAGTGCTGCTAGCTGCAGATATGTCCTGAGCTTTCAAGTGTTATTTGTTCCCCTACTGTGTCCAGTCATGTTTTTCAGTTGATGTCATTGTTGGCTGCTCCACCTCACTGAGTTGACTGTTGTCCATTATGTTCTGTTCTCTTTCAGAATTGAGAGCAGGCAGGCAACAAGAATTCAGGACAACAATAAAGATCAATTTGAAATTGATTCGATAATGCTCTTAACTCCATTCATTTTGACTTGTTCTCTGGACTACTACTGGCCTAGCTGTAAGTTCTTGTCACAGCAAAGTAGCAACCACTGAAGGAATAAAACAGAAGCCCTTTTGGGTCCTCTGCATGCTACTGGTTGTTGCAGGATTATGCTGCTTAAAAACCCTACAATAAAAACAAACCCAACAAAAATAGTAAAAAATTGGTTGAAGCTCCACATAAGTTCTTCACTAGAGCTACTAGCAAAGGTTGAAACTCCTAACAGGTAACTCATAGCAAGGCCCTTACATATTTCTAGGGATGCTTCCATTTTGTTTTATGTCAATATTTCAGTCTGTGTTTCATATAGTGGGCCACCAATTAGAGAATCAGCTTTGATAAGACCTTTTAATATTTAGTCATGGGTATTTGCACTGTCCTCAACACTAAGAAACAACTAAGCCTCTGGTGATCCCAGTAAGCCAGTTCTTTGACTGGTGACAATAGAATAGTTGGAGAAGTCTGATTTGTTTATTTTCAAGTGAGCAAATTCACTCTGATGACTTTTTAACTATTTGTTTTGGCCACGGCACATCAAAATATAATCCTAATGCTGTAGGGAATCCAGCTCTGTAATGGCATATCACATCCTGTCACATCAAAGAGTAAATGCAGCTATATTTTTGTTTGTTTATACCAATGTCTTTTTGTAAAAGGCATTAGTTCTCATTAGTTCGAGATTCTGGTTGTAGTATAAAGGCTTGTAAAAGCTGGAGGAGCTGATTTATTATTGGAGGAAATGCTGAGGTAATTAATATTTCCCTCCTTACTCAGGTCTGCCTTCACACCTCTCTGTCCTCTAACTGTAGGAAACCAGTGCAGCAAAACTCTACATGAGACTTTATGGGAGGGGAAGTTAATATTTTTTTATAAAATCCCCAAGTAAATTAATTTTCACCACTCAGACACATTCTCTCATTGATCTCATTCACTTGAATTCTCACACCCACATACAAGCATCAAAGTGTCTGGATTTAAGTAGTTCAGTCAGGATCACTTGTGTGTGACACAGAAGATGGACAAGAGATGCCACCCATCAAGTTCTCAGTAGGTCTTTTTGTTTCATCTTGACTGGCAACAACAAACTGGTTTTTAGACACGCCTTTTATATTGTTTAGGACCCAACAGTGAGGATGATCCTTTTGACTCACGATTTTGCTTACTTTCATCTCTGTAAGTTTTAGGCAAGTCTGGTGCCTGTTGTCTGTGCTTCCTCATTTTTGACATTCTTAGGACAATGCTGTTCTTGTTGGGCTCACAAGGAAAGGAATGACACAAGTGGTACGCTGT
This sequence comes from Fregata magnificens, assembly GCA_013389945.1. Lineage (NCBI taxonomy): Eukaryota > Metazoa > Chordata > Aves > Suliformes > Fregatidae > Fregata > Fregata magnificens. The sequence goes on from WAAD01007111.1 coordinate 3,243, forward strand.
GTCTGTGTTGACATCCTTTGTTGTTGAGCACATGGTCTTCTGCTGACAAGTTGTCATGAAAGTCAACACACCATTGTTTTACGAGAGTGCAGACCTTCTGGTTTTGACAAAATAATACATTACTCAGTTTTACTGCTGTGAATGTGTTGCTGGTTATCAATACAGGTCATGTTTTTAACCTCATTCTGGTGTTTCTTCTGGTGCTTACCCACACGTTTCCATTCATACGTCATTCACACCAGTCTTAAAATTTCCAATATAAGTCTCTATGCATTGGCAGAGAACAAGGGAAAAGCTGTGGTTTGTAAGGTGTACATATACTTAAAGTCACAATTCCTAGCTTTCCAATGTTTTAAACTTTTACAACAGAGACAGAAGCTTCCACATCACATTCTTACAATTAGTGAAGGATTCTAGGATGTACAGTGGAAGTGCTCCCTCTCAAAAGGCTAATATAACTTGTCCCTAATTGCCATGCTCCTTTGAATACAAAATTTTCATCACTATCCAGCCAGGCTAAGTAATTTGATTCACAGGAAGTACTGCCTTTCTTTCTTTTTTTGGAATATAACTATGTGTTATTATATGATAAAGATATATAACAGAAACTGTGAATTCTTTTTAATGAAAGTTCTTGGTCCATACTGCAGAAATCATGAATAGCATTAATTTTTGTCATCTGTTCAGTGAAGCAGAAACATGATATTTTCAGATAGCATGTTCTTATGAGGACCAATAAGACCATGACCATAAAAATAAGAGAGTTATGATTAATGATATGCTTCATTAAGCAAAGCTAAGTATTAATATTATGGTGCAGTTGCTGTCAGACAATTTCCTCATTTCTTGCACTAATGTTGCCTCACAGAAACAGAAGTATATAGGACATTTATGGAACTCTCTAATATACCTAAAATGTAAATTAGGAGAGAAAAATAATACAGCCTATCTCCCAGCCGAAGACAGCTTTTAGCACTGACCAGTCTGAAAATTCAGAAATATGAATTCAACTCCTGACTCTGCCATGGCTTCTCAGTCTACCTGGGACATCATTTCAAAGTCTTCAGTTGCCTGAAGTCAGGCACCTTGTATGATTTCTGATGCCCAAGGCTACCCTTGCCTGACCCTAGCTTGGCTCCACAAGGACACAGGGATGCCTGCATAGCTGCCGCCACGATAAGAATGTCCTTGGTATCTTAGGGTATGTCAAATGGCACTAGGCATCTGGATTGAACTCATAGTTTCTCTGTGGTTCCTGTTATGTTAAAATAATAGTTTATTTCCTATCCAACAGGTTTTTCATCTTTTCTGTTGAAAAGTCTTCAGAGCAGGGACCATGTTCTTTTGACTGAGGAATCTGAAATGCATATAATTGTTACAGAATTCACTAGATATTTTTATACTATTTAATAGAGAATTTTGATTATGGTATTTGTTATTGAAAAATGCAATTGATTCTCCTGGGGAAAAAAAGTTCAAACACGTGTTTACTGGGTAAAACCGGTGCTAAAAAAAAGTGAAAATGACTGTATTAGGTAGTGGAGGAGTCAGAGTCTACCTGGCATAAAGCTAGTGTAATTTAGGGTTTTATTTTGACAACACTAAGTAGAGAGTTAATGATTCAATGCCTATGTCCTTGCACTTAACTACTTCATCCTAGCTCTGAGGCACATCCAGGGGCAGCAACAAATAAATTCAAAAGGATCAGTAGGTACTGAATTAGATACAAGAGTGACTAATGTAGCCAGTACAGGTATTAATGTGCATGGTGTATTCCGTATTAAATTAATTTGGTTTTACTTAGCTAATTTTACTTTCCTAATTTTTCTTTTAAATACACTACAGATTTCTGTCCTGGTCACCCAGACATTTGTGCAGGTGTATGAAAAGTTGAGACTTTATATAGATGCACAGAGAACGTAGTTCATTAGGTTTTCAGATAGCATAAAATATGATTTAGGTTTGTAAAAATTTATTGAATCTTAAAATTAAAGTTTTAATTGAAATTAAAATTAACAATTGTAATTGAATCTTTCTGTTGAAATGAGCAGAAAGGAATTGTTAAGGCATCAACATTTAAATTGAGTCACAGATATTAATTTGTAAATCTAAAAGGGGCTTATATGTTGAACCTCATCTATTAGGCTACAAATAGCCGTTACGCTATACGCGGGCTTCACCTATGTTGAAGTCTGTGTACTGTGTGCAACTAAAGCCTGTCTCTGAGAATGCTATGCTCTGAAGACTCTGACATGTGCAGCCCATGCCAACATCACTAGAAAGTTTGTTCCAATAGTCATCATCCTTGTTTGAAATGCTGTTTTGTTTCTCAAATGAATTTGTCAGTATCAGCTTTTCTCTCTGGTTCTTGCTTTGTCTTTCTCTCGTAGTTTGAGAATCCCCATTCTAGCACCTTCAAAGAAGGTAGTTCAGATCCTGCTGAAACACTCCTTAGCTTCCCCACCCCCCTCCCCCAACAGGATAAGCAGATACAGATCTTTGAAGTTCTTTCAACAAGCCATTTTCTCCGCCCTTTGAATTCTTTCTTTGGAACTTTTTGAGACTCTTCCAAGTTTTTCAAAATGTCTTCAAACATGGATATCACAGTGAGTTGCAGGACTTTAATGTCCATCTCACCAATGCTTTAAACATTCCTACTCGTTTCTGCTCCTACTTGCTTCTCTCCTGTTATAAGCATTTGAGGATGGCATTAGCCCTTCTCACCGCAGTGTTTCACTTGAAGTTTTTACTGAGCTGCCTGCCTGTTGTGTTGCTCAAACTGGAGCGACAGTCCACCTTTATTAGACTTGGACAATACCAGGCAACCTATTATGAAAATATAATAGACAATCAGTATTTTGCTTCACATTTACCTTAGGTTTCTCTAACTGCAGTTGTCACAACTGTTCCAGTCTTATGGCATTCTCCTGGTATTCAACAAAAATAAAAATAAAAATAAAATTAAAAATCAGTGATCCAGTAATGTTTTTACCAACTCTTTTAGCATATTTGGGCAGGTTAATGAAGCCTGCTTACTTAGAAATATTTCTCCCAGATAGATGTTGTTTAATATTCTCTTATGTGAATATAATGGAAAGTTCTTTATCATAGTCCTGTAATAAAAAAATAGAAGATCCTACTTCTATTTAAATGCAGAGGGAAATGTTTGTTTCATTTACCGCATTGTTCTACATCAGGGATCCTGCATTATGCTGAGGTTTTTCATATTCCTAGTACACTTTTAAAACTTAGTATTTTTCATCCAGTTATAGATTTTTGGGTTTGGGTTTTTTTCCTATTACATCTGTTTTATTAACAACAAAATTTCTCATTTATATTGGTTGCTATCTGTTTCATCTTTCTTTCTTTGGCTGTACAGCCTTCTCATTCCTAACTCGTAACATCTCTCCACCGCTAGACCTGGGTGGACTTCTGTCTTACTGGGGAAAAATGTTGTTGGACTATCAGATAAATTCTTCATACAGGACAGTCAAATTCATATTTTTATAGCTGAAGATTAGTTTCCCCCATTTCTCATTAATATTGACTTTATTATGCATTTATTATATTATATTAGTTTGAGAAACTTGTCCTTCTGAGGTGCCAAATTTTGTCTGGGGCTGGCCTCAGTTTACCCTTCATGAATATCGTCTGCTGATAATCAGTTAGTGTACAAATATGAACCAGCTTCCTCTGCAATGATTACTTCACCTTTTTCATCATACTGACATTCCGGTGTAGTGGTGCCTTTTGTATGAGAAAATTATCATGCAGGTTTTTTGGAAACTCCGACAACAGTTGCATGAGTAGTCCTAAACTGAAGTTCCCCACAACCACACAGTTTTATTTCCAGGCGTGGTAAGAAATAATTCATCCTGGTGTCCGGTTTGATTTGGGTTGATTTGGGTTATAATGGACCTCTGCTAGTAATCTGTCACAGCTTGCTTCGTTGCTGCATTCATATTTCACATTTAAATCTTGTAGTTATTGGATTTATTGATAATTCTAAACAAAGTGACAGTGTCTTTAACACCATCTTTTTCTCTCCTTTGCCTCTCCCCCATCACAGTCTTTCTTCTTGATTGGAGATTAATGTTTAAAACATTCTGTTATCTATTTAAATTATCATTAGCATAGATTTTTATGAATGAAGATCTGTAGTCTCAGAGCCATTGCAATATGCAATTTGTTTGTAATTTCAAGTGGTTTGTGTTAAATCTGAATTGATTATAGACTAACACTTTCCAGTAAATCTGCTTAATCTGAATAGTTAAATCAGTATTTTATCATGTTAGCCAATTCAGTTGGGCTGGACTTCTTCAATTAGAGATTTTTCTTTTCCCCTTCGCTCCATGATTGCTGTATTCTTGAATTTTATATTCCTCTATGAAGGGAATTACATTCAGATCTAAAAGGAGCTATGAGCAAGAGCAGCACCTTTTTTTTGCCTCTCTTGCTCATAATTTTGAGAGTCTGGGATTCACTGGAATGAAACTGGGACACTTTGAATGTAATTTGAATATTACATTCAACTGCAAGCAGTTGCTGATAATGTTTTGGCCCTCTCTTTCAGTCGGCTTGTTTGGACATCTTCAGACAAATGCAAAGAGCCTCTGCAAGGAGGATGTACACAACTAAACTGCGTAAAGCAGTTATTCACAGGCTAGCACACACAGAAGATAGCTAGGAGTTAACGAGCATTGGGCTAAGCACTCACATACTTACCACACCGATGGACAAGGCATCCAAAGAGCTGCAGCTGCCCAAGCTTGTGTCAACTAGGAGTAAATATTTTTTGGTAAAATGGATTACTTCAGACAAAAGAATCCTTCATGTTTTGAGGATTTATATGGCATAAAGGAGGAGAGGAATTGTCATCTCAGAAAAATGCATGTCAAATTTTTATGTGATAAACTGTAAACTGCTGTAAATTAATAGATTATTCATTACTTTTTTATTTGACTTGTGTAAAGGCTTTACAGACATGATCAGTCTCTGCATTCTATAAATCATAATGACTGTATAAGAAAAATGGTACAAAATTATTTTCTCAGTGAAATTAGCATGGATTTCTTACTATTTGTTGCTAAAATGAGTACAAGTATTTGTATCTCCACAAATAATTTTCCAACACCGACATCCAGTTATATATTTTGCTCTTCAATGGTTGAGCTATTCTCAAATCTAATCTATAAGTTACTAAGAAAAAATAAATAAGGCAGATAAAAATACTCTGACAGAACCTTAGCTATAGTAAGTTAATGTAGACAATTGCGTGCCGTCTACCTGGAAGGAGAATATGGGAAAGTATATATGCTTGTATTCTACCTCTTGTATTTTGGTTTGTAGTATAGTTGTTCTCATTTCCCAATCTAACACAGAAGCTAAAGTAGCATCAAGTTTCTATTGTTGCTAGTTATCCATTTCTAGTGTTTGATATATGTTAAATACATATATGTAAATTTGTAATTCCTGAATGTCATTTGCAGAAGTGGCGAGGAATACTGTCATAATAAGAGTGCGTCATTGTTATTGAGCATTCAAAGTTGTATAGGTATATAAGATTTTTAAAAAAAGATCAATACACAGTCTGGGGTACAAAAATTATTCTGAACATTTAGATTGCTGTAAATGACAGCTCCAAGACTTTGGAGCTTCCAGTATTTTCTAATTTAAATTAGTCAAGTGTTTGACCATCACTAAAACAAGGAATTCCACTTATAGCAAACTACTTGTCTCTCCTTTTGGCTTCTACCAGTGCTGCCTCCCAGTTTACAATGTCAGTTTGCACTGTTGCCTCATGAGAAGTCCACAAATTAGAAAAGCAAAATTGCTGGTTTGCTTTTCTGCATCCTACAGCTCAATGCTTTGCCAGATACTCCTACTGCTTGTTCCCTTCTTCCCAGCCCATGCTCCCAAATTATCTCAGTTCCCTCATTTCCACTCCCTTGCCCTACATAGCAGGTAGGATAGGCCAACAGTCACCGGTATGTAAAATTTGCTTCTTTTAAGCCCTGTAAACTGATTAGCTAAGGAATGATCTTCTCTGCTGCAGAAATATTATTCAAGGTTGAAAAGTGAAATTCTGGCTGAGAGACATTTATTTTTCTTCTATTTTCCATTTCTGTGTTCTTGTCTGCATTTGTTGTCACTTTTCCCTTCTTCCTGGCCAGATTTTCCCCTCAGTTTATTATTGAACATATTTTCCTTTTTTATTAATCTTTGTACAAATAATTCTCAAAAATTCTATTTAATCTTTTTTTTTCCTCCTGTTTTTAAACATTGATTATAGAATCATAGAATCATTAAGGTTGGAAAAGACCTCTAAGATCATCAAGTCCAACCACCAACCCAATGCCACCATGCCTCCTAAACCATGTCCCGAAGTGCCACGTCTACACGTTTTTTGAACAACCGCCAGGGATGGTGACTGCACCACCTCTCTGGGCAGCCTGTTCCAATGCCTGACCACTCTTTCAGTGAAGAAATTTTTCCAAATATCCAATCTAAACCTTCCCTGACGCAACTTGAGGCCATTTCCTCTCGTCCTATCGCTGGTTACTTGGCAGAAGAGTCCAACACCCACCTCAATACAACCTCCTTTCAGGTAGTTGTAGAGAGCGATAAGGTCTCCCCTCAGCCTCCTCTTCTCCAGACTAAACAGCCCCAGTTCCCTCAGCTGCTCCTCATAAGACTTGTTCTCTAGACCCTTCACCAGCTTCGTTGCCCTTCTCTGGACATGCTCCAGCACCTCAATATCCTTCTTGTACTGAGGGGCGCAAAACTGAACACAGTATTCGAGGTGCGGCCTCACCAGCGCCAAGTACAGGGGCACGATCACTTCCCTACTCCTGCTGGTCACACTATTCCTAATACAAGCCAGGATGCCGTTGGCCTTCTTGGCCACCTGGGCACACTCCTGGCTCATATTCAGCTGTCTGTCAGCCAGCACCCCCAGGTCCTTTTCCTCTGGGCAGCTTTCCAGCCACTCTTCCCCAAGCCTGTAGCGTTGCATGGGGTTGTTGTGACCAAAGTGCAAGACCCGGCACTTGGCCTTGTTAAACCTCCTCCAGCTGACCTCGGCCCATTCATCCAGCCTGTCCAGATCCCTCTGCAGAGCCTTCCTACCCTCGAGCAGATAGACACTTCCGCCCTAATTGGTGTCATCTGCAAACTTGCTGAGGGTGCACTCAATCCCCTCATCTAGATCATGGATAAAGATATTAAACAAGACCGGCCCCAACACTGAGCCCTGGGGAGCACCACTTGTGACTGGCCGCCAACTGGATTTAACTCCATTCACCACAACTCTCTGGGCTTGGCCATCCAGCCAGTTTTTTACCCAGCAAAGAGTACACCTGTCTAAGGCATGAGCCACCAGCTTCTCTAGGAGAATGCTGTGGGAGACAGTGTCGAAGGCCTTAGTAAAGTCCAGGTAGACAACATCCACAGCCTTGCCCTCATCCACTAGGCAGGTCACCTGGTTACAGAGGGAGGTCAGGAGACAGCTTCTAGGCTCTATCTTTGACCCATGTTCTAGCGTTTCTTTGACCTTTCCCTCACTTGTCATTACCTGTCCTTCTTTCTCTAACATTTCAAAGTCTATTCCTGTCCACTTTCCTTCTATTTATGTTTTTTCTCATTCTTCTTTTCTTTCTTTCCTTTCATTTCCCCCTATTTTTCCCCCTTATTAGTAATCATCTTTTGATAGCTATGTCCTTGCTACTGTATTCCTCTTCTGCCTGTCCATCTTCCCTCTCATTCAGGCTTCTTGTCTTGATCTGGAAATTGAAATCTATGTGTCCCTGTGGACATCTACATCTACCTGATGTCCCATCATGGTAGCCTGCCCATTTTTCTTCAAAGTCCTGCCTTGGGGTCATACAAATGTGTGCTCTGGAGAATGCTCTGGCCTCTTGCTCCTTCCTGCTCCTCCCTCAGCAGTTCACTACAGTATCAGGAGTGAAAGTGCCAAACCTTTTAAACTGCTGAGCTGAGATAGCTATGTCTGGAGAAGAGATGCAGAAGAGAAACAGGATGTTGTTAGGGTGATGAGAGGAACTCTTTGCAGGTTGCCAGTTGGGTTTATGTGCAACTAATTTTAGCAATTGCATGAGACCCTGAGGGAATTATCTTCATCCTGCACTGTATGAGTTAATCTATTGTAATTGCAGAGTATGTTGAGTCCCGGCTTTGCACATCAGCTGCTCCATGCACTGCAGCAGATAACCGGCAGTAATGGGCTGCTGGAGGAGATTGCAGCTTCAGCTCCTTTGCCTGTTGGGCTGTGTGCTTCACTGCTCTCAGCCCTGTGCTGGGGTCTGCTTCTTCAGGTGATAGTATGGGATATGCAGGTGAGACTTCAGCACTAGGCTGCAGGATTAAAGACGTGAGAGGGAAGGGGTTGTGTCTGTCCTCAGTACACTGTGGATTAGGGGACATCCCATAAAGTTGAGTTAATGCTGAGCTTTTCGGATGAGGGGAGCCATGCCTATGCTTTTCTGCACATCACTAGGGCACCCTGTTTAACACAAGAATGAGAGAACTGAAGAAGGCCACCCTGCCAGGAAGCTGTGCTGTCCATCTATCTGTCTGTCTATCCCATAGCATGCATTTCACATTGCAGAGGTCTGAAGATTATCTCAGTTGTGACTACAGTCATTGCTCTCTGCTTGTTTTGCTCATAACCAACCTTGGTGTCATTACAGGCCGTGGTGTCTGCTTATGTGGCCGATGCATTTGCCAGGATGGGTGGTTTGGAAAGTTGTGCCAGCATTCAAGGAAGTGCAACGTGACGGAGGAGGAGAGCAGAAGTCTCTGCGAGTCAGCGGATGGCATATTATGCTCAGGGAAGGGTAAGAACTGGCAGCTGAGCTACCCCATGTCAGTGCCCTGGCAGAGGAAAACGATCATGTTCTGGAAGACTAACATGTATGGCAGTGGGTTGTTGTTTAGTAACCCTTTCTTTCAAAGGCACCTGTTATTAAAAGGATGTTATATTTGCACTTACATAATGCACTTACATTCATTTTGTCAAACACCCACCACAGCTGTACGTGGTTAGCAGCATTGCTCTCCTATGCAATTTGTTAATAGCATATAATTTCCTGTATGTGTTTATCTGATGGTCTGTGTTGAGCAGCTTGTACATTATAAACTAACCGTTAGTGCTCCATCAAGCTTGAGCGACAGAGGCTCTACCTGCAGTAATACTGCAGTGGGCAAGATGGCAAATGTAATATCTCAGGCAACGGTAAGTGGGGGAGAGTGTTTAACAGCAATGTTTGGTATGCTTAATCACCCCCGCTCCCCAACACAGCAGCAAAGGAATGGTAGGCATCTGCAGCCCCGTGACAGGATCCCACAAACTCTCTCATTTACTAATTTTTATTCAGGTGGTTGCATTAGCTTCAGTCCAGCTATAAAAAATTGCCACAGGGAGGAATAAAATTTAGAAAATCTTGATAATTATCTGAAATTGTTCTCTGAGGTTCTTACCTTGCAGTCTTTCAGGCTAGGAAATTGCATTACTGGAAAGAGGGCTTTTTAGCTCCCCCATAGCGCAAACTGCCTATTTTTATATATAATATGTCTGAAAGAGAATAGACAAAAAACGGGTGGTGGGACTGGCTGAAGGCTAGAATGCACCCACTCCAGACTGGACATGCCATTTCCTCTGTTCATATATCCCTTGCATAAGCAGAGAAGAAACCTGCTAGCTGGAAAAAAAACAATTAGGAGCCTTCTACATCAGGCAGATTTCCGGTTGTCCCTTTAGTAACTTTTATTTCAGTGCAAAGGATATTTAAATGGGGTTTCCAGCCTGGCCTTCTTCATCTGTGTCATCAGTTGTCAGAATTCTCCCCCATGGCACCATTTTATTTTGTTTTTTTCCCCCCAGTTGTCACAATGTCATAGAAAATGAGGAATTTGCACTGTTTCTCTATTGTTTCCAGAAGATGTGGCTATCTTTAAATTAGTGTATGTGTAAGAAGATGCTGAGTTACTGGAGAAATGAGGTTACTCTGTTTTACTGCAGAAGTTAACTTTTCTTCTCTTAGCCTTGCTCTCCCTGTGATTTTTTTATATAAACTGTGAAGGTGAGTGAATATGTTTAAAATCACTAAAATGCACTATATAAGAGTCTAAATAAATGTAAACATGAAAAATGATGTTGAATTTTAAAATATTTGTATTATCTGCTGCCTTTTTGTAAGGATGGCTGAGCACTATTTATTCCAGCCTGTGGGTCTTACCCTGAGAACAATTAGCTTTGAGCACCTATATCAAGGCTACAATTTACTCTGAGGCTTTGGGAGCAGATAATCTGGCAGGAATGTGCACAGACATCAAGGATTTTTTTCCCTTTGTTGTCTCTGCTGCCCAGGAGGTGGTCTGGGATCTGGTCACTGATGTAGGCTGGAGCAGCCTGAAAGTTGCTCTAGGTTGTAACCAGCTGCAGGCAGGTAGTGCTTTTAAACTTGGCTGCATGAATGGAGGCTCCAAAGGCCCAGATTTTCTAATGTAGTAGCACACTGTTGAACAGCATTTACTTTCTCTGGTAATTACAAATGTGACCCTAAATCCATATTCAGCAACACTTGTGCGATTTTTTTTTTTTAAGTTTCTTTGGCCTCCAAGCACAGGTAAGCTTCCAATGTGACAGAGGGTTGCCCTGAGGACAGTCAATATAATAAAGCTGTGTCAAATTAGATGCTATAGCAGCTTTATTGTGGGAACAGCTGGTCATGTGTGAGTGCTTGTCCCAGCAGAGAAATATGTATGTAAGATAACTTCCAGAAGTGTGTGGCCAGTGAACATCCAAGGAGGCTACTATCTCCTGCCTCTTCTCTGAGCAGGATGGAGATCACAGGCAAAGACAGTCTAATTACTTGTAAATTTTGTTTCTATGCTTAGGGTTTTTTTCCCTTTTTTTTTTTTTTAGGCAAATCTGTTCTTGATGCTTAAATATGTATCTGGAAATCACCTCTTACTGGGTAGCCGTACTTTAAAATGTTGTTCATAGCTAGCGTGACCAGCACTATCCAGAGGCCAAAATGACAAATTGTTCTTTTTGTTGCATTACATTGAGCAATAAGTAACTGTTACTGGTCAAATAAAAGGGAATTTCGAACCCGTGCACTAATAGTGATTATTCTGTCTTTGCTGGAAACCTAGCCAAGATATGCAAGCGCTATAATGGACTGAGGGAGCTTGAGTTTCTGTATGTAGGTTTTAATAGACTCTAAGGAGTCCCGATTTTCAGCAGCTAACTGCTGAACACATTCCGAAAATTACACTCTGTTAATATAAGCAAAGTTGGACATCCACATTCCTTGGTTGTTTCCAAATCTTGGCTTGCTGACTATGCCACCTGTAGTAAAAGCTCTTCCCAAGGAAAACAGCAACACCCACCACGCTGCTGCCTCCCTGGCATTAAATGTAGGGCTGCAGATGGCTACTGTAACAGTGCAGGACGCAGGCTGGGTAATGAGCCAAATCCCATCTGAGAGGATCTGGCTGGGATCCCAGGGAACACCCTGCAACTCATTAGACTCGTTTTAATTAAACTGAGGAGCCTCCCAGAGCAGCATGCTCTGTTCAGGGAAAAGACTTGATACATTCATTCTCCCTAACAGATTTTGCATCATGGAGCCTGATATTCCTTGGTTGACTTGGTGTTAAATTTGCTGTATCTTCTGCAAAATAGTTTTAAACATCGTGGGCATCCCTCAGTAGCAGCATCAGTGCTTGCTTATGCAGAACCACTTCAGGTTTCTTACAATGTCGTGCTCTTATTAACTGCTTTAGTTTCACTAAAATTCTCATACTATTCATCATTATTTTCAGCTGTCAGTACCTTGTAGTTTGTATAAACAGAGACATTTGGTTTATATTACCCTCAAGTATGTCTTAGTGTATCTCTTATACAGCAACCATGCCATATGCATGCTATCCTCCACTGCCTCTTTACACAATGGCATTTTTTATCCTTGTAGGGAATGTCAGTATTTTCTGTGCCCATGGCTCGGTAAGCAATACTCAGAACTCACAGAAAAAGTAGATGCTCAACCAAATACTCCCATCCCCAAGTGTTCCAATCACTAGCTCTTCCTGTATATATTTACGTGTTCCATACGTGACAAGTTAAAACAACATTTCTCTAAAATTAAGCAACAAGTGAATTTTTGTCAACTTACAATAAACACTAAACTACTTACTTTTTAAATTAAAAAATTGGATACTCTGCTGAGGCTGTTCTGAAGTTTTAAAGAATTAAGTTTCAGTGATCAGAGACACTTCAGTATTTATGGGAAAAACCTAGGGAAAATTGGTTGATATCAACAGATCCACTTTTTTATTAAAAATGTGTATTTGGATTTTTCCTATGGATTTTATTCAGAGGACACTGAAAGGCATGCAAAGATGGAAAAGCATCATTTTACATACTTTGGCTCAGGCCCTGTTAAGAAACCCATGAATTCTGTTTAGGTTATATTCTGACATAACCAAGATTCATTCTATATATTTTTCTTTAATATTGCATTAAGCACATTGGTGACGTTGTACTGGAATCATTCTGGAAATATTGCAAGAGGGTGGGATTTTCAACAGCATCTAACTTATTTATAAGCATGTTCTGTTAAACGTCGACAGCTTCTTTGGTGACTTTTTTTTTTTAAACTCCACCTCCCGTAGTTCAAACTATGTGTGTATTCTTTGTTATCATTTATTTGATTTTGAGAATTTTTTATTGATTTGTGCTGTAACCAGTTCTTAGGGCTAGGTCCACAAAAGGATTTTTCCTCAGCAGTTACTAAGTGCTCCATCTTGCCGTTTAAGTGTCTGAACTCTGTATAGGGTCGGACGGGCTCTGTAAAAGCCAACTCTCTTTAGCTGGGTGTTGGAATCAGCCAGGAGGAATTACTGTCTCCTACTGGCATTTCTAGTTGCAGAAAAGTGTCTCTCACACCCTTCTCAGGCTACAAGCTTCCTGACATATGACTGCCTGGGGACAACTGTCCCTTTCCAGGATTCAGAGCCATGAACCTTCTCCTGAAGGTAGGGATGTCTCTGAGTCTTCGCTTAAAGGGAGGTTTCTGGTGCTCAGTGAGTTATGGCATCACCCAAATGTCACCATAAAGTCCCTCCTTTGCCTGTGGGGGTGTGACCTGACATCCCTGAGGAGGAGGAGAGCGGCTTATCCCAACGAGGGCCATTGGGGTACTCTGCAGGAATGAGCAAACTGCTGAACCACCGTTATGTGCACAAACCCTTTTTGACCTAGAGTAAATATCTAGTAATTCCATGGGAGGTGGAGCAGCTTCATTTGTGGTGGTGAGGATTTTGGGGGTCTAAATGTTAGTTTTAGGCACCTCTGGTCTTTTGGTCTTTAGACTCATGTCTAAAGGCTTTAGATGAGGAGGGCCATTTTCTTCCTGGGTACGATTTTATTGCCTTCAGTAACAGTGGGTCAGGGAAACTTTGAGCTTTTCTAGTCAAAAAAAAAGAACAGTTACTGGGAAGAGTAGCCCTGATTGTAGGTCTCTGAAACCAAAGGAAAGCTTCAAAATGTGAGTCCTGATTAAGTGAAATAGCAGAATCAAAGCATTAGTAGTAAGGTCCCACCATACTCTAGCTCACCCCCAAATAATTCTTTTACTCAAAAAGCTTTTAGCTTGATTATTTTCTTTTATGCAATAGCTTCCTAGGCAGCAATTCTGTGCATATGCGTACATGTGTATGTGTGCACGTGTGTGTCTGGGGATGTTATTTTCTAGTCTGAAAATGCCAGTGCTCTTTGACTGCGAGTAATAATTTTTGTGATTTCAGGTTCCTGCCACTGTGGAAAGTGCATCTGTTCACCACAGGAATGGTACATTTCGGGCGATTTCTGTGAATGCGATGACAGAGACTGTGACAAACATGACGGTCTCATTTGCACAGGTGCAGTACAGGCTAACACTTAATTGCTCTAAGAAACAAACTGTGTTGATGGGAATTATGTTAGACAAAGCCCAGCTTCTTCTCTCTCCACTGACGGAGGAAGTGCATTTGCTGGTTATTCAAACCTGCTATAATTGTTTCTTCGTGCAGCATGAAAATCAACTTAAGGTTTCAAAATAACAGCTGAAAGCCCGAGTATGTATTTAAATAAGTAAGCCAGCTATGAAATCCATCAACAATTTTCACTGTAGTAGACTACAAGTTACTGCTTTTTGGCAAAGGACGTACAGTGTCAGCATTGTGATCATGAGACCTCTTTAACTTTTGTTCTCTTACTGGACTTTCTATGTGTATAATGTATTTAAGTCTTAGACAAAATTCACTTCTCTGATGATCTTTGGTAGGTGAGAGGCATAGCTGTGTGGGCTAACAGAGCTTCCTGGCAATCAGACAATTCTCAGTGGGAGGCTGAAGTACCTGACAGGTTTTCTTATGACATGATGGCTAGTGATTAAAGTGGCTTCACCTTAACACTGTATGAGAGTTCAGGTGGCAGATGTGGCTAGAAATGGGCAGGCTGTCAACAGACCCTCATGACAAATCTAGTGACAAGAAGCAACACGGGAATTGCTAAATTAACTCACTGGCTGCTTCCTGTTACAAATCTTAATTTTAGAAAATCTTTGCTGAGCAATTATTAGATATGGAGGAAATCTGCAAGCCGATTATGGTGAGAGTGGGAGGGCTGACAGTAGTAAATTGTGTCTTCCAGCTAGCCTTATCAGCAAGGGTCCTTTTCTGGGTGCAAGTAGCCAGTATAGAGGCAACAGGAGCTTTATCTTCAGCTGCAGTGGCTATTCACGGATCTTCATAAAGTCAGTAGGAAGAGGAGCTCACATTGGAAACCCAGGCTGTAGAGGTCTCAAGCTGAGCATCCAGGATTCATGAAAAATATTGAAATAAAATGAAAATACGGGTCTTAGTACTTAATGTTTCCCTGCTGCAAAATAGGACCAACGCATTTTTCATCTAATAGAGAGTTTGAGACATTATTTGTTTGTATAGCACTTCTGAGAATTTAGGTTTAAAGTTTTTCACATGAAAAGTGATGTTTTTATTGCTATTCTGGTTGTAACTTTTTATGTCTTTTTCTTTCTGCATAATAGTTAAAAGTAATCTTGTCTTTCCTCGTACTTGGAGGTACAGTGTGAACACTGAGCCTCAACAGCTGCGTACAAATAGTGGTGGCATAATTACAATATTTGCAATTCTGCTGATGGAATTATTGAGAGAATGCTATTAATGCTTTGTAAGTGTAGGTTTGGGGTGACTTCTTAATGCAATGGTACAGTAATTGCTTCCTTCCAAAGAAAAAAAAGGGGTGTGGGGAACAATAAAGGAACAATGCAACTACTTTAGCATGGCTTTTTACTTCCCATAAAACACATTTTAATGTAGTACATTTCAATTATGATAATTGCCCTTTATTCATTCTGTTCTAGGCAATGGTGTTTGTAACTGTGGAAACTGTGAGTGCTGGGAAGGATGGAATGGAAATGCTTGTGAAATCTGGCTGGGGAGAGAATACCCTTAACAAAGGACATCAAAGACTGAGGAGGTTTTTTTGTTTTTCTTTAGGCTGCTAGAACATTTAATTTCAGAAGTACTCAGTGTGTGGGAGGGCATGCACGCACACATACATGGGTGTAAATACTTTAGAACTCTCATTTGAGGGCCTGCTCCTTAAAGAAATTCATGACAAAACTAAAAGAAAAAAATTAAAAGTGCCTTGGGAGCAGGACAGTCCAAGCTCTAAAAGGTGAAGTCATAAAATACTGGCTCTGTGGAACTTCTCCAGAGTTTTTTGGTAAATTCAGTGGGACTGAGATTACACCCATAATGCCTATTTCTTAAGCAACGTTTGGAAAAGGTGTAAGAAAGCCTTTTTTTAAACATTATTTACTTGGTTTTCACCTCTCCATATCAGTACGCAACAATATTCCTGTGGAAGAGTAGCACTAGTTGAATATTTGTCAAATAATTAATTTGATTAATTTTATGGTGTTTGACAAATACATTGTTTGGCCCTTTTTTCTTTCTAAAAATCCTGATTATGCACCAGCTCATAAATTGAGAGAAGCTGTGAAGAAGCTTATCAAACTATTAATGATTTTTTATTTGATCAAAGAATTGTATAACTGAGGTCCAATTACCTGACAACCATAGGCTGAAGACCCAAAATGTTTGAACAGACCCTTGTCCACAAGAGAACTTCTTAGTTTCTGTGGTTAATGTTTCAGTAAGTTGGTTATCTAGTCTACATACTACGATACTTTCAAATACATAACCTATAGGAGTATGAGGAATGAAACTAATAAAGATATAAATGCATGATTGCCTATTCTGAATATGTATCCTGCAACTCATATGTATTTTATTATACTGTTTTATCTATGTACAGTTGCCTAGTCCTCTTAAAAGTAAAGCAAATGAAAATTTGTTATACTAATAACTTTTAGGATGACAGTTCTGTATGCTATTAGAAATCACTGTTTGGAACAGATTGCACTGTCACACATGGTATTCATTGAATTTAACTGCTTTTATAGAAGTGGGGAGCCTGAAGGTCAACTGACTT